>OX352773.1:112470223-112953234 GCA_947095535.1 Poecilobothrus nobilitatus
TCATAGAATAATTTTTTATAAATACAACAAAATACGTTATATACGCCCGCTATATATGTACATACATATGTCAATAATGTTATTATATATCATTCATTCATCAGTAACATATACGATATGTAAATAAACATGATATATAAGTATGTATACTAATATCATATAAAAAAAAATTTTTCATGCAACCGTTAATTTTTTATTTATTTAAATTTTTTTGTACTATGTATTATCATCCTCAACAATTTTAAAAAATTGAGTGAAAAACAAAATCGTTAAAGAAATTTGTTAGAAAAACTAAGCCTGAGAAATTAAATCACATTTTCGTCCATTTTAAGGTAACCCTGTATTATTAAGAAAAGTTGCTAACAGAAATAAAAGTATAATAGCTTTAATTTTTATGTATTACTTCAAGAAAATTTAAACAAGTGTTTAAAAATAGGCAATTTTAAGTTATGACCCCTTACAGCTCCTAAACGTAGGGCGATAGAAAAAATTTTTCCGTAAGGACTCATACTTATTTTCAAAGATCTAAGTTCTGTCAAAATCTATCAAAATCAAAAAATTAACAACCATAGTTTCTAATTTAAACCGTTTAGAATATAAAGGGTTAGAGAATTGTGCAATAATTCAGTTTCGCATAACGGTAAATTAAGACACCGTATGGTACAAGTATATATTATATACATATTTGTAAAGCTGATAACTGTCGCTATCGTTTGACATTTTTAGATTGAAGATATATAGAACTTGTGATATACCTTATAGAACTTGTGTTATAACAATTTAAATATATAGCTTTTTCGAACTTTGGAGGGCTGTAGATTCGTAACGGGTGGGGCTACAGGAAAAAGTTCTTCCATTAAAATAATTTTTTTAGGATATCTATCCATAATAAAAATTTCATACATCATTATATAAATACGCCAGCATTGTTTTTTGCGTTCCTTTTTATAGAAAACTACTGGGCCGATTTACATGGTTTATGCATCATTAGAAAGAATGAGGAGAGGAAAAACAAAATATGTTTTTACCTTTTTCATCGGGGTGGTAGTTTAGGAAATACAGCTTATCAAACTTTCTTGACACATATGTATTTTTTTACACGACTTTCTATGTATTTACATATTAATTTTCTTTTTTTTGTTTAGTACTTTGATTTTTATTAGTTGGTAAATCGTCGTAGTATTTTTTGAGGTAGGTACTTATTTATATAATTCAGAATGTAAATATGTATTTGTGGTTGCTCTCGCATATATTATAATTTAATTAATGATTTAGTATTGTATATTTGTAGACCATTGCATTGTATGCGTACATATGCATAGGTACATACTTCAAAATATGTAATAATATGTGCTTCAAAAATATTTTTGGTTTGAAAGCGATGAATTTGAAAGATATGAATGTGTAAACAAATTAATGTGCCGCACTTGAGAACACAGTGTAAAATTTAATATGCATTTACTTTAAATTTAGTAAACAAGTGTTAAATTTAAGTTTTTTTTCATCAAATCAATTGATTTTTAGTATACATTTTTATTTATAAAAGCAATGTGTTTATTTATAATATTTATATAGATATGTGTTTTTCCTTTCTTAATTATAATTAAAATAGGGCTTTTCTTTCGAAACTCTTAACATATTAAAATCGCATATTATGGCCCTAACATTGATATCTAAATTGGGAGCTGCCTTTAAATAAAGATCTATTAGGGAATGAAAATCTGCAACACAGTACACCAAATTCCCAACTATTATTATTTAGTTGATTTATCGATTTATTATTTTTTAATATATAGGCAACAGTTATATTTATATGAATGGACGGTAAACATAAACGAACAAAAAAAAAATTCAGAATGTTCTATAACTAATAATTTCTATTTTTTAAATAGACTGTATGCATAAATTTAATATTAAAAAAAAAAATAAGTTCTTAGCGTACCTAAATAACAAAAAAAAAGTAAAATGTAATACTGGAAGAAAAATAAAAACGAATAGAAAAAAAAGAGAACAAAAAATGTTACTTTGATTGTTTTTAAATATTTTTAAAGGCAATTTCTTATGTATATGTCATAACAGATAACAGACATAACAGATAACAGATAAACAGACATAACAGATAGAAAAAAAGAACTATTAAAATGTTATGATTTTAAAAGAAAGAAACATACGTTTGATATTTCCGTACATAACAGATAAAAAAAAAAAAATATTAAAATGTTATGTTATGAAAAGAAAGAAAAAACAAGGCAGTGTATGAATCAAAGTTTTTAAAGGGTCGCATTTTTAAGTGGAAATAAAGAACATTATAAAATTGCAATAACAATTTTATTTAAATTTTTAATTTTGCTATGCAATGTTTCCTTAATTTTTTAAAAATCTTGCCACAATATATAATACATTATAACAATCAGAAGTTCAGATTATTATATAGTACCCATACTACTATAATATGTATATATGAATGAATATATCAGTATATATGTGTGTAGTTATAGATTCATTATTTTTTAATACCAACAATTATATATATATGAATGGACGGTAAACATAAACGAAAAAAAAAAAAATTTTATGTTTGCATATGAATGGACGGTTAACATAAACGAACAAAAAAAAAATTCAGAATGTTCTATAGCTAATAATTTCTATTTTTTAAATAGACTGTATGCATAAATTTAATATTAAAAAAAAAAATAAGTTCTTAGCGTACCTAAATAACAAAAAAAAAGTAAAATGTAATACTGGAAGAAAAATAAAAACGAATAGAAAAAAAGAGAACAAAAAATGTTACTTTGATTGTTTTCAAATATTTTTAAACGCAATTTCTTATGTATATGTCCATATCTGATATTTACCCACATAACAGATAGAAAAAAAGAACTATTAAAATGTTATGATTTTAAAAGAAAGAAACATACGTTTGATATTTCCGTACATAACAGATACAAAAAAAATTATTAAAATGTTATGTTATGAAAAGAAAGTTTTGTTATAAGATTTGTATTTGAACTTTTATTTGTTTTGTTTTTGCGATGATGTTACGAATAACAGATTATGCAAACAAATATGTATAAGAAAACTGAATTTTTCTTTTTATACTTATACTTATTATGTATGTATAGGCACAAAGAAACTATACTATATAGAGAACTCACATAGAACAAAAATATTAAGCATTTTTCAACGATTTTGAAACATCCCATTGGGAATTGGGATGTTTTGTGCGATTGTGTTGATATTTTTAGTACATATATATTTAAATAATAAATACAATCACACGAAACATTCAAATTTGCTTATAGAATTATGCATTAGCTGGGATATTTTGTGTGACTGTATTGTATACCATAGTAATAAAATTAAGTAACATATCCAACAGAGAAAAGAAGTAGAAATAGAAATGCATAGGCAAAGAGTACAAATAGGCACATATCTTAAAAAATAAAAATGTATGCATGCTTTTAAATGAATTTTTTTTGAATGAATGTTCGTATATATGTAAATATGTATTTTGAAAGTAGGTATATATTTTTATAATTTTTTTTATTTGAGCGGACTTTTTTTTTTCTCTTTGTTGTAATTTTGGTTTGGTATTAAAAATTTTAAGTGCTTAAAAGTGCAATACTAAATTTTTTTGTATGTATACTTATTATTATTTTATATAGGTAGTACAGTTTCTAAAAGAAACGAAGAACAAAAAAAGAACAGGTGTATAATAAAAATATAAATATGCAATAATAACATTATTGAATTTAACAAAAAAATGTTTGGAGCCCAACTGTTAAATCAGAGGCAAACATTGCAATGCAATTTAGAAAAATAAAAAAATCAATCTAATTAATCAGTATAGCTTTATACTTCTTATACATATATTACGTGCACTTGATTTAAAAATTTTATATTGTGTTGGAAAATATAGGAGATACAAAATCTGAAAAATTTTAAGTATAGAGTTTTGTAATAAAAACATATTTTGAAAAATTTATATTATTATAGAAAGTATATATATACCTATGTATGTATAATATAAGAATTTATATTATTTATATAAATTTAAAAATTTAGGTTGTAATTACAACCTAAATTTTTAAAAAAACAAACTAAACAAAAAAAAAATTTCATTGGATATTTAGAATTTAAAAATTTTACTTTAGTTTTTTTGCAATTTTATTAATTTTTATATTAAGACGATATACCTACCTACCTACTTATGTTGATAATTTTGACTTTTTATTTGAAAAGTTGAATACCTTAAGAGTTTAGTAGATAGTGGTAGAGTTCAAAAATATTGTGAAATAAATAAAAATTTATTTATAATTTTAAATTGAATAAATTGAATAGAATAGCTTTTAATTGAAATTTTTTCCTGTACATACCTATTTTTATACCTATTTTGGAGTTGAAAAATATTGCGAAAAATTTTAAATTGAATTGTGTAGTTTATAATTTAAATTTTTTTCTGTATTTTTATTTTTAATTTTTCCGGTAAGTTAACATTTTTTTTTTAATATTTTTTTTAATAACATTTTTTTTGTAAAAAATGCCACCGAGAGCTTTGTTCACGAACCAAACACAACGTAAACGAAGACGGGATGAATATCATAGAAGTAATAACATGGATTCAAATTTCAGCAACATACCTTTAGATAACTTGGATGGAACTTTGAAATGCGCTCTAAATATAATTCCGCGAAACTTTGAATTTCATAATTTAGGTGCCATGAATTTACGTTGTTTGTTATGCGGTGGAAAACATTTCAGATCTTAAATAACTGATCGAAATGTTACCCTTTTCACTTTATGTTGCCACAAGGGAAAAGTTGTAATTCCTCCTTTAACTCCAAATCCTTTTTTGCAAAATCTTTGCGAAAATATTTCATCGTCTAATTCTGCAATTAAGAAGCGCTCGCAAGATTATTTTAAAAATATTCGAGCATACAATTCTTCTTTTGCAATGGTTAGTTCCGAAGCTCAGTTGGATGAGACCACTTTGAATGGGGTGTATCATTTTAAGATACATAATATTTTTTATCATCGAGCTGGTTATTTATCATTAACTGCTACTAACGTTCGTGCACCATGCTATGCACAACTTTATTTTTATGATATGGAAACTGCGGTGCAATATAGAATGCGTGAAAGAACAAATGTTAGATGTGATGTCAATTTAATGCGAGAATTGGCTGCTGAATTGAATCGTGTTAATGTTTTTATACGATCATTTAGAACAATGGCTGAATATTGTCAACAAACTGAAAATGAATGTGCAGAAGTATGTATGGTTATTAAGGTCAACCGAGACACGGACCTTCGGCGTTATAGTGACGTAATTCAAACAGATGTGGCGGCAATCTTCAGAAGTGAAAACGGAGAACCACCATTTGAAAGAAATATGGTAGTTTTTTCAAAAAATTCTAATACAGTACGAAGTATTTCTGTGTTAGATTCCTCATTAGATCCCCTTGCCTATCCATTATTATTTCCAAACGGTGATACTGGCTGGCATGTAAATATGACTCACAACATAGCCTCCACATCTTCTTCATCTATTCCACGAAATAAAATAACAATGTTGCAATATGCATCATATCGTTTAGCAATTCGGGATGAGTTCAGTATTTTGCATCGATCCCAAAAATTATTTTTACAACGGATTGTCGATATTTATGTTCGAATCGAAGGTTCACGGTTGCATTATATTCGTCAAAATCAGGCCAACATTCGGGCCGAATTATACAATAATTTAACTGATTTTTTAAATGCACATTTAAATGGTAATATGGGCAATAATAGAATTGGTCGAAGATTAATTTTACCATCTTCTTTTATTGGTTCTCCACGAAACGTGTACCAAAATTATTTAGATGCGATGTCTATTGTACAACATTTCGGAAAACCTTCATTATTTCTGACAATGACGTGCAATCCACATTGGCCAGAAATTGTGAACAACATTGCTTCAGGCGAATATCCTCATAATCGTCCTGACATTGTTGTACGTGTATTTCGCTGTAAACTCAAAGAACTTATAGATTCAATTGTTAAAAAAAAATTTTCGGAAATGTAAACGCTTTAATTTACACAATTGAATTTCAAAAACGTGGTCTTCTTCATGCTCATACTTTAATCATTTTGAAAACAAATGATAGAATTAAAGCAATTAGTGATATTGATAAAATTGTTTCAGCTGATATCCCTGATATAAACACTCATCCGAAACTCTATGACTTAGTAAAATGTCATATGATTCATGAACCATGTGGTTCACTAAATTCAAATTCTCCTTGCATGAGAAATGAAAAGTGTTCTAAAAATTTCCCAAAGGATTTCTCTGATAGAACTTATGATAATTCAAATGGATATACCGTTTATAAACGTACGAGGAAAATCCGTTGATAATCGTTATGTGGTTCCTTTTAATCCATATCTTTTAGCCAAATTTAACTGTCATCTTAATGTTGAGGTTTGTAGTACTGTTAAGAGTGTGAAATATATATACAAATATGTATGTAAAGAATATGATTGTGCGTCTGTAGAATTTGGTGTAGTAAATGATGAAGTGAATGGTGAAATGCAAATTGATGAAATACAAAATTTTTTGAATGGTCGCTATGTTGGTTCAACTGAAGTTAATTGGAGAATTAATCAATATCCTATGCACTATCAGTCGCATGTAATTTTTCGTCTTGATTGTCACTTACCTCAACGGCAAACTGTGTTCTTTACAGAAGGTAATGAACAGGAGGCAGTTTCAAATAACCGAAAAACAAAGCTACTCGCGTTCTTTAACTTAAATGCAAATGATTTATTCGCAAATAATTTGTTGTATACTGAAGTACCACTTCATTTTGTGTGGAATGACAAAGATAAAAAATGGATGAGAAGACAACGTGGTGGTGAAAAGATTATTTCTCGGTTGTATACTGTTTCACCGAAAGATATTGAGCTATTTCACTTACGATTACTTTTATTACATGTTCGAGGACCAAAGTGTTTTGAAGATTTGCGTACGTATGATGGTGTGGTTTACACTACGTTTTTAGCTGGATGTTATGCACGAGGCATTGCATCTAATGATAATGAATGGCGTGATTGTTTGAATGAAGCAAAAAATACTCATTCTCCGAAACAATTGCGCGATTTGTTTACCGTTATCTGTTCCATGAATATTCCAACAAATGCTTCGGCCTTATGGGATGAATTCAAAATGCATTTGACAGAAAATTTTTTGCAAGAATTGAGTGAAGAGATATCCCATAATGAAGCTCTACTCGAAATTGAAGATATACTTCACACACATAATCTTTCATGTGAACTTCTTGGTCTTCCAATACCAATATACACGTCTTATATAACCTCCAATATTTCTAATTCCGACTCAGTAGAAGAGGATTATTACCTGAGCTTACTTTTAATCAAATGTATGAGAGGGCTAATGAAGAACAGCGTAATGTGATTGATTCAGTTTTGCGCGAAGTATTATATCATGATACTGGTAGTAATGTGTTTTGCCTAACTGCTCATGCGGGTTGCGGTAAAACGTTTGTGCAAACAGCGATAATTCATAAATTAAATTCGTTAAATCTTCGATGTATACCATGTGCTTTTAGTGGTATAGCATCAACACTTTTAATTGGTGGGCAAACTTTGCACAATATTTTCAAATTACCTATTCCAATATTGGAGAATTCGGTGTCAAGAATTTCCGCTAATAGTTCACAAGGTAAAATTCTGAAATCGGCGTTCTTAATTATTATCGATGAAGTTTCAATGTGTCCACTACTAGCTTTAAAATTAATTGATCAGTTGTTAAGAGATATTTGTGGGAATGGAAATGGAGATAGATTATTCGGAGGAAAAACAATTCTTATGTGTGGAGATTTTCGGCAAACTTTGCCAGTTGTACTCCATGGATCACGAGTTACACTTATAGAAAACTGCATTACATCATGGAATGAGTTTTCAAATATTCATAAATTTAATTTAAGAGAAAATATGAGAGCTCTTCCGTGTGAAATTGAATTTGTAAATTTTTTGAAATTACTTGGAAATGGTGAAATTCGCAATTAATAGGTACATTTTCAAATATCATACATGATATTTACGAAAATATAACAGAAACTATTGAATTTTCAGAAATTTTAAATTCTGTAATATTAGCTCCAAAAAATGAAGATTGCTATGTGGTAAATTCAGAAATTCTTAATTTTTTGCCTGGTGAGCAACAATTATACCATAGCATTGATAAAATTATTTCGGAAGAAATTTTGGAACAAAATAATTATCCTATTGAATTTTTAAATTCTCTGTCGGTTAGCGGATTTCCTCCGCATAAATTAGTATTAAAAAAAAATCGCATCGTTTTACTAATTCGAAATTTAAATACAAAGAGGGGTTTAGTAAACGGTGCTCGAATGCGAGTACAACAAATTTAGAAAAATATTGTATATAAGGAATTATTACTGAACTGTTAAATTCGTGTAAAATCGAGTTAAGGTAAAAATCGTGTCAAGGTAAAAATCGTGTGAAGGTAAAAATCGTTTCAATGTAAACATCGTGTCAAGGTAAACATCGTGTCAAGGTAAAAATCGTGTCAAGGTAAAAATCGTTAATAAACGCGCGCGAAGTGGTCTGATGTAGAAGCGATAGTTAAAGTACTAACTGTCTGTACCTCGGATCATTCCAGCACCAAAACTATACCAACTACAATCAAGTGCTCATTATACCTCCACGGGGTGACCACTGACCAACTGAACATCTTTCAGGCTAAATAATGAGTGTCAATTTAGTATATAACTACAATTTAATCTAGAATAGCTCGATTTTCGAGCAGCGGGCAAATACTAGTATATATAAATATTCTGAAAAAAGCGTCCAAGAGGAGTCCTTGGAAGCGTTCTCCATGAAATGAATGTTACAAACGAGATCCTGTTACATATGCCAAAGAAATCATCATTACATAGGACATTAAATAGAGTTCAGAACAGAACAGCTGGACATACACCAAATCCAGTATCCGCTCAATTTCCATAACCTGAGAAATATTCAAATATCATTTTATTTTACAGCGGAGACGATGACCCAGACAGAATATTGGCTATTGGTAATAGAGAATTTTTGCAGCAACTATTAAGTACGATTACCATTTTTGGCGACGGAACTTTTGACAAAGTACCAAATATGTTCTACGAGCACTATACTTTGCATCCTAAAGTCGGAAATTCCCACCCGCCTTGCATTTACTTTCTTTTGCAAAAAAAATAGATGTTCAAACCTACAATTGGATGTTTGGCAAGGTTTTACTTAAGACTGATTAAACAAATTAAATTATTAGGTTTTTATAATAAAATTTTGTAAACATAGACATTAAATTTTACAATAAAAGTATTAATTGGAATTTGAGAAAAGTTATTTAAAATATATTAATTTATTTAAAAGCAGATGCGGGTACAATAATTAAATTTGGTGTGAACCAAATTTAATTTACATTCTCAGACTGCAATTTGCAAATCAATTTATTAAAATTTTTTATAAAAATTAGAATTTACAATAAAGACATTAATTGAAATTTGAGAAAGTTATTTAAAATGTACTAATTTAGTTAAAACCGGATGCGCGTACAATAATTAAATTTGGTGTGAACCAAATTTAATTTCCATTCTCAAATTGGAATTTTGCTGATTTCAGCGAATCAGCTGATCGAGCTTTTTTTTTAAATATGTACCACATACTTATGTATATAACATTCGATAAAAAATGGATTTTTTATTTTTGTTTTCGCCTCTAAAAAAGAATATTCGAGAGAATTTTTCTCTAAAAATTTAATGTTTTTTTTTGACAGTTTTGAATTTAGAATATAAGAATATATGAACATTCCAACAGAAATATTTGGCGCTGTAATGATAAAATACAGCTAATTAGCTCTAACATTTCATTTAAATATTTAAATTAAAGTTTCAAATCTTACATCTATAATTATAGTTTTGTATAAAATAGTTTTTAAATAATTTAAAAAAGTTTTTACAGAAATTTTTGTAATAATTTTTAACGAATAAATATTTTTTGTTTATTAAACTGTATTAATTTTGAATAATAAAGGTAGTTAGTAAATAAATTTTTAAAGGTAACTACAACTTCAATAAAATATTCTCTGAATTCTGTGGTATTTTGCCGCTTTGATGGAAACTATTGGGTTACTATCAGAAGCCTGTATTTCTTTGACTGCATTTTATTTGCCTGCATTTCATTTACCTGTATTTTCATTTGCCTGAATTTAATTTGCCTGAATTTTGCAGAATTATTTTCACTTTCATTATCTCATAAACATCTTTTCATAATTTTATGGGCAACATTTATAAGCCATCATCAGTTCCGAACATTAATTATATGTACAATATATGGGTCATCCCTGATATCTTGTAAATTAAAATATTGGAAGCCAAAATCTTGAAAACGAAAACTTGTCAAAAAAAACGAATTAAATTTTTTGTCACATTCTTTTTCATTTTTACTTTTAAATATAATACATACATACATTTTTATTTATTTTTTATTTTATTTAATTCATTTATTATCTCAATTGAGCTTTAACGCTCGTGAAAAGTGTATACAAATATATACATACAATAACTGTGATAAGTACATCATATGCATAATTAAATCAAAATAACATAATAATGCTTGATATCAGTTACAAAAATTAAAAAAATTATAAGAAGAAAAAAACAAAACAAGTTTACAATTAGGTAATTAAAAAAAAAATGTAATTAAAAAAAAAAAAATGCTAAGAAAGATTTTGAAAAGTTTGTTTATGATTAAGATTAAATTGTAAATTACGGATTAATGTAAAACTAAATTAGTGACAAAAAGAATTCATTAATTTTTCTTTTAAATATTCTAAATTCAATTAAATTTTTTATTTCTCTAGGCAAATCATTAAAATAATTATAGGCTAAATTGTAGATGGCATCATGATTGTTGAATCTGAGTTTAGAAGAAATTATCTTAATATTAACAGCTGTTCTCGTATTGTAATGGTGACAACAATTAATTGGTTGTGGTACGATTACTGTATTAATGTTTTTGTTAATTATCAAAAGTGCTTGAGTTGCCAGCTTACATTTTACCAGTAGATTGATTGGTAATAGTTTGTGGTTACTGTGTATAAGTTTAGTAGAGGTTCTCAATTTGTATCCGAAAAGATTTTTTATAGCTTTATTTTGAATATTTTGTATAGCTTTTATATCTTTTTGATAAGTGTTTCCCCATACTTGTATGCCGTATGCAATGGTGCTATGAAACATAGAGAAATATACAGATCTTTTAAAACTATCTGGAATTCTTTGACTGATTAGTCTAAAAATTCCAGCAATTTTTCTGCCTTTTTCGATTTGTTCATTGATTTGTGGACCCCAGCTTAAGTTACAGTCAATTATAACACCAAGATATTTGTATTCACTAACCATTTCTATATTACAGTTGTCGTATTTAATATCTATTCTTCTTGTTGTTTTTCTTTTAACTATCATGTATTTGGTTTTACTTGTATTGATTGATAATTTATGTTTGTTCATCCAACTCCTTATTTTCAGCATATCTTGGTTAATGTTATTCTGTAGGTCAACCATTGTATTTTCGGAAAAAAACCAAAACTAGATCATCAACGTATAGGAATGTTTTGCCATATAGTTCACTATCAAGTAAGCTGTTAATGTAGCATGAGAAAAGTGTTGGTCCTAAGCAACTACCTTGCACAACCCCGCAGTTTATGCTTTCGATATTACTTTGAAAATTTTCACATTCCGAATATTGTGTCCTATCACACAAGTAACTTTGAAGCCACATGAATTCACTGCCAGTAACTCCATATTCGTAAAGCTTTCGAAGTAGTATTTTTGTGTCGATAGAGTCGAACGCTTTTTTTAGATCGAAGAATATCACTAACACTTTTTAGTTTTTATCTAACCCTGACTAGATTTCCGAGATCATATCAAAGATAGTTGCCTGAGTGTTTGATTTTTTTTGAAGCCCTATTGGCTCTAGGAATTTAAATTAGCAAAGCTTAAGGAGTCTGTTAGCTGTTCATTTACAAAAGTTTCTATTATTTTACTAATTGGAGAGGAAATCGAGATCGGTCTGAAGTTGTTAATATCTGATTTATTTCCACTTTTAAATATGGGAATAACTCTGTTTGATTTTAACACTGTAGACATTTTACCTTGGATCAGTGATGCATTTATAAGTTCATTAATATATTCTGCTAACTCTTCTTTACATGACTTAATTACTCTGGTTGAGATTTCATCAGGTCCTACCGAATTCGTATTTGATAGATTATCTATTAATTTCATACCTCTCTGTTTATTGCTAAGTTTAAATTTGAATTTTGTAGCTGTTTTTAGTTCTGGAAAATATATTGAATCAAATTTTTTTGCCATATTTTCTCCTACTTTACAATAAAATTCTTTGAATTTATTGATTTGTTCTTGTTTTTGATTTTGACTCAACATTTGATCAGAAAAGAATTCATTTTTCTTCATAGTAGAACCATCTAATATATTTTTTATATATAGTCAATTTTTTTTAGAGTCACCCGCAGCTTTTTCAAATTGTATATTGTCATATTCCTTTCTTTTTTTTCTTTTTAACGAAGTTAATCTACTCAACCAGTAACAATATTTGTATTTAAAATATTCATTACTTCTATTTTCTGTATGTTTTTTAAAACAATAATTTTTCGTATTTATTAATTCTACATATTCATCATCTATCCAAGATGCAGTATATTTATTTGCCTTCTTTTTCAATATTGTAACGCTGGTTGCTCTATTTGCAGTATTTTTATTACATGTATCAAATTATTTGCAATTTTATTCACATCTGTTTCATTGACAGTATAATTTTTTAATTCTTCTGAGATAAGTTTATAGTTAATTTTTTTAATGAGGTTAGGTATTTTATTATTTTGTTTGTTTATTTTTAGATTTCTTATTTCAACAATAGTGCCTAAATGATCGGAAATATCTGTGTGAAATAGTGTTATATAAATATTAGAATTAGGATTATTGCATAGAAGATGGTCCAAACATGTACTTGATGCTGGACGGGTGATTTTATCATGGCAAAAATAAAAGCCATTTGATTCTACTATATTTTGGTATTTCTGAACATTTTTATCTATTTGGTTTTTAATATCAAAATTGAAATCACCTATTAGCAATGATGTTTTTAATTTTAGACTAGTAAGATGGTTATCAAGTTCAACAAAAAAGTTATCAATTAAGCTGGATGTATTATTGGGTGGTCTATAAATTACTGAAATGTTACTAGTGATATTTTTGTGAATAATTTTAATGTTAATAAAGCTGTTGTATTCGTCACAATAAACACTTTGTTTGAGATAATTAATACTATTATGAATAAACATAGCTGCGCCACCACCACGTCTTGATTTTCTACTGGATAATATTAATAAATAATTAGGTATGTTGATACAGTGTTCAGTGTCTTTCAAAATCCAAGTTTCCGTGATACTTATTATATGTATGGTGTATTTTAATAAATCCAATAAAATTGTGATGTCATCTAATTTGTTTTTTAGGCTTCTAGAATTTAAGTATAAGATTTTTAAGGAATTTTTTTCTATTAAGTTAATATCGCAAGTCTTATAGATATTTGTGACTACATTGGTATTAAGTGGCAGTTCATAAGAATTAATTGACATTGAGCTGAGATTCGTGTAAGATTCTTATTATTTTACTATTTGAGGTTTTTCGGATAAATAGTCTGCTATTCTTAACCCATGCGAATTCTAATTGATTGTCTTTCTTTAGATCCCTAGCTTTCTTGTGCAAATAACTAAAGTATGCTGTTAATATTAATGAAAGTGAAAATAATTCTGCACAATACAGGCAAATGAAATGCAGGCAAACGATACTACAGGCAAATGAAATACAGTCAAATGATCAAGAAATACAGGCAAATGATACCACGGCCAAATGAAATATAAGCACATTACCCGCTCCCAAGTGAAGTCACTTGTGTTAATTCTAGAAAATAATTTTTTTTAAATTTTTTTCATAGATTACTTTAAATGGAGTTCTACTTGTGAACGGGGAGGACAAGTTATGGCTTACCGCGGCTATGAGTACATTCATAAAAGAAAACTCAATGGCGTGTTTTACTGGCATTGCAGATATCATATATCTGCCAAATGCTTCTCTAAAATGGAAACTGATGAACGGAACCATGATATTCTAAGCGATGCTATGATTACTCTCACGATTCTTTTCCGCAAAAAATTAAAATTAATATGGCAATTTCTTTATTAAAACGGAAGGTATCTTCCGTTGGAGCTAGTCCAATAGGAGTCCTTGGAAGCGTTCTCCATGCAATGAATGTTACAAACGAGATCCTGTCACATATGCGAAAGAAATCATCATTACATAGGACTTTAAATAGAGTTCAGAACAGAACAGCTGCACATACACCAAATCCAGTATCCGCTCAATTTCCATAACCTGAGAAATATTCAAATATAATTTTATTTGACAGCGGAGACGATGACCCAGACAGAATATTGGCCATTGGTAATAGAGAATTTTTGCAGCAACTATTAAGTACGATTACCATTTTTGGTGACGGAACTTTTGACAAAGTGCCAAATATGTTCTACCAACACTATACTTTCGGAAGTCGGAAATTCCTACCCGCCTTGCATTTACTTTCTTTTGCAAAAAAAATATGTTTAAATCTACAATTGGATGTTTGGGATTCTCAAAGAGTTATTGCCTGGTTTAATGCCGGAGACAATTCTAGTCGATTTCGAAAAAGCTGCAATGAATGTCGTTTTAGCAACATTTCATACATCGCTGATCAAAGGGTGTTATTTCCATCTAAATCAAAGTTTGTTAAGGAAAATCAGTGCTGTGGGTCTGCGAAGCCTATATGACGATCAACAGAACTTTCAGATGCGGCTCAAGTTCAAATCACTTTCATCGTTGGCATTTGTCTCTTCTGATGACGTAAGAAGTGTGTTCGACGATATATCTAAAGAGTTTAACGACGAAGAACAGTTCAATGAGCTTTTGACTTTTTTTGCATCTACATATATTTCGAATTACGCAGGCAGAAATCCGCTGTTCCCCTTAAATATATGGAATCATTTCGAAGCATCTATTGTCGGCAATCCTCGAACGACAAATTGTTGTGCAGGATTTCATAATTCGTTGAGATCCGTTTTAATTGCAGTCATCCGAATATGTGGGCCTTTCTTGACGAAATTAATAAAGATATTATCATCAATAGAAAGGTGCTTGTTAATGCAGAGGATGGTAGACCAGAGCCCACGAGAAAAAATTTGTTACTTTAAATAATAAGATAGCTGCTCTTGTGCAAAATTTTTTTAATGAGCCAGATAAATTAAAATATTTAAGAAAAATAGCGAATTTGCAATAAAATAACTATAAACTAATAATTAATTAACATTAATTTATTTCAACTAAACTTTATATATAACTTTCTAAAAAATTTTGAAAATTTAGCAATCTGTTTAATTTTTTTATTTAATTTGCGCAATTGCTTATGGCCCTAATTTTTTATGGCCCAATTGTTTATGGACCCAGTTGTCGCTGGCCCCAATTGTCGTTGAGCTCAATTGTTGCTGGGGCCAATTGTCGTTGGACCCAGTTGTGCATGGTTCGAGTTGTCCTATGGCCCCAATTGGTTGTTTACCAAAAAAAAGATCAATAATACTCCGTTTGAATAAAAATTTTCAGACCGTTCACTTTGAGTGCCACAACAAGAATTGAAAAAAGAGTCTTAAAATAAAAAAAAATAATAAGGGTTGTACAAATTTTTTTAGGTAATTTATATTGTTGCAGATATTTTTGGAATTTATAAAAAATAAAAAACTTAAAGAACAAAATTGGCGTATGGTACTGGCGTACTTGCCGAATTCAATGAAGATTGTTTGAATTGGAAGCGGATGTATGGGGGCGGCAGTCCCAATCTATTAAAAAATCCAATTTTTATATAAAAGTAAAAGTTTCATTGTGTTGAAATAGAAAAGGTATTAGAAAGTATGCAAAGCCAAAATACTGAGGTCATATTGCTCAGGTGGACTAAATTCATGCTGAGCAATAAAACAGTAATTTCTATCTTAGGAACTGCCACAAAGAGAAAAACTATCTCAAGAGGCACACCGCAAGTAGGCATCGTTTCCCCGCTCCAAAGGCTCTTAGTAGTTGACGAGCTTTTAGGAAAGCTATCAATTAACAACCATAGAGTGATATGCTACGCAAACGACGTCGTGTTATTGGTGAAGGAAAAAGAGCCGGCCAATACAACAGGCATAATGCAAAGGGCAATTGACATAACCATAGATTAGACCAAGACAAATGGCCTTAAAATGAATTCAAGCAAAACCGAAATGTGTCTCTTTACTAGAAAAAGAGATAGAAGGTATCCACAAGCACGAAGTTAATCTATTCAACCAGTAACAATATTTGTATTTAAAATATTCATCACTTCTATTTTCTGTATGTTTTTTAAACCAATAATTTTTCCTATTTATTAATTCTACATATTCATCATCTATCCAAGATGCAGTATATTTATTTGCCTTCTTTTTCAATATTGTAACGCTGGTTGCTCTATTTGCAGTATTTTTATTACATTTATCAAATTATTTGCAATTTTATTCACATCTGTTTCATTGACAATATAATTTTTTAATTCTTCTGAGATAAGTTTATAGTTAATTTTTTTAATGAGGTTAGGTATTTTATTATTTTGTTTGTTTATTTTTAGATTTCTTATTTCAACAATAGTGCCTAAATGATCGGAAATATCTGTGTGAAATAGTGTTATATAAATATTAGAATTAGGATTATTGCATAGAAGATGGTCCAAACATGTACTTGATGCTGGACGGGTGATTTTATCATGGCAAAAATAAAAGCCATTTGATTCTACTATATTTTGGTATTTCTGAACATTTTTATCTATTTGGTTTTTAATATCAAAATTGAAATCACCTATTAGCAATGATGTTTTTAATTTTAGACTAGTAAGATGGTTATCAAGTTCAACAAAAAAGTTATCAATTAAGCTGGATGTATTATTGGGTGGTCTATAAATTACTGAAATGTTACTAGTGATATTTTTGTGAATAATTTTAATGTTAATAAAGCTGTTGTATTCGTCACAATAAACACTTTGTTTGAGATAATTAATACTATTATGAATAAACATAGCTGCGCCACCACCACGTCTTGATTTTCTACTGGATAATATTAATAAATAATTAGGTATGTTGATACAGTGTTCAGTGTCTTTCAAAATCCAAGTTTCCGTGATACTTATTATATGTATGGTGTATTTTAATAAATCCAATAAAATTGTGATGTCATCTAATTTGTTTTTTAGGCTTCTAGAATTTAAGTATAAGATTTTTAAGGAATTTTTTTCTATTAAGTTAATATCGCAAGTCTTATAGATATTTGTGACTACATTGGTATTAAGTGGCAGTTCATAAGAATTAATTGACATTGAGCTGAGATTCGTGTAAGATTCTTATTATTTTACTATTTGAGGTTTTTCGGATAAATAGTCTGCTATTCTTAACCCATGCGAATTCTAATTGATTGTCTTTCTTTAGATCCCTAGCTTTCTTGTGCAAATAACTAAAGTATGCTGTTAATATTAATGAAAGTGAAAATAATTCTGCACAATACAGGCAAATGAAATGCAGGCAAACGATACTACAGGCAAATGAAATACAGTCAAATGATCAAGAAATACAGGCAAATGATACCACGGCCAAATGAAATATAAGCACATTACCCGCTCCCAAGTGAAGTCACTTGTGTTAATTCTAGAAAATAATTTTTTTTAAATTTTTTTCATAGATTACTTTAAATGGAGTTCTACTTGTGAACGGGGAGGACAAGTTATGGCTTACCGCGGCTATGAGTACATTCATAAAAGAAAACTCAATGGCGTGTTTTACTGGCATTGCAGATATCATATATCTGCCAAATGCTTCTCTAAAATGGAAACTGATGAACGGAACCATGATATTCTAAGCGATGCTATGATTACTCTCACGATTCTTTTCCGCAAAAAATTAAAATTAATATGGCAATTTCTTTATTAAAACGGAAGGTATCTTCCGTTGGAGCTAGTCCAATAGGAGTCCTTGGAAGCGTTCTCCATGCAATGAATGTTACAAACGAGATCCTGTCACATATGCGAAAGAAATCATCATTACATAGGACTTTAAATAGAGTTCAGAACAGAACAGCTGCACATACACCAAATCCAGTATCCGCTCAATTTCCATAACCTGAGAAATATTCAAATATAATTTTATTTGACAGCGGAGACGATGACCCAGACAGAATATTGGCCATTGGTAATAGAGAATTTTTGCAGCAACTATTAAGTACGATTACCATTTTTGGTGACGGAACTTTTGACAAAGTGCCAAATATGTTCTACCAACACTATACTTTCGGAAGTCGGAAATTCCTACCCGCCTTGCATTTACTTTCTTTTGCAAAAAAAATATGTTTAAATCTACAATTGGATGTTTGGGATTCTCAAAGAGTTATTGCCTGGTTTAATGCCGGAGACAATTCTAGTCGATTTCGAAAAAGCTGCAATGAATGTCGTTTTAGCAACATTTCATACATCGCTGATCAAAGGGTGTTATTTCCATCTAAATCAAAGTTTGTTAAGGAAAATCAGTGCTGTGGGTCTGCGAAGCCTATATGACGATCAACAGAACTTTCAGATGCGGCTCAAGTTCAAATCACTTTCATCGTTGGCATTTGTCTCTTCTGATGACGTAAGAAGTGTGTTCGACGATATATCTAAAGAGTTTAACGACGAAGAACAGTTCAATGAGCTTTTGACTTTTTTTGCATCTACATATATTTCGAATTACGCAGGCAGAAATCCGCTGTTCCCCTTAAATATATGGAATCATTTCGAAGCATCTATTGTCGGCAATCCTCGAACGACAAATTGTTGTGCAGGATTTCATAATTCGTTGAGATCCGTTTTAATTGCAGTCATCCGAATATGTGGGCCTTTCTTGACGAAATTAATAAAGATATTATCATCAATAGAAAGGTGCTTGTTAATGCAGAGGATGGTAGACCAGAGCCCACGAGAAAAAATTTGTTACTTTAAATAATAAGATAGCTGCTCTTGTGCAAAATTTTTTTAATGAGCCAGATAAATTAAAATATTTAAGAAAAATAGCGAATTTGCAATAAAATAACTATAAACTAATAATTAATTAACATTAATTTATTTCAACTAAACTTTATATATAACTTTCTAAAAAATTTTGAAAATTTAGCAATCTGTTTAATTTTTTTATTTAATTTGCGCAATTGCTTATGGCCCTAATTTTTTATGGCCCAATTGTTTATGGACCCAGTTGTCGCTGGCCCCAATTGTCGTTGAGCTCAATTGTTGCTGGGGCCAATTGTCGTTGGACCCAGTTGTGCATGGTTCGAGTTGTCCTATGGCCCCAATTGGTTGTTTACCAAAAAAAAGATCAATAATACTCCGTTTGAATAAAAATTTTCAGACCGTTCACTTTGAGTGCCACAACAAGAATTGAAAAAAGAGTCTTAAAATAAAAAAAAATAATAAGGGTTGTACAAATTTTTTTAGGTAATTTATATTGTTGCAGATATTTTTGGAATTTATAAAAAATAAAAAACTTAAAGAACAAAATTGGCGTATGGTACTGGCGTACTTGCCGAATTCAATGAAGATTGTTTGAATTGGAAGCGGATGTATGGGGGCGGCAGTCCCAATCTATTAAAAAATCCAATTTTTATATAAAAGTAAAAGTTTCATTGTGTTGAAATAGAAAAGGTATTAGAAAGTATGCAAAGCCAAAATACTGAGGTCATATTGCTCAGGTGGACTAAATTCATGCTGAGCAATAAAACAGTAATTTCTATCTTAGGAACTGCCACAAAGAGAAAAACTATCTCAAGAGGCACACCGCAAGTAGGCATCGTTTCCCCGCTCCAAAGGCTCTTAGTAGTTGACGAGCTTTTAGGAAAGCTATCAATTAACAACCATAGAGTGATATGCTACGCAAACGACGTCGTGTTATTGGTGAAGGAAAAAGAGCCGGCCAATACAACAGGCATAATGCAAAGGGCAATTGACATAACCATAGATTAGACCAAGACAAATGGCCTTAAAATGAATTCAAGCAAAACCGAAATGTGTCTCTTTACTAGAAAAAGAGATAGAAGGTATCCACAAGCACGAAGTTAATCTATTCAACCAGTAACAATATTTGTATTTAAAATATTCATCACTTCTATTTTCTGTATGTTTTTTAAACCAATAATTTTTCCTATTTATTAATTCTACATATTCATCATCTATCCAAGATGCAGTATATTTATTTGCCTTCTTTTTCAATATTGTAACGCTGGTTGCTCTATTTGCAGTATTTTTATTACATTTATCAAATTATTTGCAATTTTATTCACATCTGTTTCATTGACAATATAATTTTTTAATTCTTCTGAGATAAGTTTATAGTTAATTTTTTTAATGAGGTTAGGTATTTTATTATTTTGTTTGTTTATTTTTAGATTTCTTATTTCAACAATAGTGCCTAAATGATCGGAAATATCTGTGTGAAATAGTGTTATATAAATATTAGAATTAGGATTATTGCATAGAAGATGGTCCAAACATGTACTTGATGCTGGACGGGTGATTTTATCATGGCAAAAATAAAAGCCATTTGATTCTACTATATTTTGGTATTTCTGAACATTTTTATCTATTTGGTTTTTAATATCAAAATTCAAATCATTGAAATGAAATCTATTAGCAATGATGTTTTTGTTTTTAGACTAGTAAGATGGTTATCAAGTTCAACAAAAAAGTTATCAATTAAGCTGGATGTATTATTGGGTGGTCTATAAATTACTGAAATGTTACTAGTGATATTTTTGTGAATAATTTTAATGTTAATAAAGCTGTTGTATTCGTCACAATAAACACTTTGTTTGAGATAATTAATACTATTATGAATAAACATAGCTGCGCCACCACCACGTCTTGATTTTCTACTGGATAATATTAATAAATAATTAGGTATGTTGATACAGTGTTCAGTGTCTTTCAAAATCCAAGTTTCCGTGATACTTATTATATGTATGGTGTATTTTAATAAATCCAATAAAATTGTGATGTCATCTAATTTGTTTTTTAGGCTTCTAGAATTTAAGTATAAGATTTTTAAGGAATTTTTTTCTATTAAGTTAATATCGCAAGTCTTATAGATATTTGTGACTACATTGGTATTAAGTGGCAGTTCATAAGAATTATTTGACATTGAGCTGAGATTCGTGTAAGATTCTTATTATTTTACTATTTGAGGTTTTTCGGATAAATAGTCTGCTATTCTTAACCCATGCGAATTCTAATTGATTGTCTTTCTTTAGATCCCTAGCTTTCTTGTGCAAATAACTAAAGTATGCTGTTAATATTAATGAAAGTGAAAATAATTCTGCACAATACAGGCAAATGAAATGCAGGCAAACGATACTACAGGCAAATGAAATACAGTCAAATGATCAAGAAATACAGGCAAATGATACCACGGCCAAATGAAATATAAGCACATTACCCGCTCCCAAGTGAAGTCACTTGTGTTAATTCTAGAAAATAATTTTTTTTAAATTTTTTTCATAGATTACTTTAAATGGAGTTCTACTTGTGAACGGGGAGGACAAGTTATGGCTTACCGCGGCTATGAGTACATTCATAAAAGAAAACTCAATGGCGTGTTTTACTGGCATTGCAGATATCATATATCTGCCAAATGCTTCTCTAAAATGGAAACTGATGAACGGAACCATGATATTCTAAGCGATGCTATGATTACTCTCACGATTCTTTTCCGCAAAAAATTAAAATTAATATGGCAATTTCTTTATTAAAACGGAAGGTATCTTCCGTTGGAGCTAGTCCAATAGGAGTCCTTGGAAGCGTTCTCCATGCAATGAATGTTACAAACGAGATCCTGTCACATATGCGAAAGAAATCATCATTACATAGGACTTTAAATAGAGTTCAGAACAGAACAGCTGCACATACACCAAATCCAGTATCCGCTCAATTTCCATAACCTGAGAAATATTCAAATATAATTTTATTTGTCAGCGGAGACGATGACCCAGACAGAATATTGGCCATTGGTAATAGAGAATTTTTGCAGCAACTATTAAGTACGATTACCATTTTTGGTGACGGAACTTTTGACAAAGTGCCAAATATGTTCTACCAACACTATACTTTCGGAAGTCGGAAATTCCTACCCGCCTTGCATTTACTTTCTTTTGCAAAAAAAATATGTTTAAATCTACAATTGGATGTTTGGGATTCTCAAAGAGTTATTGCCTGGTTTAATGCCGGAGACAATTCTAGTCGATTTCGAAAAAGCTGCAATGAATGTCGTTTTAGCAACATTTCATACATCGCTGATCAAAGGGTGTTATTTCCATCTAAATCAAAGTTTGTTAAGGAAAATCAGTGCTGTGGGTCTGCGAAGCCTATATGACGATCAACAGAACTTTCAGATGCGGCTCAAGTTCAAATCACTTTCATCGTTGGCATTTGTCTCTTCTGATGACGTAAGAAGTGTGTTCGACGATATATCTAAAGAGTTTAACGACGAAGAACAGTTCAATGAGCTTTTGACTTTTTTTGCATCTACATATATTTCGAATTACGCAGGCAGAAATCCGCTGTTCCCCTTAAATATATGGAATCATTTCGAAGCATCTATTGTCGGCAATCCTCGAACGACAACTTGTTGTGAAGGATTTCATAATTCGTTGAGATCCGTTTTAATTGCAGTGATCCGAATATGTGGGCCTTTCTTGACGAAATTAATAAAGATATTATCATCAATAGAAAGGTGCTTATTAATGCAGAGGATGGTAGACCAGAGCTCACAAGAAAAAATTTGTTATTTTAAATAATAAGATCTGCGCTTGTCCAAAATTTTTTTAATGAGCCAGATAAATTAAAATATTTAAGAAAAATAGCGAATTTGCAATAAAATAACTATAAACTAATAATTAATTAACATTAATTTATTTCAACTAAACTTTATATATAACTTTCTAAAAAATTTTGAAAATTTAGCAATCTGTTTAATTTTTTAATTTAATTTGCGCAATTGCTTATGGCCCTAATTTTTTATGGCCCAATTGTTTATGGACTCAGTTGTCGCTGGCCCCAATTGCCGTTGAGCTCAATTGTCGCTGGGCCCAATTGTCGTTGAACCCAGTTGTGCATGGTTCGAGTTGTCCTATGGCCCCAATTGGTTGTTTACCAAAAAAAAGATCAATAATACTCCGTTTGAATAAAAATTTTCAGACCGTTCACTTTGAGTGCCACAATAAGAATTGAAAAAAGAGTCTTAAAATAAAAAAAAATAATAAGGGTTGTACAAATTTTTTTAGGTAATTTATATTATTGCAGATATTTTTGGAATTTATAAAAAATAAAAAACTTAAAGAACAAAATTGGCGTATGGTACTGGCGTACTTGCCGAATTCAATGAAGATTGTTTGAATTGGAAGCGGATGTATGGGGGCGGCAGTCCCAATCTATTAAAAAATTCAATTTTTATATAAAAGTAAAAATTTTTTAGTAACGAAGTTAACCCTCGGATGCATTATCGACATAGAGGGTGCGTTTCATTATGTTGAAATAGAAAAGGTATTAGAAAGTATGCAAAGCCAAAATACTGAGGTCATATTGCTCAGGTGGACTAAATTCATGCTGAGCAATAAAGCAGTAATTTCTATCTTAGGAACTGCCACAAAGAGAAAAACTATCTCAAGAGGCACACCGCAAGTAGGCATCATTTCCCCGCTCCTAAGGCTCTTAGTAGTTGACGAGCTTTTAGGAAAGCTATCAATTAACAACCATAGAGTGATATGCTACGCAGACGACGTCGTGTTATTGGTGACGGAAAAAGAGCCGGCCAATACAACAGGCATAATGCAAAGGGCAATTGACATAACCATAGATTAGGCCGAGACAAATGGCCTTAAAATGAATTCAAGCAAAACCGAAATGTGTCTCTTTACTAGAAAAAGAGATAGAAGGTATCCACAAGCACCACGAATAAACAATAAACAATTTGAATTTACCAAGTTTGTGAAATATTTAGGAGTGTATTTGGATCACAAGCTCAGGTGGAGTAAATATATAAATGAGAAAAAGGAAAAAGCGACAAGAGCCCTTTTGGGGTTGCAAAAATGCAGTGGGTAAGACAAGGGGCCGATTGTCAAGAATCATCTACTGATTATACACGTGTGTTAGACGACCTATGATAACACACGGATCACTCGTTTGGTGGACAGCCACTAGAAAGAACAGATACCAAAACATCCTAACGCAAATACAACGTCAGGCATGCCTCGGGATAGCGGGTTCAACTAGAACAATCTCGACGAAGTCAATGGCAGCAATCCTGGACCTAGAACCGATAGAAATTCATATCTAACGAAGTTCAATGGATGCAGCCATGAGACTCCTCATGACAGGAAACTGGTGCGACGAATCAAGTTCGGTCGGACTTAGGGTGTTTTCCTGCTTCTCATCACAGCAGTTTCAGAGCTGTCAAGCTAAAAAATTGTGTTTCTTTTTATGCTCAGATTATCGAGTTTATTCATTTTGTGTTTCATTTTTAACTCGGAGTGTGCCCAGACTGCGATCTGTTAGTTCGTCACAATTTCTCTGATTTCATAGAATTGTCAAAAAATAAAACGTTAAATAAAGAATAAAATAACAATATCGTCATTAAAAAAAAATCTCGTGTATAGATAAACAATTTTTTTTAAATCATTTTTTTAAATTTTATTAAATGAGATTTTAATAAATTAACTTTATTTTATTTTATTTCTTAAATAAATTCCTTTTATATCTATATTATTAAATTTAAAATAATGAAATAAAATAAAAAATTATAACGGTACGAAATAAGAATAAAAATTGACAATCTTTGTTCTGAGCTCTTTTTTAAATAACTCAGAATACAGATAAAAGTTTGCTCTGAGCATTATTTGCTCTGAGCGCGCGACATCTGAGCATTGATTTGATGAGAAAAAGAAAAACGCCCAAAAAGAAGTTCTGTGCTTGGTATAGAATACTGACGCAAAAATATACAACTTTCAGGTAGACCCGTAAGCTGCAGATATTGTCTTGTCTCAGATTAGACTGCAACATCGGAATGAAAACAAACCACCCAAGGTACAACAGCATTGCTAATCAAATCGGAATTAATTTGTACATACTATACAGCCGCTGCCAAAAAGGGCAGTAAATCATATGTAACGAATTGAACATACGAATTGCGAACACAGTGGTAGCACACGCGACATTATCAATATATTCACACCATAGATATATTAACTAATAGATGGCAAGTTAAATATAGTCGTTTTTTTTCTTCTTATGTGTTTTCCTATGTTAAAGTATTCAGTCAAAAAAATTATGATGCATTTTATAATATGTATACATTTCGTTCACTCAGCTGTTTATATTTATTAAAATAATGTACAGCAGTTTTTCATAACCAGTTTCATTCAGAGAATTTAAATTTTTATATTTATAAATTTATAAATTTCGTTTTATGAGCTCTGTGATAGTACGCTATTGATGGTTTAATCCTTATTGATGAACGTTGAAAGTTTCAGGAAAGGTGATATTGATAGCTGAATTGAACCGTGTTTTTCTGTTTATATTGCTAAAAATAAGAAAGGGAAGAAAGAAATTTTGCTTTAAAATTAGTATAAAATACTTATCTTATCATTTGTATAATAACACAATCGGTTCTTCACTGCTATTCCAGTTCGAGTTTACAACTAGACCGAGACTCACATCAATTATCAGGCCATGAAGTGCAGAGAGTAAAAGTTTAATAAGGGGCCAGCTTTTAACAAATTTACACGCAGTCTTATGGAAGAAAATAGGGGGCCGACTATAAATCTTGAAATAACACAAAAACCATTTACTTTATTCAATTTGGTCCAAAGAGAAAATTAAAGTCGCATCTGTTTTACATAATTCATTAAAGAAAAATATTTTAAAATATAATATTTTCATTCATAAATATGCATTTAAAAAATTGTCTTCCTTCAAATTTTTTATTTTAAAAGCTTCTTAAAGTTCTTAAGATGTGAGTCTCGTGAAAGTCGATGAGAGTATTTTTATAGTACACTACTGGTAACAAAAAAAGTTTTAATGACAATTTTCATTTTAAATTAACTTAGTAAAAATTTTTATTAAATTTTAAAAACAAAAAATTATTAACTGAAATATAAGTTATTGTGAAATAAGCAATAATTAAATAATATTTATATAAGTAATAATTTATAATATCTTAAAATGTTTCCATTTTCCACACCACCTTTGAGGTAGGGAATATGGAGTGTTTTTTTCTTAAGTGGTATCCCCAATAGGCCTAATCCACTGAATTCTAAAAAAAACAGTGTAATATTTATGAATAAATAATAAATAGAAACAAAAATATTAATAAAAAAACAATAAATAAAAAAAATATCACAAAATTAAAAATTAAAAAAATATCACCAAAAACTATATAACCCTTCTTAATTTTGAAATATTTTTAATTTGCGAATTGGTCTATTAAATTTTAATATGTCATTTTCCCGTTTTGTGTAATTATTTGATAAAATATTTGCAAATGTTTTACTTATTTGGAAAAAAATATTGCGGCTACTATTGCCGCATGTACACGTCGATTCCAAATCAATGTCATTCTTGCCCAAACGAAAACTATTTAACGTCAGTTCAATTAATCACGCTGACGCGAAACACAGCTTGAATGATAATCAACGCCCACGTAATTCCGCACATATGATACAGCATCATCAACTGGTCCTCTTGCTCTGATTCACTAATTAATAAATGTCGACAAGTGTTAACGAAAGCAGTCAAAGGCGCGTTTAACTACAGCACGGATTACAGCCCTACAAGAATGTTTGCGGCAACAAATATCAACAAAATAAGGGAAATTATCATATTAGAGAAGGCAATATTCGTCTTCAAAACATCCAACAACTTAACAAAAACAATATCTAGTGGGAATGTAGGTATGCCATCTCCAATAGGGAGACCAGAAATAAAGAACTTCTAGCCATACCTAGCAGCAGAACGCAACTGCATAAAAAAAGTTTGCTTCCAACGGCCATAAATATATATAACACTATGCCGAAAGTAATAAAAGAAAGTAAAAATGTTGCAGAGTTTAAGAAAAAGGCTATCAAGTATATATAGGGTGTTCAAAATTGAAGTATCATTTTGATTTTGCCGCCATTTTTTTTCTACCTGGAATTTTTATACGAGGTTTCTTTAGGTATATTCTAAATACATTCCGGTTAGTTAATATGGAATGTTACATGAAGGAACAACGTGTTTTTGTTATTACAATATTTTTTGAAAATGGTAAAAGTTTTCAAGATGTAATTAGGAATTTTCGAACAAAATTTGGTAGAGAAAATGCTCCAACAAATCGTGCCATCAAGCTGATGGTTGATAAATTTCTAGAAACTGGATCTGTTCTTGATAACAGAGGCAACATTTATCAACGTTCAACCGAGAATGTAGCAGCTGTGAGCAGAAGTGTTGAAGAAGATCCAAAAGCTTCCATTCGTCATCGTTCGCAGCAATTAAACATCAAACCATCCACATTATTCAACATTTTACATCGTGATCTCCATTTAAAGGCTTATAAGATCCAGCTGACGCAAGCATTTAAACCAACTGACCATGCATTACGTCGGCAATTCGTTTCTTGGGCAATCGAAAAACAAGAAGAAAATGAGAATTTTTTTAACAAAATAATCTTCACCGACGAAGCTCATTTCCAACTCAATGGCTTCGTCAATAAACAGAATTGCCGCATTTGGGGTGAAGAGAATCCAAGGGTTATCTTAGAGCAACCAGTACATCCACAAAATGTTACGGTTTGTGGTCAGGAGGAATCATCGGACCATATTTTTTTGAAAACGCAAATGGAAATGCGATTACGGTCAATGGAAATCGCTATAGGGAGATGATCCGAAGGTTTTTGTGGCGGGAAATTGATGATTTGGACGTAGAGAATATGTGGTTTCAACAGGACGGTGCCACTTGCCACACAGCAAGAGAAACAATGGATCTTTTGAAGGAAAAGTTCGAAGATCGCATTATTTCTCGTAGAGGAGGAGTGATGTGGCCACCAAGATCGTGCGATTTGACACCGTTGGATTTTTTTTTGTGGGGTTTTGTGAAATCGAAAGTGTACAGCAATAATCCCACAACAATTCAAGAGTTTTAAAACAACATTATCGAGCAGATTTCAACCATTGAGAACAGTTTATTGAACAACGTGATTCAGAATTTTGGTAAAAGATTGGAAGCCTGCCGAAGTAGTAGAGGAAGCCACTTGGCCGACATAATTTTTCATTATTAACCGGAACCTATTTGTAATAAATTAAAATAAAAATATATTTAATATTTCAAAAAAAAAGTTTTTGCTTTTCAAAAAAAAAGTTTTTAAAACTTTTTTTATTAAAATTAAAATGATACCTCAATTTTGAACACCCTAAATAAGCAAACACATCTCTATTTACTTAATATAGCAAGCAGTCAAAATAATGCTGGGAATAAAATATCAAAAGACAACTACACGCTGTAAAATGGAGAAATGACAACTCCACACCAGTTACTAGCTGTATGAGTTGTCAACACACTCACATGTAATTAGAATAGTGTATTCCAAAAGTAAATGTTTATTTTGTACTAGAATAAATAAATAAATAAATAAAATTACTAAATAAAGATTGATATTTACGTTTAGAATCAATTAAATATTGAAATAAATGATAAAATATGTTGATTTTTCCATATAAAAAAGTTTAAATAAAATTTTTTACGTTTTCAATATAAAATTGTCAAAATTTGCATTATTTGTATAACCTTAAATTTTTCCATTCACATATAGAAATTGCTAAATATGATGAAATTTAGAAACAATTAAATATTGAAATTTAATTTTTTTTAAATTTATTTCTTTATTAGCATAATCATACTTTTTTAAAAATAAATTTTTAAATATCTTTAATATATTAGATTTTCTTATTAATTTCTTTCTTGAAAAAAATATCGCGATCGCTATACAGTAAAATGTTCAGCGTTATACTAGTTTATTTCCGATTAACATTAAGCTCATAGTGATGTTGTTGTCATTTTTCAAGTTGTCATAAAAATTTCTGATGCAATAATAAAATAATTTAAAAGTCAAAAAAGAATTTGGTATTTTTTAGATAAAATTTAAATTTGAGATATCTTTAAAATACAAAGGCTTTATATATACGAAAATAGAAAAATAATTTTTATATACATCATATTTTAATTTACATTTAAAATAATTTGTATAGGGATACGCGACTACTACGTATATTTCTTTTTGCGTAAAAATACGTAATCATAAAGAGAATATTTCAAATTATGTAAAGTATATTTAAAAAATATATCAAAGCAGTGTATAAACTTTAAATTTTTAATATATTTAGCAAAATGTATTTCGACGGCAGCAACTCTATAATATTTGATAAAATAAATTTTAGTAGTGAAAAAAAAGGAAAGGCGCGTCAATTTTGTATCTACAGTATTACACGGAAGAGAAACATTCAAACAGTTAAATAGATTAATATTTAGGTATCCTTATGTACATATGTATTTATAAGTGGTAAATATTTAGTAATTGATTAAAATTGGATATTTAAATATTTAGAATTTTAAGAAGTGTTCCAAGTGTTTCTTTGGATGTTTTTTATTATGCTAATATTAAATGTATATTATTTATAAATTCTTCATAAAATTTATTTTTTAGCATTCGTGGTAACAATATTTAAAATTAATTTTTATTTTAAGTAAAGGTTATAAAGAAAAATAATGATAAATAATAATTGTAGAAAAAAATTTCAACCGCAAAATTGCGAGCTTAATATGTTTAGTCCAACCAACATATTAAGGCCTTGTGCGAGTGTTAGTAAATGGTTTCAAAATACAACTAATATAATTCTAGAATCCACTAAATATCATCAAAATCAAAATAGTCGGCATTTAGATATGAGTTTTAATTTCTATAATACACCACATACGGACTATCATTGTGTACAACATTCATCTAAAAAAAATGTCAATAATTCGCCGGATTCGACAATTTTACGTGCAGACCCTCTAAAACGTGATTCTTTTTGTAATCTTAACTCTTACAAATACGCAGCAGAGTGTACTTTAGAGCCTAATCTAAAAAAAAATCATAAATTAGACTGTATTGAAAACCCGAAAATTAAACACTATAGATACAATCACAAGGAGAAAATTTCTAAAATAAAAGATAATAAAAGAAAGAATGAGATAGAATTTTTAAAGATGGCTGCAAAACACAAAGTAGCTTTAGCCGAAAACCCAGAAGAATATTTATCAAAAGCGAATGGTTTTCCTAATCCAAAATTCAAAAACTGTTATGATAATTTAAAGCCGGAAAACAAATATAGTATTAAAAATAATAATAGTGAATCAACAGAGGTTGTGGCAATATTTACTTTGGAAGACTTTCCAGAACTTCCCGTACCGAAAAGATATGAACCGTGGTCCTTTCAATTTTTAAAATCATGCAATTCTAAAAGTAAACTTATAAATAAAAATAAGTCTTCAACAAAACTTGAATCTAAGTCAAATTTTATACATGTAGAAAATATAAATTCTGATGGTTTCAAATTAAAAGAGACTGGAAAGGATAATGAAGTTAGAGATAATTTTCCTATATTAGACGAAAAATCTGCGCAATCTAATAAATTTGATTCAAAAAACACAGCGGTTTTTTCTACCCCTGTTAAACCAAGACAACGTCAGATATCAGAATGCAGTGATGATAGTTTCATAATTTGCTTCACAAATGATGCTCCTGATGGTTTGATTGAATTTACTGATTTAAGTTCTTATGACAATAGCTGTTCAGAATCTGAAGATAATTCTGGTGAAATTGAAGGAAGCCAATTAACGAAAAATAGTAAGAATAATTCATCAACAATAAATACTGCAAATATTAATCATAGTATCAGACATAATACAGCAAACAAGAATATAAAAACGTTATCTTTGGAAAATTCTAGTCAACCTGATTCTGGATTTGATGATCTTAAAGATAAGAAAGTAAGTTAACTAATTTTTATTTTATTAAAAATAAATTTTTAACTGATCAAATGATCAATGAATGAATCAATCTTGATTAAACGTAGAAAAAAAAACAAGAAGTTGTAATTACTACACAAATATAATAAAGTTGTAATTACTACACAAATATAATAAAATTTCATTACAAGCCACTCAAGAAATCAAACAAGTTTTATTCTTCTCCACGTTCCTTCTCCGCTGTGGATGTTGGTTATTATCTGTTCGACTGCTTTTTTCTCTTAAGCTATTGTGAATACTTCTATTGTTGACAATTTGAGGTGTTCTTTGAGGTTTTGGAGCCATGTTTTTCTTTGTCTGTCTTTACGCTTGCTTACAGGTATTTTTCCCTGCACTGTCAACTGTAACACATTATACTTGTTATTCCGCATCAAATATCCAAAATATTTTAATTTTCTGGCCATTATTATGTTTAAAAATTTTTTCGATGTACCGTTTCTCCTCAAGATTTCAACATTTGTTATACGTTCAATCCATGATACTCTCAATATTCTTATATACAGCCCCAATTAAAAAGCTTCAATCTGTTTTATTTTGTATTTCCTCAAAATTCAAGTCTTCGGAACCATAACCATATTTGGTTTTTTATGCCAAATGGAATATTTCGTTTTTAGGATTGAATTTTTTGTGTAATTTCATGTATCTTGACATGTTGGAAGATATATGAGGGTATAATGATAACCAGCTAGCTGACGTTAGATTATCTTTAATTGAAATCAAATAGAAATGTTAAATGTTGCATATTAACTATGTATTAATATTGGACATTATAAAAAGAATAAAGTAAATAAATAAATAAATATAACAGAATTGACCAGACATAATATTTAAGCAACTTCATCCATAGTTCCTCCATTTCTTTCAAATTTTGAGATTAAAACCATTGTAGCTGAATATATCTTAATGCCTCACCTTTTAGCTCTAAAAGATGACCACGTACGATCCCGATGAAGTTCCACCAATAATATTAAAATTCTGTGCGCAAATTTTGGTAAGCCCAATTTGCAAATTATTTAATTTGTCAATTCAATGTGGCTTCTTCCCTGAGCCCTGGAAACTATCATTTATTAATACTCTCTGACATTTTAAATACATCTCTGACATTTTAAATACAAAAACAAGTTGATGTGGTATTTACTGATATCAGTAAGGTCTTTGATTTAATTCCTTATAAAATTATCCTTGAAAAGCATAAAGCAGTAGGGTTTTCAAGTCATAGCCTTAAAATGGTTATCATCTTATTTGTCATATAGGTCTTAGTTTTGCAAAATTATAACTTCCACTAGGTAAAGGGAAAATCTGAATAATTTGAGATTAGTAGAGCTATTTAATGTGTCACATCACTACAGACTACGGCAAATTTGAGTCTATTTCGCGTACGTTGAGAAAGACTAACTCAAGGTCTGAGCTCTTTGATATTACCGTTAACAAATTAACACTGGAGTCACTTTACGCGAGCATGGTAAATTCTCGTAGTAAACATGATTAATCTACCCTTGCAATTTAACTTGCATGTTAGATTCTTTTCTTGTAATGCTAGTTTTTTTGGTTTTTATTATTATTAATAACATCAGTAACATTAATAAGTAGTTAAAATTATTATTATTAATTAAGTATTAAATAATATTATTAATTAAGTATTAAATTTGTTTTAACATCTAACATCATTTACTAACATACTAACCCTTGTAAATGATGACTTTTCCAGTTAATTGTAATAGTTCACTAAATGAACAACATAACTGATTCAAATTCTTCTACCAATCTTTTTACCCAAACCAATTCTTTTACAGCGTTTGATGCCGCTATACAACGTTCCGATTCCGTCGTCGACAACGCCACAGACTTCTGCCTTTGTGAACACCAACTAATAATATTACCACCAAGCATAAACACAAAACCCGACATTGATCTTCTTGTTGTATCAATTGATCTCCTTGTTGTTAACCTGTTATCAGCGTAGTCTGCGTTGTTATATCCTCTTAATTCCAAGTTTTCATCACTTTTAAACAAAATTTCATACTTAACCAAAACTTGATTTTATATATTTTAAAATTCGCTTTGCTAAATTTATATGTGCCAATGTTGGTTTTTCCAAAAATCTACTTGCAACTCTCACTGCATTGGTAATGTTTAGTCACGTTGCTATCGTTAAATTCATCAGACTTTCTATTAGCTCACAATATGGAAATTTTTGTTCCACTGCTGAATCTTCATACATGTGATCAATGTCAATGTTATTTAGATCAGCTGGAGTTGATATGCCTTTACATTCTGAAATACCAAAATGTTTTAATATATGCATATGCTGACTGATGTAGAAAAATACTTCCATCCTCAAACAACTTTGTCTCCAAGCCTAGAAAATAATTTGCTGCTAAGAGTTGTATATCAAAATTTTAATGTAAAAAGTTAATTTTTGGTGTTATAATATTTTCATTGGTTGCTGCAATAAGCCCATCGTTGACATATATTGCCAATATCATTCCTCCCTCATCATCTTTCTTAACAAAAACACAGATATCAGCAGCACAAACTTTAAAATTGTGTTTTTGGATGAAATATGATCAATTTTTTATTCCAAGATCTTGGATATTGCTTGAGGACATATAAACTTTTGGTTAATTTACAAACTCTTCCGCTATGTATTATCATCAAACCGAAGTGGTTACCTCATATAAACTTTTTCTTCATCGAGGTAACCATTCAAGAACGCACTTTTGACGTCAAATTTTTTAAAAATGAATTCCTTTTTTGCTGTTAGTGACAAAATCATACTAATTGATGTGCATTTTACTACCGGACTAAATGTTTCCAAGAAATCAATCCCATATTCTTGATTGAATCCCCAGGACACCAATCTTGCTTTATTAGATTTAGATTTATTCTATGGGAACGGACCGAAAACTTTACATTTTTAATCTTATTTGCCAAAATCTTATTTTTTCAATATCTTACTTTTTCAAAATCTTATTTTGCAAAATCTTATTTTTTCAAAATCTAATTTTTTTTTAGTAAATCTTATTTTTCTTATCAAAAATCTTATTTTTTTCAGAAATTCCGTTTTCTGAGAAAAATTGATTTTTAAGAAAAAAAAATAATAAAAAACATTTTTTTTCCAAAACTCTTGTATATGCTATATGTACATGCTAATTGTGAAGGTGCATGACACTTTTTTTTTTGTATTTTTGTTGTATCAGACATTTGCTCAAACGAAGCATCAGTTATGTTGTTCATTTAGTGAACTATCACAATTAACTGAAAAAGTCATCATTTACAAGGGTTAGTATATTAGTATAATATGTTAGTAAATGATGATACTTAGATATTTAATTGGTATTACCACTGTTAGTAACTATTAATTAATGTTAGTAATGATGTTAATGGTATAAGAAACAAGAAAAAAAAAAAGAAACTAACATGCAAGTTAGATTAAAATAACAGACTAATCTTGAATTTAAATTTTGTTGAAAAAATCCCGAATGTTAAAAACGCCTGAAAAAAATTTTGAAATCGAAAAATATCGAATTTCATTTCAAAAATATTTCGGTTAGATTTTAAAGTTGGTTACAAAATCAGAATTATGTGACTTTTACAGAATATGTATATAGGTACTTATTATGTATACGGGAGATTCGGAATTAGGAGGGATTATAAAGTTGGATTCAAAAGCAGGGTTATACGCTTTTTCCAGAATATTAATGTATATTTCCAGTTATACGCTTTTTCTAGAATATTTAATTAAGAACATGTAATTAAGAATGATACTGATTGCTGTTTTCTTCAATCAAAATTGAAGTGCTTAGAAAAATGGTGCTCTGACAACATGCTAGATATCAACGTTAGTAAGTGCTATACTATGACATTTTCACGGAAAAGATCCAAATTGATGCATAATTATTCCATACAAAACTGCAACCTAGAATGTGTGGATCATATTACAGATTTGGAAATGATTTTGGATAACAAACTAAATTATAATCTCCACTATGAATCAATGTTATCAAAAGCTAACAAAATGCTAGGTTTTATCAAAAGAAGAGTAAGAGAATTTAACAATATCTGGGTAACAATAACTTTATATTGCTGACTTGTACGCTCAGTTTTAGAATACGGTAGCATTATCTGGAATCCAGCCTTTCTTATTCATAGTACAAGAATTGAATCAATCCAGAAGCAGTTCCTCTTCTTTTCTTTAACACATCTACATAATCCCAGAGACTTTCATAACCTTCTATCATACAATGAAAGTCTGCAGTTAGTCAATTTACTTAGTTTAAGTTGCGGTAGAATCTTACTATCTAACAGCTTTACATTTGATGTCTTATCCAATAAGATTAATGTCGATTTTTTAAAGATAAAATCAAAGTCAACAATAATGTCAGGTATACAAGATATACCAAATTCTTAATTGAAACAACACATAGAACTGAATATGGGAAAAACGAACCCACAAACAAGTGTTGCATATTATTTAATCGATTCCACAAACTTTTCTGTGACACAATTTTAAAAAATGCTTACAAATCTAAATTACACAACATTCTTAAACAATCGTAAAACATTGACATAATTTATTTCTAAATGACATAATTTATTAATAATAATATTTCCTTTGTTTTTGTTTATTTTTTTATTATAATTAACAACTATAAACTCTTAAGTAATAAAAATTTAGCATAAGTATTATGTGATAAAAGAATAACCATATTAAAAACATTGACTCATTTTATTACATACATAAAATAAAAATAACTTTTGTCTTTATTGTACCTATCATAATTAATTTAATTTTACCGAAGTACAAAAAAATTATTGTATCATCTTACATCTTTTTTTTTCTTTTAATAGTAAAACTAAGCTAAAGGCTTAACTTATCTTCTTTATATTGCTCTGAATGATTCATAATTAATAATATAATTTTGAAATGTATCTAAAAAAAAAAAGAAAATAAGAGAGAAAACAAAAGAAAAAACTAAAAATAAATTGTAATTTTTTTTGTAGTTTTAAGTCAGCAAAATAATGTACTTACTTTTTTTTATACCCTACACCTAAAGTATAGGGTATATTAACTTTGGTATGGTGTTTGTAACGACCAAAAGGAAGCGAGTTAGATATGGACATGTATATATATTCAGAATCAGGATCACCTCCTGAGTCGATTTAACGATGTCCGTCCGTCCGTCCGCTCGCACGATAACTCAAAAACTAATAAAGCTATCTTGATGAAATTTATATAGTAGGTAAAGTTCGAATCTGGGCAAAATCGGTCCATGGGTTCGGATTCTGGAAGCTTCCGAATGATTCCGGAGCAAACGAGATTATCTCCAAAACCAACAAAGATAGAACCTTTAAATTTTGTACAATGATGTTCCTTCCCGTTCGATTTATGTCTCTGAAATTTAAGAGGATTTGGTCCATGGGTTTGGATTTTGGAAGCTTCCGAACGAGCACCAGAGCAAATGAGATTATCTCCAAAACTAATAAAGATATAACCTTCAAATTTGACAGAGTGGTGTTCTTTCATGTTTTATTTAAATTCCTAAAATTTGAGAGGATTTGGTCCGTGGGTTCGGATTTTGGAAGCTTCCGAACGAGCCCCAGAGCAAACGAGATTATCTCCAAAATCAACAAAGATAGAACCTTTAAATTTTGTACAATGATGTTGCTTCCCGTTTGATTTATCTCTCTGAAATTTAAGAGGATTTGGTCCATGAGTTTGGATTTTGGAAGCTTCCGAACGAGCACCAGAGCAAATGAGATTATCTCCAAAACCAACTAAGATATAATCTTTAAATTTGACAGAGTGGTATTATTTCATGTTTTATTTAAGTCTCTGAAATTCGAGAGGATTTGGTTCATGGGTTCTTATCTTGGAAACTTCCGAACGAGCCCCAGAGCAAACGAGTATATCTCCACAACTAACAAAGATAGAACCTTTATTTTTAGTACAAGAGTGTGCTGTTATGTTTCCTTTTCTATAAAATTATAAACTGACATTTGAAAGTATTTGAACCATGGATTCGTGTTTTGGAAGCTTCCGAACGAGCCCCAGAGCAAACGAGATTATCTCCAAAACCAACAAAGATAGAACTTTTAAAATTTTTACAATAATGTTTCTTCCAGTTTGATTTATGACTCTGAAATTAAAGAGGATATGGTCCATGGGTTTCGATTTTGGAAGCTTCCGAACGAGCCCCAGCGCAAATGAGATTATCTCCAAAAACACAAAGATATAACCTTTAAATTTGGCAGAATGGTGTTCTTTCATGATTGATTTAGGTCTCTGAAATTTGAGAGGATTTGGTCCTTGGGTTCGGATTTTGGAAGCTTCCGAACGAGCCTCAGACCAAATGATATTATCTCCAAAAGCAACAAAGATATAACCTTTAAATTAGGCAGAATGGTGTTCCTTCATGTTTGATTTATGTTTCTGAAAATTGTGAGGATTTGGTCCATGGGTTCGAATCTTGGAAGCTTCCGGACGAGCCCCAGAGCAAACGAGTATATCTCCACAACCAACAAAGATAGAACTTTTATTTTTAGTACAAAGGTGTTCTGTTATGTTTCCTTTTCTGTAAAATTGCAAACTGACATTTGAAAGAATTTGAACCATGGGTTCGTATTTTGGAAACTTCCGGACGAGCATAAGAGCAACGAGCATATCTTCAAAACCTACAAAAGTAGAACTTTTAAATTTAGTACAATGGTGTTCTGGCATGTTTTCTTTGTTCCTGAGATGGATTCGATGAATTGGAGTGGCAATTCGGTACGTGACACACACCTCCCAAGGACTAACAATCTTCGAAATTAATAAAGATAGAAACTTAAAATTTTTTACTAAGGTGTCAAGAATATGCTTCTTTTACGTTCCTGAAATTCGAGTTGAATAAGACAGAAAAAGGAAGAAGTTCAAGCAGCTGCCAAAAAAACATGGATTTTTAATTTAATTCGAATTATTCAGGTGTAGGGTATTAATAAGTCGGTTGCATCGACTTACTGTTACATTTACTTGTTTTTGCATTGTATTGTGTAATAATAATTTTAAGTTTAACTTTAAGAATTTTTGTAACGACCTTGCTTTGGTTCTAAAATAAAATAAAATAAAATTATTGTTATGTATGTGCGAATTTCTGAATTAGGAGGGATTTGATTATATTCTGTAAATAGTATATTGTTATATTGTTATTGCATGCATTCATTTATTATATTATTTATATAAGAAAGGTATATAAATAAATATACCCAAGAGAATGCCTCTTTTACGTTCCTGAAATTCGAGTTGAATAAGACAGAAAAAGGAAGAAGTTCAAGCAGCTGCCAAAAAACTTATGGATTTTTAATTTAATTCGAATTATTCAGGTGTAGGGTATTAATAAGTCGGTTGCATCGACTTACTGTTACATTTACTTGTTTTTGCATTGTATTGTGTAATAATAATTTTAAGTTTAACTTTAAGAATTTTTGTAACGACCTTGCTTTAGTTCTAAAATAAAATAAAATTATTGTTATGTATGTGCGAATTTCTGAATTAGGAGGGATTTGATTATATTCTGTAAATAGTATATTGTTATATTGTTATTGCATGCATTCATTTATTATATTATGTATATAAAAAAGGTATATAAATATTAAGTAGATAATTTAGTACATTTTGTTCTTATCAATGATCTTATTGCCGGCAAATTTGAAAAAATGAAACAGAATGAAAAAAACCAGATTTTGTAAAATAAGATTTTGGAAAATAAGATTAAAAATAAAAAAAATTCGGTACAGACCCTTATTCTATACCAAAAATATATACAAGTCTCATAGCATGTTATTTATTTGTTTTACAGAGTTCAGATTACTTAAATCTATACAAGTGTGATATTTTAACTTAAACTAGTGACTATTACATATAATGTTAATATATTTTTCGTAAGGAAAATGGAAAACCTTACCTGTTTCTTGCTTTATAGCGATTCATTTTTCCATCTGGGTGATATTTTATTTTATAATGGGTTTTCCATTTTGAGTGGTAGGATTTCTTTAAAAAAAAAAACAATAAATAAATGTTAAGGAAATTCAAATGTTTTTTTATTTAATGTGAAGTACAATCGATACAATTATGTTCTGAATAAAACGTCATTCAAATGGCTTCCACGACTTCTTTTGCAGGAACGAATTCGATAAACCCAATTTTCGAGCACTCCACTAAATCAAGTCGTATGTCATGCGGTAAATAAACAAAACTGTCGATTCTGGTGCGAAGAAAATCCACAAATTATTCCTGAACAACCATTACATTCACCTAAATTGACAGTTTGATGTGGTTTTTAGTCTGCAACTTTTATGGCCGAAATTGGAAGAAGTTGATCTTGACAACAAATGGTTCCAAAAGAGGGAGCTACGTGCCACAATCGAATTATTGCGAGAAAAGTTTGGAGATTCGATTATTTCAAGAAATTGTGACATTGAATGGCCTCCAAGAAGTGGTGATTTAACAACATTAGACTATTTTTTGTGGGGTTATTTGAAGTCATTGGTCTTTAGTAATAAACCAGACTTTCTTCAAGCTTTAGAAGTCAATATTTAACGTGCTATTCATGACATACGACTTGATTTAGTCAAAAAAGTGCTCGAAAATTGGGTTCATCGAATTCGTTCCTGCAAAAGAAGTCGTGGAGGCCATTTGAATGACGTTTTATTCAGAACTTAATTGTATCGATTGTACTTCACATTAAATAAAAAACATTTGAATTTCCTTAACAATTAGTGTGTTTTTTTTTTTAAAAGAAATCATATCACTCAATTGGAAAAACCCTTTATATAAAATAAATCCATTTGTTGTCAATTATCCTTTTGGTTTTCGGTGCTTCTACAAGCGTCCAAGTTGTATTTTCTATCAATGGTCATCGTCTTCCATTGCATTAAGCCATTCATTGTTTATAGACATCATTGCTGACGATGTAGTGCCGTATTCTAATGAAATATTACAATTTTGACAACCAGTATATTTTGTCGTTATAATGTTTTTTTCTCTCTTAAACGTTTTTCAATAATATTCGCATCATCTAATTTGCACCATGATTTTCTATTTTACTGTCAAAAATTACTGATGAATTATCGTCAATCAAATTGCCATCTGTTAAAATTTTCATTAGTTAAAGTATTGTCATTGTTATTTACATCTTCTGATAACATTTTATTTTCCTTTTCATCGTTCAATTGTTTTTCAGAATCAATAGCGGTCTTCACGTAAAAGTGCATAGAAGGAAATATTTCCTACTTTACGTGAACGACCCGTTGCAAAATTTAAATTGCAAACTAAAGGATTACAGATGATAGATATACCGATTGGTTTAGAAAAACGTTCATTGCTGGTTTTTACACGAGTATTCTTTTTCTGCTGTATTCTTTTTGCTTTTAGGAAAGAGGTAAAAGACGTAAAGAAAAAACACTACACTTGTATTCTTTTGTAGACTTATTTTTCAGCGCAAACTATAGGTGATTCTCGCTGTTGTAAAACCAATACAGTGACAAATTTTGTTTTGGGTAAACATTTTTTCTGTTTGAATACGCGAACGTAGTTAAAATACAATATACTATAATAATACACTTCCGCAATGTTTTCGGTTTAAAAAAATTAATAAAAATGATATATACTTTAACACACAATCAAAATTTTGTATTCAAAAGAATACGCGTGTAAAAGCAAAGCTGTTGTAAAGAAGAGTTAAAAAAAATAGCAGAAAAAGAATACTCGTGTAAAAACCCGCATTGGTATCTTTCAATAAATGTTGATTGGTATTTTTAAAAAATGTTAGTTGGTAACATAATATAATATAATTGGAATAATAATATAATTTAACAGATAGATACCAAGTCTATCTGTTAAATTATATTATTATTTGAATAAATATCTATTTTTTACTTAGAAAAACTAAAATATAATTTTTGAGGTTTGATTTTAGAAAATAAATAATTTTTAAATAAAAAAAAAATGTTTAAAGCAATTTTTAGAAACTATTTAGTCGAATGTGTTATTTTTATTTGATGCACTCCCAATAAATTCTAAAACCGAAACCAAATAAATTCTAAAAACAAAATGTCAAATTAACTTAAAAAAAATATCCTCGATTAACGTCAAAAAAATTTCCTCGAGCAAATAAAATATGCAATAGGGTTAAGGTAGAGGATATTTTAGTCGAAGATCAGAGGATCGTTGCAAATTTTTTATACATGAAACAACAACAATTTCTGTCAAAAATTTCCTCAAATCCTCTGATCCTCCGATGCAAGACTAGTTTGCACTTTTACGTGAAGACCCTTAATATTAATTATTATTTTTTATTTATTAGTTTTGAAAAAAAATTTAAATTTACAAAAAATAAAAATTCAATATATAACTCCATTTATAGAAATTTAGAAATTCCATTTTTAGAAATTCAATATATACTCCATTGAGTTTCTAATTATGCGCAGGATGGTTTTGAGTGGTTGTTTTGATTTCAAAATTAGCGATCATTGTATGACTTATAAAGAGTTTAAATAAAAAAATTAAAAATAAGAATAAAAATTTGAATCATAAAATATTTATTGATTATGACAAGTTGAATGTTAGTTTAAGGTATGAACTTTGGTTTGAATGTTTTAATGAAATTAATCTGTCGTTAGCGTATGACAACTTTGTTCGTATTGTAAAAAATCATATCAATAATTGCAGTACTAGGTTAAGACAAACAAAATTGGTTAAGAAAATTAAACCTTGGATCAGCAATTACTTAGTGAATCAAATTAATAAAAAAAATAGGTTAAGAATAAAATGTTACAAGCAACCTAACAATTTGAAGTTAAAAAGACAATATTCGAGATTATGTTTTAAATTAAAGAAAAAAATTCCGAAATGTCGAAATGATTATTATAAACATAAGTTCGATACACATAGAGGTAACTTAAAGGCCACCTGGGGAATTATAAATGAAATTACTAATAGATCTAAGGAGAGAAATGATTTTATTGTGATTCGAAAGGATGAATATTTTATCTCCAATCTTACTGAAGTTACAAATACCTTGACTGATCATTTCACATCTTTTGCAGATATTATTACTTATTCATGTAGTTGTAGTAGTCAAGTTAAACAAGATGTTAACGTGCTGAACAGTAGTTTTTATTTTGATTCTATTTCTGCTTTTGAAATTTTAATAATTATTCAAATAATAATTAAATAATTTGAATAATTCTTATTCTTGTGGTCATGATGGCATCTCTAATTTTACTTTAAAAAGTATAGCCTTTTATATCATTGATGTTTTGGCTTACGTTTTTAATGCTATTTATCCAGATTCTTTGAAATGTGCACAGGTTATACCACTTTTCAAAAAACATCAATAATTATAGACCAATTTCCTTCCTACCATCAATAGGGAAAGTTTTTGAAAAATTAGTAAAAAAAAGGATAGTAGGATATATAAATAAAATAAATTTTTTCAATAATGCGCAATTTGGTTTTAGGGAAAAGAAATCGACTGAAGATGCGTTACTTGATTTTTGTTATAAAGTATACATCAATTTGGATAAAAAGAAGCACACAGCTGGTCTATTTGTTGACATTACCAATGCCTTTGGCATGGTCAACCATGCAATTTTATTAAAAAAAATTAATAATTCTGGAATCAGAGGATTTATGCTTGACTGGTTCTCATCATATTTAAAAGACAGAACTCAATTTGTTAAAATCAATAATAAAGTCAGCTCATCTAAAGTTTTGAAAATTGGCATACCACAGAGTAATACTGTTTTTAATTGGCGTACCACAGGTATCACGCCAATACTGTTTTTAATTTACATGAACAGCATTTTTACTTTAAAATTTGTTCGACTTATTTATGGCGCAGACAGCCCACTAAACTTGATTGCTTTCATTAACTGTGATTTAGAGCTATTAAGAAAAAGGTTTTCGGACCACAGGCGATGATTCGTAACAAAACAAAAGTTAAGATGATAAGTAACAAAACAAAAGTTATGTTTTTTAACCTAATTTCTCTCTATGATACCAATGTCCAATTTGTGTATCATGCGCCAGAGTGTAAAAAGCTTAGATTAATGTGCGATTATTGTCACAATACGCAGCCTGGAAAAAAGCTGCTTTATAGTGATACTTTGTGGGATAAAAACTGCTTTGTGATTGAGTTTGTGAAGCAATTCAGGTATTTAGGGTTAACAATAGAATGCAAACTCAGCTGGTCGTTTCATATAGATTCTGTAAAAAATTAGATGAGGGGAACCCTTAAGGTCTTTTACAATCTGAGCAAAGTATGTCCTTCTTAAATACTTAGAGAATTATCTATTTCGATCTTGTTCAATCCAAGTTACAATATGGATTAGCTTGTTGGGGTGGAGCTTATTACAATAAAGTTCTACCTCTACTTCGTTTAGAAAAATTTGTAAGAGAACTAGATTAGACAACAGTTTTCCATTATTTGTTTCTTTAAATATTCTTCCTCTGCGCCATCTTTATTGCTTTAAAGTACTAAAAATATTTTTCCTTCGATCTGGGTATTTGAACTATAGGGATTCCAGCACGTATAATTTGCGTGTTAATTATAGTTTTCTCGTTAATCTTCCAAATTTTCGTACTACATGTTATCGAAATTTTTTAGTATAAGATCTTGTGTGTTGTTTAATAAATTACATTATAGTCATTAAGAATATCTACGACTTTTTTAAAACAGCTTAAGATTTGACTTATGGGATTAAACTTCGAACACTTAAATAATTTTTTTAACATTATATCTTAGCTACCTATTCACCCATATTCTTGAAAACTCATCACTTACGCGATGAAAATATGTATCACATCACGTCTATATAAATTTGTAATTCTCGAAGACTCATGATGAAAATTTTTGTTATGTTGGTAGTAATTTACTGTCAAATAAAAATTTTTCCATATTTAAACGTTCAACTAAAATCATTTCAAAAAGAGGTTTGATTTTTGAATAGTAAATGAAAGTACATATTCATAAGTTGCAAGAAGCCGTCGTATCTTGCGAACCAGAAGTCGGACCGAAGTGATTAAAAAACCTAGTCCCCGATTCTGTAATAGAAATTAAAAATAAAAAAAATATGAGAAAAGTACCAAAAAGTAGCACCCTAGTTTTACGGGGGCTATTTTTTTGGGCGGGCTTGAAGTCCAACCGTTTTATTTTTTATTTTTTTTTCTATATTTTAATTCTACAACAAAATCAGGGAGTACCTTTTTTAAATCATGTCGGTCCGACTTCTAGTTCGCAAGATACGGAGGCTTGCAACTTATAACTATGTATGTACTCCGATGCTAGTTCAATATAAAAAATATATAAAATATATATTTTACAATTTTTTAATTTGTAAAATATTCTAAACAAAAACAACATTCACTAAAATACTAATTTATTTTTAATTACACATACTTCCTTTCCACTCTATAAATTTTTATATTTTTATTTAAACTTAAACTTAACTAAAAACTAAAAAAAAAAAATAATTAATTCCTAAGAATTACTTAAAAGTGATATTTATAGTACGTTCACAAACACTTGATTTTGAGAAATTGAGATGATTTCGAAAATTGAGTTGATTTTCTCCTTTTTTTTCTTGATTTCCCATACATTTTTCAAAAATTTATCTATCAAACAAAATCAACTCGCTACTTGATTTTCTGAAAATCACCTTAAAATCACGTCATTCGTCCATGAAATTTCGATTTTTGTATTAATTATTTAAAATGTTTTTCATTAACCCTTGTTTTTTTTTAATTTGTCAAATGGAATATTAAAAATCATAACAATTAAAAAACTAAAATTTTCTATTTTATTTTTGAAATTATGTTTATTTATGTTTTATTGTTGCTTATTTAAAAAAAAAATAAATAAATTTATTTATTTACTTTGGATTATTTTTTATTGTTTCAAAACAATAATCAAATATGCCAAAAATTACATTCTTGATTTTAAAAAACGATTGTGAACACTTGACATTTTACATGATTTTGTGCATGATAATCAATTCGATTTCGGAGTTTGTGAACATACTATTATCGTATAAGAATTTTGCCATGATAGAAAATGGCTATCGCTTCGTAGGAAAAGTTTTCCAAAAACACCACACACGATACTTTTGACATTTAATATCGCGTCAAATTGAAAACATCACTTTAGAGTCTTGCAGAACAACAAATCATCGCGTCAGTGATACTCTTCGTATGATAAATCTTCAAGAATATGGGTGATTATTAAAGCTTGGATGGTAGATGGAATGCACTTTTTTTTATTTACTTTTGATTTCATCATATCAATTTATTTATAGCTTTTTTTTTTAATTTTGTTTTTGCTTTTTGCCTCTTTTGCTTTTTTTGCTGCTTTTCTTTTGTAATTTTTATTAGTTTTGAAATAAGATTTTTTGTTTATATATTTTACTTTTTAATTTTTATTAATTTTGTTTAGAATTAATTTATCTTTTTTTTTTGTTAGTTTAATTATTATGTATTGAATTTGCTGTTACTTTATTTTATGCTTCACCCTCTAGTATATAAATTTGTTTAAATTTTATTTTTTGATAACTTCAATACTAGAATGTGGTTTTGATCGTCTCTGGCGTTTGATAAAAGTAGTTGTTTATGTTGTTAATACTTATAGATATTTCCTTTATTTTTAAATTTTTAATTTTTTTAATTAGTAAAAAAGAAATTTTGGTTTTAAATTAAATTTTTTATTTAGTTTAGTAAATTGTTTTTAATTTAAATAAAACTTTTTAAAATTCATACATACATTTTACATATGATAAGTATAATTTCTTTTTTTTAATATAGTAAATAATTATTCTCAATCAAACGGTTTATTTTTGATTATATTACTCTTGTTGTAATTTAGTTAAAAATTTTGTTTTCTAAAGTGTGTGACCACATGTTTTTAGTATTAAGCGTTGATAACATTAGTTTCTGTGCGGGGTTGTCAATTTTTTTTTTTTTTTATTTTTTCTCATTTTTCATTTTATTTCATTATATTACAAATAAAATTGTTCGGATTTTCGGCTTAGTACCTATTTGATTCGCCCGTGACTTTAATTTGACACTGTTATTTTTATTTATTTATAATTTTTTTCTCTTCACATATGATTTAATGCCTAAATGTAATAAGGTCACATGTCGCGAAGTAAATGCTGAGCCTACAAGTTCATGCGCTGGTAGCTGTGAAGGGTTATTCCATCCCAAATGTATGGGACTCACAGCACCATTGGCGGATAGGGTAAAAAATTCGCCAGGTTTAGCCTGGTATTGTGAAACCTGCGGCAAAACCTCTTCGGCAGCTCTGCAGCTGTTCATGTTGAAAATGGGTCAAAAATTGAATACCCTAAAATCAGCTTTTGAAAGTCTAGCATTCGAAGTCATAGCCTTCGAATCCTTAACGGAAGATTTCGATAAATTTGGATAACTTGCAAGTTCCTAACTGCAATGACTCTATCGTTAGTGATGCGAGTTTTCTAATAGGCTTCTCTTCTAATGGGTTGGAACCACTCACGCGGCCCAGTTCTGAGGTTGAACAAACCTTCAACCTTCGTGGAGATTTAATTCAACTAAAATCTCCACTTCCGGTTCAGTCCGAAAATATACATCTTACGGACGAACTAGTTGATATATCTCCGAACTTAAGTTGGAACTCGTCTTCTAACAATATTGTTGTGAATAATAGTAGTAATAATAAAATAAATAATAATAGTGATTATAATAGAAATATTAGTGATAATATTCATAATAATAATAATAACAATAATAATGATAATAATCTTAGTAGTGATAATAATAGTAACAATAATAATAAAAATAATAATGCGGTAGTATTAATAATATTGATCATAGTAATAGTAATGATAATATTAGTAGTAATATAATAATAATAATAATACTAACGGTAATAATTGTAATAACAATAATAGGAATAGTAATAACTATAATAGAAGTAATAATGGTAAAACTAAGAATAATCGTAGTAATAAATGTAATGGGAAAAATATTAACCATAATAGTAATAATAATAATAAACATAAAATAAAACAATAATAATAAAAATAATAATAATGATAATAGTAGAAATAACAGAAGTAACAGTACTAATAGCAGTAATAATAATAATCGTAATAGATTTAATAATAATAATCGTAATAGAATTAATAATAATAATAATGATAATAATACTAATAATAATGATAATAATAATAATATTGATAATAATAATAATAAATAATAATAAATAATAAATAAATAAATAATAAATCATAAACCATAAATAATAAATAAATAAAAAATAATAAATAAATAATAAAAAATAAATAAATAATAAATAAATAAATAAATAAATAAATAAATAATAAATAATTGTTAAATTTTAGTGAACGCCTTTTCATTTCAAGTACAGCTTACAAACTAACTAAAAAATATAAGAATGTTAACATGTGATATAAAAAAAATAAAGTTACAAATTTCTTTTAATTAATAAACAATGTGTTAGAAAAAGATAAATCAAATAATTCCAAATTACTATACAAATATAAAATTACTGTATTACTATCAATATCATAAAGTGCATTGATTATGTTTCCCAGGTAACAAATAGAGCATATGTTTTCAACACTCCTCCTATCAAGGCACTTTACAAATTCATCATGTTGATACAATTTTCATGTTTAATTTTATTGAGCTCTTTCGTTAAAACATCAGCCACCATCTCATCCGTCGGTATGTACAGAATTTCAATGTGTTTTTCATCTTGCATTTGTTTGCAACAGTGGTACTTAATGTTGATGTGTTTTGACCTATTATGATGATTATGATTTTTAGATAAGTTAATAGCAGTTTGATTATCGTAAAATATTTTTGTTCTATCTTTGATAAGTGGAAGCTTGAGATCTGTGAATAATTTTCTTTGATGTATGATTTCTTTTGCAGCTTCACTCAATCCTATATACTCTGCTTCCATTGTTGAAAGCGCGACACATTGTTGTTTCTTTGATTTCCAGCATATTAGAGCTCCGCCTAAAACAACAACATATCCGTAACAGGATTTACGGTCTTGAACATCACCAGCCCAGTCTGAGTCAACGTAACACTTTAAGTCTTCTCCAGTCTTTGTCTATTTTATGGAATAATCGGATGTACCTTTAAGATATCTCAGGAGACGCTTTGCTTTGCTTTAATTCCAATCAATTAAAGATGGGTTGTTTGTATATCGACTAAGCAAATTCTCTGTGAAAGCTATATCTGAAAGTGCTGCGTTGGCTAAATATGACACTGCTCCAATTAACTCTCGATAAGGCTTGTCGAGCATTTCATCATCTTTCATATCTTTTGATTGTAGTGTAATATTTAAACTATTTATCCAATGGTGTTGAAACGTGGTTAGAATCTTGCATGATAAATTTTTGTAATAACTTCTCAATATATGGTTTTTGGTGAATTTCAATGTTACCATTACTATTTTTGCGTTCGACCGTAATTCTAAGTATGCTATTTATTTTTCCATGTCCTTCATTTCAAATTTTGATGATAATAATTTCTTTATTTTCTCAACATTTTGTAGAGTGTTTGATGCTATGAGCAAATCGTCAACGTAAACCAAAACGATAATGATTGAACCATTTTCAAAGCTGACATAAAGACATTGATCAGCGCTTGATTGTTGCATATCTAAAGATAGCAGATACGTGCTTAATTTTTGTTGCCACAATCGTGCCACTTGTTTCAAACCATACAAAGGTATTTTTAATTTCATACTTTTGATATATCGCGTGTAATATTTGGTATTTGTGGCAACTCCATATAAATTTCATCATGCAGATCACCTTGTACATACGCGGTCACGACATCCATCTAGTGTAAATAAAGTTCTAATTCAGCGCATAATGCAAATATGGTTCGAATTGATTCATATCTTGCAACAGGTGCATACACTTCGTCATAATCTATACCATCAGTTTGTTCGCAAGCTCTAACAACTAAACGCGCCTTATATTTGGGTGAACAATCACTGTTCTTCTTGATACAATATACCCAACGATTACTTAGAGCCTTTTTGTTTTCTGGACGCGGCACAACTTCCCATGTTTTATTTTTCTGTAATGATTTTAACTCTGTATGCACCGCCTCCACCTATAATTGTTTATATTCCCTTTTCATTATATTTTCAAATGATGTAATGTTAATAGGATCAATCGATACATAATTAACTTCTTCTGATACTTTCCGGGGTCTACCCCTTTGACCTGACTTTATTATTTTCCGACGATCACGCCTTCTTGTATTTACACCATTTCCTTCACTCGTCTCATTATAAGTTTTAGGAGGATCATTATTTTCCAATGATTCGGGTTCAGAACTTGGTAATAAAAATTCTTCTTCTTCGGATTGATTGTCTTTACTTTTATTCATCACTTATTCATCACTTTTAATTTGCAAAAAACTATCTTCACTAATCCCTCTACAACAAAGTAAGAATTCTCATAAAACAGAACTTAATGAAAAATCGTCCAATTAGAAATAAGAATGGACAAATGCTCACTTCAACCCAAGAGCAAATCCAGAGATGGAAAGAACATTTCGAAGAAACAAACAACGAAGATAGTGGAGGTAGTAATGAAAGCGATGAAGAAGAAAGTTCCCCTACTGCAGACACAAGAAGCCGAATTACTGTAAATGCCCCATCAAACAGAGAAATTATAGCTGCACTTTCAAGGCTGAAAAGCAACAAAGCGCTTGGTATAGATGGAATACCTTCAGAACTTCTCCAAGCAAACACAGGATATATAGCAGAAGTTCTTCAGCCTATCTTGGAAGAAATTTGGAACAATGAAGCCATACCGGAAAGCTGGAAAACAGGAATCATAATAAAACTTCCAAAAAAGGGAAATCTCCAAGAATACAAAAATTGGCGTGGTATTACAGTCCTAAACACACTAAATAAATTACTGGCTCTCATAATACACTCCAGAATTGAAGCACGAATAGAGGACATCTTTCGTGAGCAACAAGCAGGTTTTAGAAAGCAGCGCAGCTGTATAGATCACTCAAATACTCTGCGTCTGATAATCGAATAATCAGCAGAATGGAAATCACCACTCTACATAACATTCGTGGACTTTGAAAGAGCATTCGATAAAATAAAACACAGGGCCATCTGGAAGGCTTTCAGAAGAAGGAATATACCACCTAAAATCAGAAACATCATCCAAAATATGTACACCAACGCCGAGTCCAGGGTTCTCCACAATGGAAACCTTAGCGATCCGATAAGCCTCCAGGCTGGAGTCAAACAAGGATGTCCACTTTCCCCAATCCTGTTGAACATCGTTTTCGACGACGTATTGGAAGAATCACTAATACACAAAACAGGAATCAATTGGACCCTTACATCTCGCCAAGAGGACCTCGAATATGCTGATAATATTGCTCTACTTGCATATACACACAGGAATATGCAACAAAAACTAGATTCCCTAAACACAAAAGCACATAAAGTAGGACTCAATATTAATATTGCAAAAACAAAGTCCCTAAGATTGAATGCAAATAATTCCAATCCATTAGCAATAAACAACACATACATAGAGGATGTGACAAGTTTCAACTACCTTGGCAGTATTCTTACCGCAAACGGAGGAGCAGAAGAAGTCATTGAGAATCGAATAAAATTAGCAAAGATGGCATTCGGGAGACTTTGGCCAATCTGGAGATCACCGCAGTTAACCAAAGGCACGAAAATAAGGATATATGAAGCCTGTGTGAAATCGATTCTACTCTACGGCAGTGAAACCTGGTTAATCAAAAACTCTTCAACAAATAAATTACAAGTATTTGAAAATAAATGCCTCCGAACAGTTTAAAATATAAGATGGCCTAGAAGAATATCAAATGAGGACCTACTAACTATCTCTAGACAAGAAACCATACTCTGCCAAATCAAGAAAAAGAAATGGAGATGGATAGGTCACACACTTTGGAAAGCACCAGAGAACATTGCACGCCAGGCGCTCGACTGGAATCCACAGGGAAAAAGAAGTGTGGGTAGACCTAATATAACATGGAGAATGTCTGTGGCTAAGGAAATTGATAATAGCGGTAAAACATGGGCAGAAATCAAACATTTGGCCCATAATCGAGTGCGATATAGAAGCTTTGTGGAAGCGCTATGCTCCCCCAGGGGGTAAAACATGTTAAAAAAAAAAAAAAAATCTTCACTAATGTCATCATGTTTATCATTATCAATTTGTTGTTCACTATCTGATTTTTGTTCATCATTGTTAAATTTTTCTTCTTCGTCAACGCTCATATGGTATATTATTTTATCATTATCACAGATTTCATTTGGTTTTAATATTGGGTCCAAATTCACTTCAAATATGTAATTGTTTGGATCGAATATTTCCATAAATTTTACATCCCGTCTTTTGATTATAGATTTAAAACCATCCCAAAGCCGATATCCTTTTGTTTCTTCACAGTATCCAACAAAAGTATAAATTTTGCCTTTCGCATCTAATTTTCAACGTCCTGGACCTTTTTCTAGAGCTACAACCCTACAACCAAAGCTTTTTAGAAAATTTATATTAGGTTTCTTACCGGATCAAATTTCAAATACCGTTTCGCCATTTAGAGCACTGCAAGAACTTCGATTTCTTGTAAACACAGCAGTATTAACTGCTTCTGCCCATAAGCTTTTTAGCATATTGGACTGCAACAACATACACCTGGCCATTTCTAATAAAGTGCGATTTGCACGCTCCGTTATGCCGTTCTGCTGGGGTGTGTATTCCACGGTTAATTGTCTTGATATACCTTGACTATTTAAATAATCACTAAATTTGCTTGATACATATTCTCGAGCGTTATCCGTACGAAGAATTTTTATTTTTTTTCAATTTTAAAATTTTTGAAAGGCATCGAACACATCGCTACGGCTTTTCAAAAAAACTAACTAACTACGGTAACATAACGTGAACTTTCATCTACAAATGTTGCAAAATAACGCTATCCACCAATTGAATTAACACTAAATGAACCACATATGTCGGAATGAATAACTCCCAACAATTCAGCATTTCTCTTGTTTGAATTTTGGAATAGAAGTTGAAGATTTTCGCTTTATCGCATATAACACACTTCACTTTATTAAATTTTAAATCTTAAATCTTAAATCGTCAATACCTCTCGCCAGATTTTTGTTTTTCAACTTGAATACGTCTTTAAAATTGAGATGTCCCATTCTTTGATGCCAGTTCACCAAATCGTTTTTTAAGGATTCCTGAGCAAACATTGAAATTATTTTTTCAGATTCTATAACATATAGATTGTCAATTTATTCGTTGTTATCGTTTTTAAATACAGCACGCTTATCATCGAACGTAATTTTTATACCATAATTGGCAGCTTTTGACACAAATATGAGGTTCTGACGCAACTTTAAAGAATATATTACATCATGCATTATAATTTTATTATCGTTACCCCTTATTTTAAATTCAACTATGCTTGTTCCATATGCATCTATGGTGGTATTATCTGCTATATGTATTAAACGTTTTTCATGTGAATTCCATCTTACAAATAATTCCTTATTATTACACATATGGGCACTGGCCCCACTATTCACATATAAGTTGTTTTGTAGAGGTTGTCTCGTTGTTATATAAAACTGCACTCATTGCCACACCTTTTGACTGAATTTTATTTTTCTTTTTCCTACAATCCGCACTTTTATGTCCAGTAAAAACATGTACCGCTAAATTTGATTTTACTGTTATTAATGTAATTTTGATCGTATTTACTTACTTCACTATATTTTAAATCATAATAGCTGGCCTGCTGGAATACTAATAAAAAAATTTGAACTGCGAAAAAATTTGAAATTTCTTCGCAATCCAAAAAACCACAGAACCTCTCTATCTTTTACCAAAACGTGAGAAGTCTACGTACTAAAACGCACTCTGCGTTTTTAAAATATATGACTCTTCCGCACGATATTCTAGCCTTGTCTGAAACTTGGCTCAACTCTAATTTCAATAGTGAGGAACTGTTTTCTAAAGATTTTCTAGTCTATCGTACTGATAGAAATGTTACCTCCTCTTTTGGCCAACGCGGCGGTGGAGTTTTATTAGCTGTCAAAACAACGCTATTGAGCAGTGTAGTCAATTTGCCATCATCTGACCTATTTGAAATGATTTGTGTCCAAGTTTCCTTTAGGTACTTAAATTCTAATTTATTCATTATACTTGTGTATATTTCACCTAGTAATTCTAACAAAATTGAGAGCTATAATGAGCTCATTATTTCGGTAAACAATATTTACCGTAAACTTGCTACTTTTGATAGTCTTCTAGTTCTAGGTGATTTCAATCTTCCAAACGTTAAGTGTTTATGGTCTGATACAAATAATTTCTTGATTGCAGATAATATTTCACAGAACTTTGAATCAATTTTTATTGATGGCTTAAATAGCCTTGATCTACAACAAATTAGTTCTGTCACAAACAACTTAGGCAGACAATTAGATCTTGCCTTTTCTTCAAATCATGACAACTGTTGGGCATCCCCCAGTGAATTAACTTTCACTAATATAGACGACTATCACCCTCCGATAGATATATTTCTCAATGTTAACTCCTCCAATGAATCCTCTATTTCTGAGAATTATCTAAAGTTTGATTTTGCCAAAACGGATTTCACATATTCAAACTCACTTATAGGCTCACTCAATGTGAAATCAATTTTTTCTTCATCAAATCTGAACATCAGCCTTAAACGGTTTTATGAGATGCTAACAACATGTTTTCGCTTAGCAATTCCTTCAAAATCTCATGAATACTCTAACTACTCAGCGTCATGGTCATCTAAATTGCGTTCTCTGAGGAACAAACGAAATTCTTCATGGAAAAAATATATGGAAACTAATTCCATTGCCTATTATAATACCTTTCTTGATATCTATAATAGATTCAAAGTTCTATCTGATACTTTATATAAAAATTATATTGACATAATTAAATCGCAATTTTATACCAATCCGCGACGTTTTTATGATTTTGTTAATAGTAAACGTAGGACTGATGGTTACCCATCGGCTTTGCGTTACGAAGAAACAACATCAGATAACTCGCAGACTGTTTCCAATTTTTTTGCCACATTCTTCTCTAGTACTTACAAGAACGGGGTTTTTGAGCCAAATCAGTCATATTTAGATAATCTAGTTCCATCTCTTGCAAATTTTGACATTAAGACCATTGTAATAACTGAAGATATCTTAATGCTTCACCTTTCAGCTCTAAAAGATGACTTCACGTACGGCCCAGACGGAGTTCCACCAATACTATTAAAATTTTGTGCCCAACATTTGGTAGGTCCTATTTGCAAATTATTCAATTTGTCAATTCAATGTGGCTCCTTCCTCGAGCCCTGGAAACTTTTATTTATTAACCCGATACATAAGAAAGGGACCTGTTGCGGTGTAAGCAATTATAGACCCATTGCTAAACTGTCAACTATTCCCAAATTATTTGAAAAAATAATGTGCTCGTATTTTGTTGATTATTGTCAACCATTTATTCCACCACCATTCCAACATTTATTCCACCACCATTCCAACATGGTTTCGAAAAGGGTAGATTCACAGTTACTATCATGACTGAATTCGTCTCTGATATTTTGAATACAATGGAAACTAAAAAACAAGTTGATGTGGTATTCACAGATATCAGTAAGGCCTTTGATCTAATTCTCTATAAAATTATCCTTGAAAAGTATAAAGCAGTAGGATTTTCAAGTCATAACCTTAAATGGTTATCGTCTTACTTGTCGTATAACATATAGGTAATACCAGGTCCTTTTTAGATCTACCATTTCTGCAACTTACGTTGCAAATTCAGGAGTGCCACAAGGCAGCCATCTAGGTCCTTTATTTTTCGTAGTGTCGATCTATGACAGTCCGCTTTGTTTATCCCACTCACGTTTTCTCAGTTTCGCTGATGATACCAAAATCTGCAAAACTACAACTTCCACTCGTGATCGTGAGTTGTTCAATATGATCTCAACCAATTTAGTTCATGGTGCAGAAACAACAATCTCAAATTAAATGTTAGCAAATTATGCCTAATTATGATTGCCTTAATATGAGGTTTTCAATGTTACGAACTACCTCAACAATCAATTATGATTACGTCCTCAACGGTGAACTTATTAAAAGAACAAATCGTACTTCCGATTTGGGTCTGATCATTGATAGTAGGTTAGATTTCAAGAGTCATTACAACTCCATAATAAATAAAGCTAACGCAACTCTTGGATTTATTATGCGTTGGTCAAAAAGTTTTCTGATCATTTTCCCTATATCACTATATCACTAAGCAACTTTTTACTACTTATGTAAGACCTATACTTGAATACTCGAGCCAAGTATGGTCTCCATATCGTGATATAGATATTTCACGTATTAAATCGGTCCAAAAACGATTTCTTCGTTTCGCTTTATGCAACCTTGCTTGGACTGATCCTATACGTCTTCCTCCATATCAATTAATTAATTTGAATTCCCTCCAGTCACGCCGTCTAGTGGCGGATATCATATTCGTTCAGCAGATAGTTCGCGGTGATATCAACTCCCCCTCTATTCGCAAACAAATGAGGTTTAGAGAAAATCGGAATAATTTAGGGCCGGTCGAGCTTTTTAATGTGTCACACCATTCTACGGACTATGGCAAATTTGAGCCTATTTCGTGTATGTTAAGAAAGATTAACTCAAAGTCTGAGCTCTTCGATATTACCGTTAACAAATTAACATAGAGAGCCAGACTTTACGCGAGCATGGTTAATTCTCGTAGTCTGCATGATTAGTCTGTCATTTTAATCTAACTTCCATGTCAAGTAGTTTCTTTGTTTTTTTCTTGTTTCTTATTACCATTAACATCATTACTAACATTAATTAGTAGTTACTAACAGTGGTAATGATCAATTAAATATCTAAGTATCATCATTTACTAACATACTATACTAATATACTAACATACTAACCCTTGTAAATCATGACTTTTTCAGTTAATTATGATAGTTCACTAAATGAACAACATAACTGATGTTGTTGATTTAAGCAAATGTCTGATACAATTAGTACTATTTTCTTGTAAAATAAAAAAAAATCAATCCCTATTCTCTCAATTTCACCTTATATTTTTTTTTAAAGTAAAACCATAAAGAAACTATACTATATAGAGAACTCACGTAGGACAAAAATATTAAGCATTTTTCTACGGTTTTGAAACATCCCATTGGGATGTTTCGTGCGATTGTATTGATATTTTTAGTATAACCGAGACTCACATCAATTATCAGGCCATGAAGTGCAGAGAGTAAAAGCTTAATAAGGGGCCAGCTTTTAACAAATTTACACGTAGTCTTATGGAAAAAATAGGGGGCCGACTATAAATCTTGAAATAATACAAAAACCATTTACTTTATTCAATTTGGTCCAAAGAAAAAATTAAAGTCGCATCTTTTTTACATAATTCATTAAAGAAAAATATTTTAAAATATAATATTTTCATTCATAAATATGCATTTAAAAAATTGTCTTCCTTTAAATTTTTTATTTTAAAAGCTTCTTAAAGTTCTTAAGATGTGAGTCTCGTGAAAGTCGATGAGAGTGTTTTTATACTACACTACTGGTAACAAAAAAAGTGAGAGTGTTTTTATAGTACACTACTGGTAACAAAAAAAGTTTTAATGACAATTTTCATTTTAAATTAACTTAGTAAAAATTTTTATTAAATTTTAAAAATAAAAAATTATTAACTGAAATATAAGTTATTGTGAAATAAGCAATAATTAAATAATATTTATATAAGTAATAATTTATAATATCTAAAAAATGTTCCCATTCCCACACCACCTTTGAGGTAGGGAATATGGAGCGTTTTTTTTAAAGTGGTGTCCCCAATAGGCCAAATCCACTGAATTCTAAAAAAAAAACAGTGTAATAATTATGAATAAATAGTTAGTAGAAACAAAAATATTAATAAAAAAACAATAAATAAAAAAATATCACCAAATTCAAAATTAACAAAATATCACGAAATTAAAAATTATCACAAAAAATTATATAACCCTTCTTCATTTTGAAATATTTTTAATTTGCGATTTTGTCTATTAGATTTTAATATGTCATTTTCCCGTTTTGTGTAATTATTTAATAAAATATTTGCAAATGTTTTACTTATTTGGAAAAAAATTATGCGGCTACTATTGCCGCATTTACACGTCGATTCCAAATCAATGTCATTCATACCCAAACAAAGACTATTTAACGTCAGTTCAATTAGTATTCTTTTTTGATTACTTTGCTCAAAGAAATTTTTTTTTTAAATTTGTTTCCCGTACTCCTAAAAAATTGCTGTCATATGAAATTAAACATAATTTGTCTGATTCGTCGGTAAAGAAAGACCCCCTCTGTTAAGTTCGTCAAAGTAAAATTGCACCCAGCTAGAGAACGATATAAACGGAATCTATTTTCTAAAGAATCAGTTTGTAATTTGTTTAATAAAACATAGTCCATTTGAAGCTCCGTTAAGGATAGATGAACTAAATCTATTAATGTTTTAGTAGTGAATACTAAAGCATTGAAAGTGTCGTTCGAAAATCTATTTTTATTATCATTTGTATTCCAAACTGATAACCAATGATAATTCTAAATTTAAAATTGCAACCCAAATAATTATCATTTTGTAAAAAATATAAAATAATATTAGTAAAATTTAAAATTAAATCACTAGCGTGAGAAGTTTTTGCATTATTATTTGATAAAGCTACCAGATAATTAGGGAAAATACTTGTAACAGTATCTGGCAACTATTTAATTATATCTTATAAAAAAAAATTTAAAATTACTAATATCTCCTACTCTACTTTTTTTTATGGAGTATATCAAAATATTTAACAATTTGCTTACTAGAATTTGTGACTCCCTTTTTTTATGTGTTCGAAATATGGCTGAAAAATACGAGTTGAAAATTAATTTTCTTACAAGAGAAGAGATTTTCTTAGCGTGAGAAGTTTTTGCATTATTATTTGATAAAGCTACCAGATAATTAGGGAAAATACTTGGAACAGCATCTGGCAACTATTTAATTATATCTTATAAAAAAAAATTTAAAATTACTAATATCTCCTACTCCACTACTTTTTTTTATGGAGTATATCAAAATATTTAACAATTTGCTTACTAGAATTTGTGACTCCCTTTTTTTATGTGTTCGAAATATGGCTGAAAAATACGAGTTGAAAATTAATTTTCTTACAAGAGGAAAGAAAAAATTTTAAATTTTAATTATATGACATTTTTAAAATGTTTAAATAAAATTAAAAATATTAAAACTCAATTTGATTATAAAAGTACTTACCCATTTCACATACAATTTTTATATAAATTTTAGGTTATGGTTAAAAGCTTTCAAATAAAACTTTCAATCCCACTCTTATTTTTTGAAAAAAAATTCTCTTCTACTTTTACAAATGTCAAAAAGCAAGCGAAAAAAAATAACTAAAAAGATCTAAAAGTAATTTTAATAAATATTAAGTTAAAATTACAAGTTGAAAGCTAATTTTTTGATATGTTGTAGGAAAAACTCTAAATTTTATTTTCATATAAAATTCGACAAATTTTGGGGAATATTTCATAACGAAAACTCGTAATGAAAATTGTTAAAAATGGGCATTTTTTCGAAAAAAAAAACAAAATAATAAGAACAAAAAAAATCTTTTAAAATTAAATTTTAATGTCATTTGTTTGAATGTATGCGAGACTCGATTGCCATTCTCTCACAACTACATTCATGCGTTTTCAGTTCTTGGCCTGTTTATTTAGGTCTTGGTCGAGACTCACATCAATTATCAGGCCATGAAGTGCAGAGAGTAAAAGCTTAATAAGGGGCCAGCTTTTAACAAATTTACACGCAGCCTTATGGAAAAAAATAGGGGGCCGACTATAAATCTTGAAATAACACAAAAACCATTTACTTTATTCAATTTGGTCCAAAGAAAAAATTAAAGTCGCATCTTTTTTACATAATTCATTAAAGAAAGAAATTTTAAAATATAATATTTTCATTCATAAATATGCATTTAAAAAATTGTCTTCCTTTAAATTTTTTATTTTAAAAGCTTCTTAAGATAAATTGCCTCAATATCGTAATAGTATACGTCGAGCTACTTTCATACTTTAAAATTTCGTACACGCTTATATGGCTATAATCGAGACTCACATCAATTATTAAATTATTCATACGCGCAATACGTGAGAATCGATTGGAATTCTCTCACAACTACATTCATGTGTTTTCAGTTCTTGGCCTGTTTACTTAGGTCTTGAGAAAACTAAACTAACAATACAACAGGGAAAAGAAGTAGAAATAGAAATGCAGAGGCAAATAGTGCAAATAGACACATATACATACATGAAAAATAAATTTTTTTTTGAATGAATGTTCGTATATATGTATGTCAACTTAATATTGTATGTAATTATTTTTAATAGGTATAAAAATTTTTTTAACCTTTATTTTTTACATTTTTTATTAGGAAAAAAAAGCGGGCTTTTATTTTTTTTTCTCTTTGTTATTTTTGTTTGTTATTAAAATTATTAAGGGAGCATATTATTATCATTACAAGTGCTTAAAAGATTACGTCTTTTAAGTATTTTTTCTGTTGTTAAATTTTTATTGTACAAGTTCATATTTATTAATTATTGTAATTTGTTGGTCTGTTGCAGTATCAATATTACAGGTATAAATCTAGTACTGTTTATTTAATTCCTAATATTTCTACATTTTAAATTATCTATTTATATAGCCGAAGGCCTCAGTTGCTAGTGCTAGAATTATTATGTATAATAAGTAATTAATTTTAGTTATTGTATAAGTTGAATGAATGAATGAATGAAATTATCTATTTTCTTGCATGTCATTTTTCCATTTGATTCTTTATAAAATAGAATTTTTAAGGAATTAAAACATGACACCCGTAAAGGAGGTAATATTTGCGTGGTGTGTAAAAGAAGTAGGCGAAATTTCGATGGAAGATTTTATAGTTTTCCTAAAGAGGAAACTTTAATTCAAATTTGGGCATCGAAATGTAACGTAAGTATTCAAAATTTTAAAAATAAAAAATTATTAATATGTGAAGATCATTTTGAAAAAAATTTTTTGGGGCGAACACTAAAAAGTGACGCTGTTCCTTCCTTATGTTTGCCTGATAAAATAATCGAACAAAATGTAAATATTCAATCAGAAAATGATTTGTCTTTTGACAAAGAAAATTTGCATTTTTCTGAAATCGGTAAATTTTCAAATATTAAAACATATTCACATACCAATAAACTAAACGTTATTGTACCTTTCGATAATTTTCGAACTGCTTCTCCGAATGAATGTGTTATTATTAGACAATTTTTGCAAAAATTGTTTAAAATTTCAAAAAAATGAAAGTTTTTATTCAAAAAAATATGCTAAAAATAAAAGAACGTTAGATTTAATTAAAAAACAAAATAGTAATTTAAAAAAAAAATTAATGCATTAAGAAATTTAAATAAAAAATTGAAGAAAAAATTGAAAAAGGAAAAGCAGGATTCTGTATCTAGTCGTATTAATAGGCAATCTAATTTAACAAACGAGGTTAAAACTTTTATATGCATGAATTTTAAAAATGTCCAAAACTGGACAAATGAAGAAAAAACAGTAGCATTAAATATTCATTTTAATTTCCCAAAGAGTTATAAATTTTTAAGGAATGCAATAAATCTTAATTTACCCCATTTTAGTTCTCTTAATAGGTGGATTCCTATTAAATTTTTAAATGTAGGTCTTAATGAAAAAAATATTTATGAGTTCGGCTTTATATTTTCAAAAAAAAATTTAATTGAAAAAGAAGCGGTGTTAGTTTTAGATGAAATAGCAATTAGGAGAGACCTTACCTATAATAGTGCACTGGATGAGATTACTGGTTTTTCCGATTATGGTTTCAAACATAACCTACATCAGAGCATAACCTACATTAATTTTTAGAAGGCCTGGACATCGAAATACTTAAATGTGTTTGTGCAAATTGTAAATGCATTGTGAGAAAAAGCTTCCAAAAATGACATTTCATAAAGATTTTTTTGTTCTTTTCTGTTTTTGTTTTTGTTTAAGAAAAATGCCCATTTTTAACAATTTTCTTTTCGAGTTTTCGATATGAAATATTTACCCAAACATGCCAAATTTTATATTAAAATAAAATTTGGAAATTTTTCTTTAACATACCAAAATTTCAAATCGAAATTTTTAACATATTTTCAACAAAATAAATTTTTTAGTTTTTCTCTAGCATTTCATATCGTCGCCATTTAATACTCTCAAAAAATTATGAGAGTACACAATTATAATAAATTAGTGAACATAACCTAATAATTTAAAAGCTTTCTAATAAATTGTACTGCACATAAACTACATAAACTATCAAGACAGAAACTGAAGAGAACGAAAGCTCAATTTACCCCACTATTTACATTGGCTCTTATGGGAAAAGTAAAAGCTAAATAGTGGGGTAACTTTCAATCTTTAATTTCTAAGTAAACCTTAAAATTCATAATTTTTTACATTATCTGAATATAAAAAAAAATTGAATTTATAATTTTTTTATTTATAAAAACGTTGATAAAAAAAAGTCTACCCGAATTTTGTAAAATTTTTTCATTTTTTTCCTAAAGCTTAAAGCTCTTTAAAGAGAGCAATAATTTGGTACAGTAATAGCACAAAAAAATTGAGCGAATTTGAAAAATTGATATGGTATTTATTTCGTGTGCATATAGTAGATCTGTATATGAATGATATGTATTTAAGTTTATGTATTTAAGAACTGAGATGCAGCAGTTAAATAATGATCATCATTTTCGTCATTTTTATGATCTGGTGTTATATGTAAACTTGAAGATAATTTTCGAAGATACCTAATAGAGGGAAGAAAAAGAAATTTACTAAGAAGTGAATATGTAGATTTAGAATGGGCATAGATTAAAAATGACATTATTATTGTATTATAACTATACCTTTTCACCGAGTTTTTTCTCAATTCTCATTTCTAAACAGTAATAATTCTCATTTTCTAAACAGTATAACACAATATAAGATATATTTTTAAACAAAAGCCAGCCATTTAAATCAATTTTTTCTTCAATTTTAGTTACTAAATTATTAAAATTAAAAATACAATATTCATCAACTAATTTTAAATCCGAAATATTAGGGAAAATGCTTGGAATCACATTAGGTAATAAAGTTGGTCTGTCAGAATTCTGACTACGAAAACTTTTCGTAGAAAACAGGATTTAACAGACAGCACTACTTTCTGTTGGATTCCAATTTATTCGTGGAATTCCTTATATCCATTTTTTTCTTAAAATTTTTTCCTTGGGAAATCGAAAAGTTGAAACTGTATTAATTTTATTTTTAATTTTACATTTATAATTCGATTTACACCCAGGGACACAACAAGTACGAACCATAATTAAAAAGCAATAAAAAAAATTAAATTATAAAATATAAATATTGCACTATTCTTAATGCACATTATTTTTTTTATAGTGTGTATCGAAAAAATAAAATTGCTTACCAAAAATTTCAGGTTCTTTTTTTTCCAATACTTGTAATGATACTAAAGAAAATTAATGGAAAGTTAATTTTTTCACCAGTATTTAGGAAAAACTCTAAATTTTTTTTTAATATATAATTTATATATTTTCATTAAAATTAAATATATTAAAACTCGATATAAAATTAAATTTTGTTACCTGCTTTATCCCACTTTTTTTTAGAAAGCTTTTAAAAAATTGACAGATAGCAAAGAAAAAAAATTTTTTTTTTGTTATTTAAACATTTCAAAATGGCTGGAGCATAACCTACATTAATTTTTAGAAGGCCTGGACATCGAAATACTAAAATGTGTTTGTGCAAATTGTAAATGTATTGTGAGAAAAAGCTTCCAAAAATGACATTTCATAAAGATTTTTTTGTTCTTTTCTGTTTTTGTTTTTGTTTAAGAAAAATGCCGATTTTTAACAATTTTCTTTTCGAGTTTTCGATATGAAATATTTACCCAAACATGCTAAATTGTACATTAAAATAAAATTTTTAGTTTTTCTCTAGCATTTCATATCGTCGCCATTTAATACTCTCAAAAAATTATGAGAGTACACAATTATAATAAATTAGTGAACATAACCTAATAATTTAAAAGCTTTCTAATAAATTGTACTGCAAATTTGGAAAATATATTTTAGTTCAAACTAAGTTTTTATATTTTTAATTATATTAAAAAATTATAAAATTTATATAAAAATAAAGTTTGCAGTTTTATCTTTATGTCAATAAAAAAATTAACTTTCAAATCATATTTTTCAGCAATATTTTAAAGAAAAGAAAAAAAGAAGTACCATATTCTGGTTAAGCAATTTTCGTTTTTTTCTATACAGTCTATAAAAAAAAATTATTGTAAATAGATATTCATGTACTTACATGAAATATAATAATCTTTTTATGAATAAAATTTTACATTGCAATTCTATTTGAAAAGTATTAGAAAAAAATTAGGTAATATTTTGTTTTAAATAACTCTAAATTTTAGGAATATTTTATTTTATATAGTCATATTTTTGTAGAGTTAAATTTTTGAATTGAATTATTATTTTTAAAAGATTTTATTGTATGAATACCTATTTAAAAAAATTAATTCAATTATTTAGTGCCTAATATTGGCTTTTTTAATAATTTCCTTAAATAAAGTGGGTGGAAAATATTCGGTTGTTGGGTGTAAATCCAATTATAATAATAGCACGATATCTGTAGCTACTTTTAAATTTCCGGATAAAGAGCCTTTGAGAAGTTTAAAAGAGCTTTGTACAAAGATCAGGCTGGCAACCAACAGCTTATAGTGTTTTAAATTAAATAATGATAAAAGTCCGCGTTTAATACCAGATGCAGTTCCAAGTATATTCACCAATTACTTGGTAAATTTAATAGAAACGAATGATAAAAACTTACGCGATGATAATATAATTTTAAATTTCTCTAATTTAGTTTTAAATGTTAGTAAAAAAATAAATTTAAAATACTGGAAATTATATAAAGGCCAAAATAATATTATTTTATATATTTTAATAGAAAATAATTACTTTAAATGTGATTTTAAATTTATAATAATAATTAATAACGATCTAAGTTACCTATTTGACAGGTAATACACAAATAAAACAATTTCAAAATATTGAACGATATTGAAAAACGCAAAAAATTAAATAGTATTATTGACTAAATTAATCTTTTTGATATGAAACTATATATAGTTGTATATATAGTACCTATATATAGTTGGGATACAATCGTCATATCATTTTTCATTTTTATTTTAGTTTAAGGCCTAGTCTTCAGGCGATACCACTTTAAAAATAATCGCCATATCCCCTACCTCAAAGGAAAAGGCGAATAACTTATAATATTAATTTATTTTATTATAGTAATAAAAATTTTAAATAAATTAATATAAATTAACTTATTGTAAAAATAATTAAATAGTTTATTTTTTGCACTTAATTTTATATGCATTCTAAAAAATTTACAATATTTATTAAAGCAAATCAATATTACAATAAAAATTATTTTTCAACATTTTTTTTTGCTCAGTAATGTACCAAATTAATGCTGTTTTAAAAAGTTTTTAAGAAGCTTTTTTTTGTTTTTTAAAATGCATATTTATGAATGAAAATTTAAAATTTTTAAAAATTTCGTTTTACTAAAAAACGTAAAAAAGATGGAACTTTAATGCTCCCTTAGGACGAAATTAAAAAGAATCTGTAGTTTTTGTGTTATTTCCAGATTTCTAGAAGGACTACTATTTTTTTCCATAAGACTACGTGTATTTTTTTTGAAAAATAGGACTATTATTTAGCTTTCCTCTCTCAATGTCCAGGCCTTCTAAAAATTAATGTTGGTTATGCTCAAAGGTATAAATACCATATATATATAATATCCTATATTTGAAAATGATTATTCAGTTTTGAAATACTTATTCTACTACAATGTCTTCGAAAAGAAATCATCTTCATCCAACAAACCAAAAAAAAGAGTTAAACACATATCATCTAAAATTGAAAATTTACTACTTTCTTACACATACTTTTTAAATGCGAAACAAACATGTAAAATAGTCATTGGATTTGACTGTGACACTTTCAAGGCAAAGATAATTTTTCATCGAAATGGCAAAAAACCCGTTCAAGTTTTTTATAATTATTGGCATTTGTTTTACAAAAACCCCAAAATGTTGGAATCTGTTCGAATAGCTAACGAAAGTCAGAAACAAAGTGAACCTTTTTGTAACATCTTGGAATTCAACCAACAAGATAAAATAACTTTTGGTATTTAACAAGAAGAGTATTGGAAATTAAACGAAATGTTGGATTACATGCAAGTTGTAATGTCATATAATAACAGTTCATTTAGCATACATTCATAAATACTTTGTAAAATGTAAAGAAGAAGGAGTCATTCAGCTGTCACAGGAAGATTTTTACATACCAATGCAGTTTTTACATAATCAATGCAATTACAGTAGACTACCGAACAAATATTTTGTTACTTGTATGATGTGAATTTAATTAATGATTCTGAAATATATAGATTAATGTAACGCAAAAATAAAAAAATAAACATATTTTTTAATTAAATTTTATTTTGTTTTAATAAATGCATGAATATATTTATGCAATTTTTTACAGCACAACGTTGCTTATGACCAAGACCTAAGTAAACAGGCCAAGAATTGAAAACACATGAATGTAATTGTGAAAGAATTGCAATCGATTCTCACGTATTGCGCGTATGAATAATTTCATAATTGATGTGAGTCTCGATTATAGCCATATAAGGGTGTACGAAATTTTAAAGTATGAAAGTAGTCTTGACGTATACTATTACGATATTGAGGTACTTATAATTTATATTAAGAAGCTTTTAAAATAAAAAATTTAAAGGAAGACAATTTTTTAAATGCATATTTATGAATGAAAATATTATATTTTAAAATATTTTTCTTTAATGAATAATATAAGAAAGATGCGACTTTAATTTTCTCGTGCGTTTTTGTGTTATTTCAAGATTTATAGTCGGCTCCCTATTTTTTTCCCATAAGACTGCGTGTAAATTTGTTAAAAGCTGGCCCCTTATTAAGCTTTTACTCTCTGCACTTCATGACTTGATAATTGATGTGTCTCGCTTATGATTATCTGATTTTAAATGAAGTTGACAGAATGATTCATAATTTTTTAGTTTGGTTAAAAGTGGTATATCGTTATCCAAATTAATAATCTGGTTCCGTAAATATTTTTCCAAAAATGTTTTCTTTTGAAGACCTTTTACATAAATTTTGTCGTAAGTCGAAAAACTTTCCATGATTGCAGGACCCTTACTATGTAACATTTTCGAATCGCATAGTTTTGCGAAAATGGAGATACGATTCGAAAATGAATTGGTACTATCTATCACATTCGCATCGTGTAATAATTTGGAAATGGAAATTTGAAAGTGACGTTTGAAAATTAAGTTAAATTTGAAATTGACGTTTCTGACAATTACTTATTATACCCGTATGAACTATGTTCAAGGGTATAATAAATTTACCATTACGTTTGTGACACCTTACAGGAGTCGAGCTAGATATAGTGTCAAAGGTATGGATCGGCTCAGAATCGAATTCTGAGTCGATTAAGCCATGTACGTCCGCCCGTCTGTCCGCATTATAACTCAAAAAATAAAGGAGGCTGAAATTTTTTTCACGTCACTTTTGCAAAATTTTTAGTTTTTCTATTTATCTGTAGCATTTTCGGCCGCCGGGTTCAAAATTCGCAAAATTTTTTTGTTTGCTATTTACAAAATTCTTAGTTTTGCTATTTACATCCAGCATTTTCGCCCGCCGCGTTCGAGTAGCTGCAATACAACTTCTTTTTTTAAATGGAAATAAGTCAGTGTCTATTCAAGTTAGGTATCTGAAATTTTGCAAATGATGATCAAGTTTTATGGCAACAACTTCTGTAAAATTTGATTCTGCTGGTGCAACAACTTCGGGTAGCTGCCATACAACTTTTCTTTTTAAATGAAAATAAATCAGTGTCCGTCCGCACGATAACTCAAAAAATAAAGGAGCTAGAAGGCTGAAATTTTTTTTACGTCACTTTTGCAAAATTGTTAGTTTTGCTATTTACATCCAGCATTTTCGCCGGCCGTGTTCGAGTAGCTGCCATACAACTTCTTTTTTTAAATGGAAATAAGTCAGTGTCTATTGAAGCTAGCTATGTGAAATTTAGTGAAAAAGTGTCGAGTTACATGCCAAAAACTTTTGCAAAATTTGATTTGTCTAAAGCAGCCGATTCGAGCTTCATCCATTTCTTGGAACTTAATGATGCTAGGCCCAATAGATTTGGGTAGCTATCATACAACTCCACAATTTACATAAATATATCTCTGCAGTTAACGTCGGTACTAAAACATCTGAAAGTTTTTAAAAGATGATCAAGTTTTATAGAAACAGGAAATATTACGTTCATACGGGTATCCCAGAGTTGACACAGTCTACTCTACTGCACTCTTACTCGTTTTTAAATCATTTTTAATTTTTGTTTGTTTACTAAAGGTTTACTTAAACATTTATATTGAAATTTTTAAAAATTATTGAAAAAAATGGATTCTATAGCAATTTATTTAAGCAGTGCTATTGAAAAAGAAAGTAACAGAATTAAGGTGCAGCGAAAAATGCCCAGAGATAAATCGAACATTATTTGGAATATGACCTATGTATATATTTTTTATTTCGAACAAATATTTGTACAGTCAACACAATATTGATAAATAAATATATTATACATATTATTATAATCAATTGTGCTTTTAGTTAATACACCATAATAATTGTTAATTAATATGCCTAAATAAATTATTTTTAACTTACATTTTCAAAATTTTTCCATATAAATTTTAAACAACACGTAAATAACAACCGATGCGAAAACAAAATATTTATCGAATGAAATATATCAAAAAATATTCAAAAATGGCGTTACATGGTGACATAAATACGATTTTCGCATTCGTAAATATAGTTTCATAGTATCAAACTTCCATATACGAAAATCGGTTTGCGAAAGTAGCACTACATGGTAGCGTACCAGGAATATCACTGTAATTAATATGACCATTAGGATACGGAGGTTTAAAGTAGTACAAAATAGACATAATTGAGTGGTTATGAATTGTAGTCATTTCCTTTAGATAAAGTTGTTTATCGTTTCCCATAACAAATTGCATGTCGACTATTAAAAATTTTGTGTTATGTTTTTTGTCCACATCTAAAATAAAAAATTAATTTTTATTCTAAAGAACTTACTAATTTATGTAAAAATATTTCTGACAAAAAATAGTTTTTTAGCTATTTAAGAAGCCTTAAGTAATTGTTTCGAAATTGTCGCTACAAACACTTTTGTATAAATGTAGTTGTTGTTGTTTCTCAAGGGGGGCATAAAGTTGCCCTTACACCTAGGCCCTGCGATTCGTTGTGCTCCCCTGCTCAACCATTCGCTCACTTTCTACAGCGTCTCGTCGAGCCACTCAATTCCGCACTATGTCTCCTTGTCTCCTTTATGAATCGCACTATGTCTCCTTGATTTAGCATTCTCACCTCGGAAAAGTTTTCCCATTGATCCTCTCCCAAAGTTCTTCGCCTTTGGGTTCTCAAGTTTGGACATTGGCACAGAACGTGAAGTAATGTTTCTGCCTCTTGCCCATATCTCATACATAGATTCAACTCGGTTATACCTATTCTTTCGGGGTGAGCCCTTAGCAACAGGTGTCCTGTGCTAATTCCCATGTATATTCTCAGATCGGTTCTATTTAGTTTTAGAATTTTCTGAGTCTTTTTACTTTCCTTAGCTCTGGCTTTTGCAAAGTAGCTTGTTGCTAATTTTACCGCAGAGTACGGCATATCTACATCTTCTATATCCACTAGCTGTCTGTTTAATACAGATTTTGCAGCCACATCTTCAATTTCGTTACCTGGGTAGCCTGGGTAAGCATCTTAACTGCGTTTGTTTCCCCCAGCGCATTTAGGGCTTTCCAGCACTCAATTGTTTTCCTCGATTTGTGCAAACCACCCTCCATTATTCGAACGATTGATTTGCATTCGGTGTGTATGTTTATGATTTTACTCCGGATTCTTTTCCAAAGAAGTTCTTTGGCTGCGAATTCTATTGCGATTGTTTCGCATTGACGTGCAGTCGCGTAACTTTTGTATTTGCTTTTGCAATTACATAAAAAAAAAATAACAACTATTTTTAAATAAAAACACAACTTATTTAAGTTTTAAAATTTGAATCTTTATTTCGACATTAATATGTCTAAGACTTAATCGAGACTTAATTCTAATTAGAAAATGTACAGGTATTTATATGTTATTAATTGCAAATTCGGCAATTTATACATTTTTTATTTTAATAATTTAAAGTTAATAATTTTGGTGTAATTTGAGCAATTGCATAATTTTCTTATTGTGGGAAAGTAATTAATTTTATTTTCGCATATTGAAATGTGAAACTATTTTAATTTATTTAGCAATAACAATCTTTCATGATAAAATTATGATTGAATATGTTTGCAATATGATATATTATAAATAATTTTGTAATAAGTTTTATTATTTTGCAATAACAGGAAATGCTGACGTAGTGTCTGCTATTTTTGTATCAAGAGAGTTTGTATGTAATGTAAGTATATGTAAGTTCTCCCTCTTTTAGATAAGAATTCTCCTGAATTCCTTTATTAATTTTAAAGTAACCGAATTTTTTAAATAATACGATTGCTCCAATTATTCCAATTACAAAGAATATTAAATCTAGTACACAAGAACATTCTTTATGAAATTTTAGTTCTTTAATTTTTTCTATATTATTGTTTGTTTCTATAACAATGTCATTGAAAGTAATCTTATTCTTAAAATTAAAAGTCTGATTTACTGGGTAATAAAATTTTTGTTTGATACTTTCTTTTATATTTGAAAAATTATCATCTAGAATATTTAAAGTGCAATTATTGAAATGGATCAAAACATGATCTGTTACAATAATATTTCTATTGTCACATGATTGATTTACTTTTACATTTTTAGCATTTTTAATTACAATTGTTTCTTCATCTATTTGTATGGTTAATTTATTATTTATTAGTTCACAATTATTAAAAATACAATTTTTACTTAAAGATAATTCATTTAATGTTTTTAATTTTTCGTATTTATACGTCTTATTATTATATGTAAAAATAATTTCATTTGGATAATTTATTTCTTTATTTTCTTTATTTGAAACTGGAATGATAATTTCTAATTGAATTGTTTTAATTTTTCTTGGAATTTTGATTGCAAGTAATAATGAGTCTTTTTCGAATTGAGCTGAACCTAGTTTTATGTATTGTAATTTATAAAAATCTATTTCGTATTTCTCTATTTCTTCTTCTGTTAAAATATTAGGGTGCACAATTCCATGCCTAATTGAAGCTAAATTATCTTGTATTATTTCTATTTTTTCTTTTATGAATTGTATCTTAAAAAGTAAGTCTAAATATATATTTTGTTGAATTAACGATTTCTGTAAATTATTTATTTGGTTTAATAATATATTTTTGTTACCTTCTATAATTGACTAAAGTTGCTTAATTGTTTTGTGAAATTGTTGATTAATTGTAATTTGTTCATTATAATTTGTTATAAGTAAATGATTATTATGATCTACAGTTTGTAAATGTTTTTCTATATTTTGTCGATCTTGTACGTCCATTGTTCCGAATAGCCATTTAGAAATTGTTCCGACACCATTTATTATTCCTCGTCTTGGTCTTTTATTAGGAATTATAGTTTTTAACTTGTTTTTTAGGTCTAAAATTTCTGTTTGCAAAATTGTCTCTTGACTTGAATTTAGTACGTCTGTTCCATTTGAAATATCATCGAGTAAATTTAATATTTCAGTTGGGTGTATAATATGAATTATAATGTCAGTTTGAGTAACGAGTTGTTCTTTGTCTAAGTTTATTTTTACAAATCCTGTATTTGAAATTACGTTGTTTATTTCTAATAGATTACATTTCACGGTTTGTGCTGTCATCATTATTAGTATTGTCATTATTGCTAATATCTGTAAATTTTAAAGGTTTTTTAATATTTTTTATATGAATATTGTCTAATTTCAATTTTTTATATTTGGGTTGCTCTTTGTGTCTAACAGCTTTGTAGTTTTTCACAAAACCTGTTGAACGAGTTTCAACATAATTTTCTCTATTTTTGTTTGTTTTCTCTATTTTTGTAGTTTTATGGTTTCTAGATTTTCTTTAACATTTTCATGTTTAATTTTATGGTTTTGTACTTCAATTGGGGAGTACTTAATTGTTGAATGGTATCTGTTATTATAGATTCTAATCGCTTGTTGTATTAAACGTTGTACAGAGAAATTAGTTTTATTTAACCGTAGTATTCTGAATTTTTCCGCGATGGTATTGTGAAATCTTTCTATATCTGCATTACCAGTATGACTGTTTGGTTTTGTCAGATATAGACTTATTCCTTCTTCTATCAGAAATTCTTTAATTTGGATTTCCTTAAACTCATTATCGGCCACAATTTTCTTTGGTTTGCCTACCTGAGAGAAATGTTGTTCTAATTTTTCTGTGATAGTAACATGATTTCTGTCGTTAAGATGATATACTGTACCAAATTTAGAGAATTTGTCTATAATTATTAAGAAAACCTGTCTCATAATGACGTAAGTGTCAATGTGAATTATATCATTTATTTCTGATGGAGTTTCACTAATTTCAAATTTGGGTTTTATTGGTCTTCTGTCATACTTGACAGTTTGACAAACTTTGCATTGATTAATTACAATCTGAATTAACTCTAGTGATTTGGGGTAATATATTTTGAACTTAATTTGATTATATGTTTCCTGAATGCCGGAATGAAAACTTTCTCTTATATGGTATAGAGATATTTGTTTAACCGTTTCGACTTCAGTTTCTATTTCTTGTGCTCTGAATGAGCATTTTATAAATTTTATTGCATTATCATTTGAATACATTTCTATCAGTTTTTCTTGAACAATGTTATATTTTGTGTCTGAAATTTCAGAAAAGATTCCTACTTTACCTTTATTAAGATAATTTTTAAATATTTCGCCTAATTTATTAAAATCATATTCTGCTATAGTTATGATTCTTCTTCCAAAAAGAGTTTCTAATTCTACTGTTTTGTTATTTGTTAAAATTATTTGAGTTTTATACTTATTTACTATTTCTTCTTTTATAGGAATATGGTTCAACAATTCTTCGCTTGCAGAATGAACTGTTGCCATTGTACTATTACATTCAATATTAAAATTTCTAAGAGATTGTGTAGAGCTTTTATCATTCACATCCTCTCCCTCATTCACATTATGTTCTATTCTACTAAGAAAATCTGCGACATGATTTTCTTTTCCCTTGAGATTCAATTCAATTTCAAATTGGTATTCGCCTAATTTTAACAACCATCTTTGATGCCTAGGTGATAGGTCTTTACCTTTATATTTGGCATGCAAATATTTTATTGGTTGATGGTCCGTCAATATTTTAAATTTATTACCGTAAAGGTAGGGTCGAAAGTAGTTTACTGACCACATAATTGCTAAAAATTCCTTATCTGTAGCGGAATAATTACGTTCATGACTATTTAAGGTTCGCGAAGCAAAACATACACGATGTCCTTCCTGTGACAATACAGCGCCAATCGCGTAGTTCGATGCGTCTGTTGTCAAAACAAATGGTTTTTCGAAATTTGGATATTTTATTACTGGATGACTTGTTATTAAATGTTTTAATTTTTCAAACGCTTCGATGTAATTTGGGTCGTTGGTATTAATTTTTGTATCTTTTTTCAAATATTTCGTGATCGGTTGCGCAACTTTGGCGTAATCCTTTACAAATTTCCTGTAGTACCCTGTCATTCCTAAAAAACTTTTAATCTGTTTTTGAGTTTTTGGTAGTTCTAAATTTTCTATTGTTTTTATTTTATTGGGGTTAGGCTTTAAACCGTCTTTTGTTAATATGTGCCCTAAGAACTCAGTCTCTTTTTTCATGAAATTACATTTATCTATTTGAATTTTCAAATTTTTTTCTTCTAACACCTTGAAAATACTATAGATTGCTTTCATATGTTCTTTTAGAGAGGTACTGAATATTAGTATATCATCTAAATATACTACACAGACCTTGTTTATATATTCTCTCAATATTTCATTCATTAACCGTTGGAATGTCGCTGGTGCGTTCTTTAAAGCAAACGGCATTCTTTTAAATTCATACAGTCCATGTGGTGTCACGAAAGCTGTCTTTTTTCCGTCTTCCCTAATAGAAATTTGATGGTAACCCTTTGCCAAGTCTAATGTTGTGAAGTGCTGGGCTTTTCCCAATTTGTGAGTCAATATTCGGTAATGGGAATTTGTCGTCCACTGTTACGTCGTTCAGTAATCTATTACGATCCTAAATTTCTTTTGACCTGAATTATCGGTTTTCTTTGGTACGACTATCAATGGGCTTGAATATCTTGAATTACTTTCTCGAATAATTCCCTGTTCTTCCATTTCCTTAATCTGTTTTCTAACTTCTTCCTCGTGTTTTGGCGGATATCTATATAACTTTGAATTAATTGACTGTTCCGTTGTCGTAACTATTTCGTGCTGAATTTCTGTTGTTTTGGTTAACTTATCCCCTTCTTTGAAAAATAAGTGACTGAATCTTTTTACTAATTTTTTTATTTCTGAGAGTTCTTCTAAATTAAGGTGATCTAACTTTAATACGTTTAAATTAGGATCTACTGTCTCTAAAGTGCATATTTCATTGAATTGGTACGCTGTGTTCACAAATTTTATATTTTGTTCATTTAAATTAATTATTTCTTGTTCGAAGTCTATTACACTGTCTAAACTTCTTAATAGATCTGCACCTATTATAATTTGATATTTTCGGTTAGGTAATTTTTTTACCTTCCATCGTATTAATGCATTAGATAGAGTATTGAATTCTAATGGTGCTACAGTATGGATTTCAAAATTAATTTGATCTTCACTATTTTTTGTTGAAAAAGAGATTGGTTTTATTTTTATTTCTTTAAAACCTTCTATGTCGTCGTCTATAATACTAAAATTAGAACCTGTATCAATAAGGGCTAATAATTTTTTATTTTCAATTGTTACGCTAATAATGGGGAGTTCTTCCGAGGCTAATTTAGAAAAAAACGTTAAGTTATTACATTCATTTTTATTATATTCAGAATTTTTTGTTTGAATATTTTGAACTTCCATTGGTTCTACTTGTCTTTGTCTAGGATAATTCTGTTCATTATGGCGATATTGGCCCGAATTATTCCTAGAGTTTCCTGACTTTGTATAAAACCTATGGGGTTGATAACTATCTCTATTATTAAAATTATCCCTATAAAAATTATCCTTGTTACTATTTCGATTAAAGGACTGATTATTACTGCAATTTTTATTATCGAAATTTGAATAATTTTTTGAATTTTTATTATTTTTATAATTGTTTTTATAATTATTATTTTTGAAATTGCTATTTATATTAGTTTTCTTAAATTCCTGCCTTATACAAGAATCTTCATATCTTCTAATATTCATAATTTCTATTACTTTAGACAAATCATTTTCATTATATATTCTATCCAGTAAAGTTCCCTGTGACATTTCTTTTATTGTATTTAATAGAAAACTATCGATATTGCTTAAATCTATATAATTACTATCATTATAATATATTTGAAGCTCATCGGCTTTATATTTTAAATTTTAGATTTGTATAACTAAATCACTTACTAAATTAGTTTACACGGAGGTCTGATATCTTCCTGTAAATTTCAGCTGGTTCAATTTTTCAGTGTTGACTTGATATCTTGATATCTCCTTTTCAGTGTTGACTTGATGAGTTCCCAGTTGTCGGTTGCGGGATGTTTATGATGGTATTTTTGGCTTCACCTTGTATTTTTTCATTATATATTGCCCGAACAGCTACTTTTTTGATGTTTGAATCGGTGATATGATTTATGTAGTATTCGACGCTGTTAACAAATGAATTTATGGTTATGTCACTTGTTCTATTAAAAGGAGACATATGTCTAACTTCTTTCAAAACCCTTTCTTTATAGTGGTTTTGGGAATCGATTTGCTGGTACTGTTGCAGCTGAGCACATAATAATTCAAGCTGTCTGTTTTGATTTGCTATTTGACTTTGCAGTTGTTGTATGGTCTCGTTTTGTTGTTGTTCAATGATGTTTTCATTATATTTTGTTGTTCCATGATGTTTCTATTGTTGTCTCGAATATTGTAGATCTTTTGCCACTTTTCATAAATTGTTTTGGTTTAGTGTTTATAAAATGTTTAATTTTTTTTTTTTTTTTTTATTTATTTCACACTATGAACAGTTTTTATTTAATTTTTAATTTTAATTGTTTAGTGTGTATTAAAGAATTTTTTTAATTTTGCACTATGAACAATTATTTAGTTTATATTGTTATTTTTTTTATTTAATTTTATTTTTAATATTTAGTGTGTATTAAAAAAAATTTTAATTTTACACTATGAATATACGATTCGTATCACTGGATAATTCGTTAAATTTTTCGTGCCTTAAGCAGACTCACTTAAGGTTGTCGAAGAGAAAGTCTTGTTTCACGAAAAAAATTTTATATTTTGAATCAAGACCTAAGTAAACAGGCCAAGAACTGAAAACACATGAATGTAGTTGTGAGAGAATTCAAATCGATTCTCACGTATTGCGCGTATGAATAATTTAATAATTGATGTGAGTCTCGAATATAGCCATATAAGCGTGTACGAAATTTTAAAGTATGAAAGTAGTCTCGACGTATACTATTACGATATTAAGGTAATTTATCTTAAGAAGCTTTTAAAATAAAAAATTTAAAGGAAGACAATTTTTTAAATGCATATTTATGAATGAAAATATTATATTTTAAAAAATTTTTCTTTAATGAATTATGTAAAAAAGATGCGACTTTAATTTTCTCTTTGGACCAAATTGAATAAAGTAAATGGTTTTTGTATTATTTCAAGATTTATAGTCGGCCCCCTATTTTTTTCCATAAGACTACGTGTAAATTTGTTAAAAGCTGGCCCCTTATTAAGCTTTTACTCTCTGCACTTCATGGCCTGATAATTGATGTGAGTCTCGTTTTGAATTATCCTACCGACTGCGTCACTTTTGTATTTGCTTTTGCAAATACATAAAAAAAAATAACAACTATTTTTAAATAAAAACACAACTTATTTAAGTTTTAAAATTTGAATCTTTATTTCGATCTTTAATTCGAATCTTTATCATAGATCGTATAACACACGTGTAATCTAGTACATGATTCTTGGCGATGGGCCCCATGTCTTACCTACTGCACTTCTGCAGCTCCAGAGCCTTATCGCTTTTTCCTTTTTCTCATTTAGGTGTTTACTTTACTTGAGCTTTTCATCCAAATACACTCCAAGATATTTTACGTAGTTGGTAAATTCTAATTGTGTATTGTTTATTCGTGGTGTTTGTGGAAGAGTTCTATCTTTTTCTGCTAAAGAGACATAATTCGGCTTTGCTTGGATTCATTGGACTCGCCCCAATCTATGGTTATGTCGATTGCCCTTTGCATTGTGTCTATTGTATTGGCCGGCTTGTTTTCGGTAACCAATAGAACCACATAGTCCGCATAGCATAACAGTCTATGGTTATTGGTCGATAGCTTTATACCCTATTCACACTACGCGAAAGTAACATGTTATCTGCGTTAACGTGTTACTTAGTTGTTAAAATTGCCAAGTAACTAGAAATTTGTATGAAAAAAAGTTGTCAAAAGTATTGTGAAAATAACACGTTACTCAGTTTAACATGTTATTTTTCAAGGTTGTATACTTAAATTTTTTGACATAATCGATTTTTATTTCGATTCATCAAAGTTTTTTTGAATCTATAACCCTTGGATGACAACTGTCTTGAAATTTGAATCAATTATTTGAATTGGAATCAATCATTATTCGTTGTTTGAAATATATAAAGGTAAATATTAGAAATATACATTATAATTAATATATAATATATGTAATTATATATTAATTATATATATATTATAATTTTTGAAATATATGTGTAAAAGTAATGATATATGTACGTGAAATATTAACTAAATTCTTATTTGCAGATGTCTGGAAAAAAAGAGTTTTTGGAATAATGAGCAATTCAGAGTTTTTATTAACATTTGAAAGGAGAAAAAAGAAGATTTAAAAAAAGCAAAAAGGAATTGCCATATTATATTAGAAATTAAAAAACAACTTGAGTTAAATGGAATTGAAGCAACCGTCGCTGATATAAAATCAAGGATGCACAACTTAAAATCAAAATATAGGTATGTAATTTTTTTTCAACATATTTTTACAGTAACAAGGATTATTTTTAGGAAATAAAAAAAGGATATTTGTCCAACAGAAGGATCACCTTCTGAGTGGGAATTCTTCGATGATATGAAGCATATGCTGGGGTCCAGCAAATTTATAAATTCCATTGATTTTATGAACAAAAGCTTTGAAAGTAAAAAAAAATTTTTATAATATATGTATTTATATTGTAAATATATGCATTTATTTCAATGTTTTTTTTTTTGTAGATTCTACATTCGACATGGTAATAATCACCATCACCAATATTTTCATCTTCATTATCATTACCACCACCAAAACTATCAAAATCAAAATTCAATTCATTACCACTATCAACAACCAAGTCATCATTTTCAACTACAGTAACAACCACTTTTTCATTATCATCAACATCAACAACCAAATCATTATTAACATCTACAGTAACATCCAATTCATCATTATCATCTACATCAAGCTCATCTACTGGAAGAAAAAAAGTTAAAAAAAAGCTGTTAATAATGAAGCTTTAAATTGCTTAGATTATGGAATAGCGGAAATGAAAAAATTTAGAGAGTTCAATGAGGAAAATTAAAAATGGGAGAAAATGAAAATAAGTTAATATCATTTGAAGAAAGAAAAACTATAACTTTGGAAAAATTATATGAAGAAACTATTAAATTCAATGAATTATTGTTAAAAAATTATAAATCCATAAAATGAAATAAAAATTAACTTACTAAAATATAAACTAATAGCATTTCTTATTGAAATCCCGCTACGTGCATTTAAATTTACAGTTAAATCTGGTTGTGTTCTATTTAATATTCTTTCTATTTCCACCTGTTGTTGTATCCAATTAGGGTTAACTTTATCTTTTTGGCTATTTAAAAAATTATTTAGGACACAGCAAGCCTTAATTATCATTGTTGTGTTTTCTATTTTATTATCGAGCCCTTGACCTACTTCAAGCCCGAAAACGTGCATTTAAATGGTCAAACGCATTTTCCACTACTTTTCGATATTTTGCATTTTGATAAATTGTAGTTAAACAATTTTTTCCGAGTTCGCCTCATCAATTTTGAATGGATAAGGCTTCATTACATATTCAATCAGTTAAACGCCGAATCTGCTATCAATACTGGAGATATACAAACTGATTTAATTGTTCCCGTATATTGTTGCAGTATGTAGTTATTCATATGATATTTTTTTTAACTCGGATTGCTCGTAAATCCCAGAATCATTACATCGACCTGGGCAGCCGACATTGATATGCATAAAATCATACTTATAATCTTCAACTGCAAGCAAAATCACGTCTCATTCCCACTCACTTCTCAGTTTCGCTGATGATACCAAAATCTGCAAAACTACAACTTCCACTCGTGATTGTGAGTTGTTGCAATATGATCTCAACCAATTTAGTTCATGGTGCAGAAACAACAATCTCAAACTAAATGTTAGCAAATGCCTAATTATGAGCTTTTCAAGGTTACGAGCTACCTCAACAATCAATTATGATTACGTCCTCAACGATGAACTTATTAAAAGAACAGATCGTACTTCTGATTTGGGAGTGATCATTGATAGTAGGTTAGATTTCAAGAGTCACTACAACTCCATAATAAATAAAGCTAACTCAACTCTTGGATTTATTATGCGTTGGTCAAAAAGTTTTCTGATCATTTTCCCTATATCACTAAGCAACTTTTTACTACTTATGTAAGACCTATACTTGAATACTCGAGCCAAGTATGGTCTCCATATCGTGATATAGATATTTCACGTATTAAATCGGTCCAAAAACGATTTCTTCGTTTCGCTTTATGCAACCTTGCTTGGACTGATCCTATACGTCTTCCTCCATATCAATTAATTAATTTGAATTCGCTCCAGTCACGCCGTCTAGTGGCGGATATCATATTCGTTCAGCATATAGTTCGCGGTGATATCAACTCCCCCTCTATTCACGAACAAATGAGGTTTAGAGAAAATCTGAATAATTTGAGATCGGTCGAGCCTTTTAATGTGTCACATCATTCTACAGACTATGGCAAATTTGAGAATATTTCGCGTATGTTAAGAGAGACTAACTCAAGGTCTGAGCTCTTAAATATTAGCGTTAACAAATTAACACTGAGAGCCAGACTTTACGCGAGCATGGTTAATTCTCGTAGTCTGCATGATTAGTCTGCCATTTAAATCTAACATCCATGTTAAGTAGTTTCTTTGTTTTTTTTCTTGTTTCTTATTACCATTAACATCATTACTAACATGAATTAGTAGTTACTAACAGTGGTAATGACCAATTAAATATCTAAGTATCATCATTCACTAACATACTATACTAATATACTAACATACTAACCCTTGTAAATGATGACTTTTTCAGTTAATTGTGATAGTTCACTAAATGAACAACATAACTGATGCTTGGTTTAAGCAAATGTCTGATACAAAAAAAAAAATAGTTGAATACCATCCTTTAAAATTATAAAAGTCAGTTGCATCTTCCTTGTGGTTTTACTTCAATATGGCATTCATCTAAAAGTAAATGTATTGTAAATTATTATAACCTATAGCACCGATGCACTGTGGAAAGCCTAATAGCTCAAATCCTTTGATACTTTTTCTGACCGTTTCAGCAGTTAAGGGATATGAGTTGAGGTATTTTGGTTTTAGCTCTTACTAAATTTCAAAGCAGAAATCCAGAAGTATCTCGCAAACTGTTGATACGCCAACACCAAATATGTTTGCGATAGTTCTGCATTCTGCTGACGATCCTAACGTATATATTGCAATTGCAATTCTTTTGAATAATGGCTATGGTTTGACGAAGATGTGTTTCTTCCTTGGCCAAACCAGGAAGTAAACAGCATAGCTCCTAAAAAGCTGAATATACCATTCTCATATTTTCTTTAAAGAAATGTGCACCGTTATTAAATAGGTGAAATTCAAAAAATTAGCTTAATCTGTCCTAAAATTGTAGAAAAATTAGTTGTAAATTTAACTTTCTTAAAGTGGAGGTACTTACTTTTTCCAATATACGAATATTTTGATTTTTTAAATTATTCGAAGCCATTGAAAAAAATTTTAGTAACTTAAAATTAAAAACTTTAGCATTTGTTTTCTTTTTAGAAGTTTCTTTCTCTCAAGTTTTATATTATTAATTAAACTTGTAATGTCTCCAATTTCATTAATTAAAACATTTCTTTTATTTAGAATATGCAATATTAACATATTTTTTTTAGAAATCATTTTTATATTTACCTATGATTTCTGTTGGTAAAGAACATAAATAAAAATTCTAAATCAAACTGCCAAATTTAACAACTAAAAACGTAGTCTGAAACGAATTGCTATTAATATGAAATATGACGGCTATAACTTGTTACTTTCGCGTAGTGTGAATAGGGTATTACTAAAAGATCATCAACTACTATAAGCCATAGTAACGGGGAGAGGATACCCCCTTGCGGTGTTATTTCTCTCTCCTCTTTAGATTATTTTACTCTTTACAGCCGTACCAAAGTTAGAAATTGCAGTTCTACTGCTCAACATGGATTTAGTCCACCTGAGCAAAATGTGTTCAATATTTCTACTTTTCATACTTTCTAGTACCTTTTCTATTTCAACATTATTAAACGCACCGTCAATGTCGATTAAGCATCCGATGGTTACTTTACCTTTATGAAAACCTTTGTAGCGAGTATATATAATATAATTATAATATGATTACAACACTGCTACATATCTAATTAATGACAAGAGTACTCACCATCTCTTATCGTACAGATACGAGATGGGAATACTCTCGTCACTGCTCACAAAATAAAGTGTTATACGCGTACTTTACATAATTTAGCTTTAAGTAATAATTTAAGATATATTGTAAGCTCGCTTTGGTATAAACCTTCCTAAAGGAAAGATTAAAATATATAATATAATAAAATACGGAGATACCATACAAACTGGTGACCCTGACATATTTTTTTTTTAAAAAAAGCAGTAAATAAATTTAAAAAAATTTAATGCAAAAATATAAGTTTATAAATTTAGTGTAAAAATATAAACTGTAAATAAATTTAATTCATTAGTGTAATATTTAAAAAAAAAAAATAAACAACAAGTAATAAAAATGAAATGTTTAGTTATTTCTGAATCAAAAAAATGTGAATCAAAAAAAAAAAAAAAAAAATTTTTAAATCGATATATCTTTTATTCATTTAAAATAAAAACTGGTACACATTGCCTAGCACGTGTAAATCGATTTAATAAATAAAATTAGCAAACAGAACTTTATAAAACACAAATAAAAGATAAAATCATCCAAAAAACCATCAAAAGCTTAACGGATCTACCAGATTTTCAACGATTTCTTCTTTCTCTCGTCTGCAAAGAACGTGGCCAGCAGCCAGACGTTAACATACCATACACAAATTATATTACATACATTTATAACTCATCAACCAACAGTACCGTCAATCACGCCATTATAGCGTTCAAAGCACATGGTCAGTAACCAGAGTTTAACGCACATCATAATATAAAAATTATAATACGAAGATATACAAGTACAACAGTCATTAATCTACAATACCATCAATTTACTACATCCAAGGTTAGATTAACATCAATCAAGTAAAATAATAACTTAATATAAAAAAATAACCTGTAAGTAATTTAAAATCCTATCTTCATTTGAATATTGTATAATAAATAATTTATTTTCAATTATAATAATCATAAATTGTTACAACAAGATTACTAACAAAAAAAAATTTATAATATTATATTTAAATTTAGCAAAAGAAAGCAAAAATATATTGTACGTATGTACATTTGTATATAGTAAATATATATTATATGTACATATATAATAAAAAAAAAAAAAATATAATATGTAATACATTGATACATAAGTTAAGTAATTACTAATTATAAATGTACCAAAAATTAATTCAAACAAAACTAATCACATCAACAAAGAAAAACGATAAGAAACATATATTTATCTTTAAAAACAATTTTAATAAAAATTTCAAATTCAAACCCAAAAATAATAATAATATGTTTTCAATATAATATAACAGCTGATTTCGATTAAAATTATATACAAAATTAATATGATTTCGTTTGAATTTTAAATAACAGATCTTCTCAAAGTTTTTTTCAATTTCAATTTTTTTTTTTAACTTTAATTTTTTTTTTTACAAATATTATTAATATTACCAAAATAAAACTAAATAATAAAAATATTACAAATTCCTTTTAAAATAATCCAAAGTTAAATGATTTTAAATTGAATTAATTTTAATGAGCATCACTGCTTTTCTTTTAAATCACATTGAAAAATATATTAATTGAATGTAAGATATTGGACAAAATTATTTTTTATATAATATATATATAAAAAAAGAAAGACAAAAAAAAAAAAAGAATATTTTTAACTAATATTATAAAATTTATACTTTATACTAAAATTGATTTTTTGAATTATTGTTTTGATATTTTGATTATTTCGAATGTTTGGTATTCTCAGTTCGTAAAAAAAATTTTTATTTTCGTATGTTCTTCATACATACATACATGCCATTTACCTTTTGTTTTATATCTTTCATACTCTTATCTGCCCGCATGTAGAAAATTTTATTATTAACTTATTAATATATTGATAAAATGATAAAATATTTGTTAATTACATTTTTAATATCATAAATTCCATAATTATATAATAAAAAATTTTTTTTTTCAATTTTCATTTAGCATTTTTTTTTTAACAATTTTAAAATAAATATATTACACACACATGAACTTATATCAAATTATCCTGTAATTTAGAGCATTTTCAATAATAATAATTTTATCATAATACTATAACCCATATTTTTATTCAAAGAAAATTTATAAAATAGCATATATTATTACAATTACATATATTCACAAAAATTATTTTTCATCTACTTTATGTTTGAAAACTTACAATACAAAAAACAATACATAGGTATCTTTTCAATTATTTACTTTATTAAAATAAAATTTAACATCATGTCTAATGAAGATAAAAATTTCAATGATCTACCCGCTACATTAACTATGGCGAGTACTTCAAATGAAACAATTGATCTCACACAATACATAGCCACACTTAAAATTCCTTCATTTTCGTCTACCAGACCTGATCTGTGGTTTGTCCAAGTAGAAACCCAATTCAAAATAAAAAATATATCATCGTCGAACACCAAATACGACTATTTCGTAGGAAGCCTTCCCACAGAAACTATGGAATTAGTGTCGGACTTTATATTAAATCCATCAATTATAAATAAATACGAAAATCTAAAAAAGCTCTTATTAGCAAGAAGTAGGGACTCGGAAGAACGTAGGCTTGACACGCTGTTACATAAAGTAGAATTAGGTGATTCCACATCTTCAGAATTATATAGAAGAATGGTGTCCTTGGCAGGAGGGAACAGTTTAGTTAACGAACCATTATTAAAGAAACTATGGTTAGATAAACTGCCTGCTACGATTCAAACGTGTTTAATTGCTATAGATTCCTCAACTGAAGCGGAGGAGCTATTTAACATAGCAGATAAAATTTGTGACTCAACATCGACTTGCGCATCTAAAATTTCTGCAGTTAGAAACCCCAATCATAACGAAAACCATTTTAATGAGCTAGAAAGACGCATTAGGAAATTATAAATAGAAAATTCAAGATTAAGGAGCAGAAGTTCTTCAAGAAACAGAAGTTTCTCAAAAAATATAAACTTTCCAAAAAATAGACGATCCGATAATAACACTAGCTCAATTAACTCAGATATTTGTTGGTACCATAGAAAATTTAGTAAAAAAGCCCAACGTTGTGAGCCTTTCTGTGAAAATTATGACGCCAAACTAAATAATGATAATTCAAAAAACGGGTTAAATAACGTCCACGAAAATTAACTTTCTTATTGATACTGGAGCTGAAGTGTCAATTATACCCAAAAAGCTATTTCCTCATTTAAGCAGATCAACCGATCACAATCTTGTAACCGCTAATGGTTCACCCATTACAACTTATGGGCTTAAAGCCTTAACTCTCACTCTAAATTTCGATCACGTTTTTACCGTAGCAGCGACAGATCATGCTATCAGCTAGACCTCGTGGGCTAGACTCAATAAAATATAAAATAGCAAAAGCCGAATTTGAGCTCATGAGAAGATTAGGCATGTGTCGCCCATCGTCCTCACCAGCAGCGTCACCTTTACATATGGTGCCCAAAAAGGCAAATAACGAGTGGAGGCCCTGTGGCGATTATAGACAGCTAAATACACCCACGGTGTTTGATAAATACCCGTTGCCACACATACAAGACTTTAACGCAAATCTACACGAGTGTACAATATTTTCAAAAATTGATCTCGTGCGGCCCTATCATCACATCCCAGTAGCCGAAGAAGACATATTCAAAACAGCAGTTACTACACCTTTCGGACTGTTTGAATTCACACGTATGCCTTTTGGGGTAAAAAACGACGCGCAAACCTTCCAAAGGTTCATCAACGAAGCATTAAATGGTCTAGATTTTACCTTTTCATATATAGATGACATACTAGTTGCAAGTAAAACTAAAGAAGACCACAAAAATCACTTACGACTTCTGTTTTCCAAACTAAAAAATACGGTTTAAATGTGAATCCCAATAAGTGTGTCCTCGGTTCAAACGAAATTAATTTCCTCGGACACGTGATCTCAAAGGAAGGAATTGCGCCGTCGCCAGATAGGGTAGAAGTTATCACAAATCGTTCGACACCTAAATCTGTGAAACAACTACAACGTTTTTTAGGTATCACAAATTTCTATCATACCAAATACCAAAAATGGCCAATTTTTCCATACCTCTTTACAATTTGTTAAAAGAAAATAACAAAAAAACAAATAATAAACAGAAAATATTCATTTGGAATGAGATACATGACTAAGCTTTCGCCAAAATTAAAGAATGTTTTAAAAATAATGTATTACTAGTACACCCAGACCCAAATGCAAGTATTAGCTTATGCACAGACGCATCTAACGACGCCATAGGAGCTGTGTTACAGCAAAATATAGAAACAAGTGGGAACCCTTAGGGTTCTTTTCAAAAAAGCTCAAACCAGCAGAAATCAAATATTCTACGTTTGACAAAGAGCTTCTTGCGATTTTTCTCGCAATCAAATATTTCCGACTCTTCGTAGAAGGAAAAGACTTAACAGTACTTACAGATCATAAACCGCTAACAACAGCCCTTCACTCTAAAACAGAAAAATCACCTAGACAAACAAGACAACTCGATTACATTTCCCAATTTGCAAATAACATTATATATGTAAAAGGGGTTGATAATGTTGTCGCAGATACTTTATCTCGCATATACATAACTTCAATAGAGCAACCATTGGACCTAAAGGCCTTTATAGAGGAATAAAAACAAGAGAGCGAAATAGCTAATTTTACAATCGGGAAAAATACTAGTTCTCATTCTTTTACTTTACAAAAAATTTATATTCCATCTGAAAACCAATACATGTGGTGTGAAGTTTCAACGGGCAACAACAGACTTTTCGTTCCTAGAAAAATTTAATTATACAAACAGTTAATTTTTAAAACTATTCATGGTTTATCGCATCCTAGCATATGAACAACTCGTAAATTAATTTCGACAAAATATTTTTGGCCAGGAATGAACAAAGAGATAAACATCTGGGCAAGAAGTTGCATTAAATGCCAGAAAGCTAAAATTCATAGACACGTTGTCTCGCCGCACGGCACTTTTAAAACCCCGGAAGGCAGATTTCGCAACATCCATATGGATTTAGTAGGTCCTTTACCTCCATCCAACGGTTATACTTACCTTTTAACTATAAAGGATCGATTTTCACATTGTCCTGAAGCCATACCAATAAGAAACATAGCGGCGGAAACGGTAGTTCAAGCCCTTACACATAATTGGGTATCCCGCTATGGTGTACCAGAAACTATCACCACAGATCAGGGGACGTAATTTGAGTCTTCACTTTTTAATGAAATTTCGAAAGTACTCGGCTTTCACCGAATTAGGACTACTGCCTACCACTCGCAAAGCAATGGCTTTATCGAAAGATTCCACAGAAGTTTAAAAACTTCAATTAAGACCTCAGTCGAGCCCAAAAAATGGTTTTGGTCTTTACCATAGATTCTTCTGGGTTTACGTTCTGCTCTAATTGAAGATATCGAAGCATCACCGGCTCAGTTATTATATGGTGAACCACTGCGCCTTCCAGGCGAATTTATTGTGTCCAAAACGACTACAAACGTAACTCTCACACACAACACAGCACAAAACTTACAAAGGGCAATTCAACAAATTAAACCACCACCATGCAAAAGACAGCGTAACCAAAACAACATTTTCGTACCGCGCAGCTTTGAAAACTGCACGCATGTTTTTTTAAGAAAAGAGACAAACTTAGGATCTTTGAGTCTCCCATATGAAGGTCCATACAAAATCATTGAAAAGAAAGAAAAATACTTTAAGATCGAAATCAAAAATAAAATTCATAATATTTCCATTGATCGATTAAAACCTGCTTTCGTTTTAAACGAACACCATCTTCCTAATGAAAACTATTCTACTGTTTTCATTAGGAAGATGGTGTTCGTTTAAAACGAAAGCACCAAAAATAGTTTGAAAAATAAAGTAAGTTTTCAATTGTAATAAAATAATATGCTATTCGGACAGCGTATGTACGTATATAATGTAATTAATAATAAATTGAATTTCCTTTTAATTGAAAAATTTTTCTTTTTAGTTTTATGAAACATGGAATCTTAAATCAAGATAATAATTAATATAAAAAAGGTAGTAAAAGGTAGATAATAACAAAAAGGTAGAAGCAAATGAACAATGAAGATATTCTTTTTTTTTTTTTTTTTTAAATTAGATTGCACATGAAGAGAAAATTCAAATTTATAATCCAATCCAAACATAATTAATAATATAATAATTTAAGTTTTGAATTCCAATTTTGCATAAAATATATTATTACATTAAGCATAAGTATAGATAATTAAGAAAAACCCTCTTTTTTTCTTTTTTGTTAAGGGGGGAGTAATGTAGCGAGTATATATAATATAATTACAATATGATTACAATACTGCTACATATCTAATTAATGACAAGAGCACTCACCGTCTCTTATCGTACAGATACGAGATGGGAATACTCTCGTCACTGCTCACAAAATAAAGTGTTATACTCGTACTTTACATAATTTAGCTTTAAGTAATAATTTAAGATATATTGTGAGCTCACTTTGGTATAAACCTTCCTAAAAGAAAGATTAAAATATATAATATAATAAAATACGGAGATACCGTACAACCTTCTTCTATCATGTGGATAACCTCGTGTAGAGCGGTATCCACCGATTTCCCCTTAATATATGCGTGTTGATAACACGATAACCTTGGGTTTAACTGGTTTCTTATCTCCAGTTCTATTATCCTTTCCAATCCTTTTAAGAGGATTGAAGTCAGGCTTATCGGTCTGTAAGCGTTGGCTTTCCTATAGCGCATCTTGTTCGGTTTCGGGAGGAAAAACACTGGACTCCCTCCATATTTTCGGCGTGTAGCCTAATCTAAGACAGGCTTTGTAAATAGCCTTTAATTTTGGTCTTAGGATACCAAGCCCTTCTTGGAGTAGTATCGGATAGAAGTTATCGGGCCCTGAAGATTTATATGGTTTAAAAGAATTAAGAGCCCAGGATAATTTCTTATCCGTGACGATTTGATCGACTCTAGCTGTCATCTCGTCTGCTCTTGCTAGACTTTGTTCTAAATCATCCCTTTCCCTAGGCCTTACAAGCGTATCGCTGTCGGAAAAGTTTTTAGACAATCATATTTCAAGAGATTCGTCCATGCTTATTGTCATGCACCCATCTTCTTTCTCTAGTAGCTCTTGCTGCGTGTGCCCTTTAGAGAGGATCTTCCTTAATTTTGAGGCATCACTAACTTTTTCTATTTGCTCTGGGTGTTCATTGCTTTATTGAAAAGTTTCCTAACTTTTTTCCTGACTTCGATCAGGTTTCTATTCATCCACCTTTGCTTATATCGTTTAGATATGCGTATGCGTATCAGTGGACATGAGCTTTCATACAAAGTGGAAAAATGTAGTTGTACAATGTGTTTGAAACTATTTCTGGAGATAGATGTAAAATAGAGATGATTAATTTTGACAAAAGTAGTACAGCATCTATTGATGGGTTAATTTCTACCGTACTATTGCTATGTTTGTAACCCATTAAAAATTTAGTATTTCTAGTTTACCTAACACTATCGTTAAGTCTAAGCTTGTTATTAAGAGATTGGATAGAAATACTATTATTCAAAGTATCAAAAGTAAAACATGACAATAATTGTCTTCGTAAAGATAAAGAAAGCATGTTTAATGAATTAAGTCTTGTAGTGTAATTAGGTACATTAGCAAAATCAGAAGGGTTATATTGATTCCTTAATGCAAATAAAGAAATTGCTTTTGAACTGGTTCAATTCTATTTAAATGAGCTGCAAAGTCTGGATTCCAAACAATGATACCGTATTCTAAGATAGATTGAACTAGGGAACAATAAAGAGATTTTGTCACAGCTAAGTCGCTAAATTCTTTAGCTTTTCTCGGTATGCGGCTAGTTTATCACAATAACAAATTCATAGCAAAGTTTATCGCCCGCAATTCGTCGTAAGCAATTCATCGCAAATAAATATTCATCGCGAAGTTTATGGCGATGAATATCTGATACCTAATGAATTCATATAAGTACCTAATGAAATATTCACTTTGTATTTTCCAAAATAAAAATCTAGCAGGCCTTAATTGGTAATATTTGTCAAATATATTTTCTAATTTCAAAAATCAAAAATTATTCAGAATAAAGCTGAATAAAAATAGGGATACCTAAATTGAGTTTGAATTTTCATACGTAGAAAGTGAGAAAGGTAAACAACAAGTTCTTCTTGATGGGTTTGTTTACAACAAGGAGCGGGTGACTAACGAGAAATCAATTTGGAAATACGTAAGCTATTTTAAAACAAAATGTAAAGCAAGATTGCATATAGTAAAAAATATGATTTCTGTACCACCATCCGAGCATAACCATGCTGGAGAAGCAGCAAAAGTCGAAGTAGCACGCCATATAAAAAATATAAGAAATGAAGCGAAAATATCATCACCAGGCACCACACAAAGAATTTTATCAAAAGAATCTGAAACTATATCCATTTCTGTTGCAGCCCAGATGCCACAAAATCATTCTATAAAAAGACGTATTCGAGCATCTAGAAGAAATGATGCTGCTGGTGATAAATATGAATCAATACCAACCAATAAGGATTTTTGTATTCCAGAAAAATATTAACTGCAAAAAAGGAAAGATTCATTTTTTTTGACAGCATTGCCGAGGATAGTTCAAGAAATAATCGCATAATAATTTTTGGTACTAAAGAAAATGTGGAAATTTTAGCCAAATCTACCGAGTGGTATGTCGATGGTACATTTTCTGTATGGTTACTATTATTTACACAACTGTATGTAATTTATGGGATTATTTGTAGTCATCCGATTCCACTTGTATTTGCGCTTTTGCCAAATAAAATGCAGACAACATATGTATGACTGCTAGTTGAATTGAAAACAGAGTTTCTATATATGAATCCATTGAAGGTGCACATGGACTTCGAAAGAGGTGCTATATCTGCCTTCAAAATAATATATCCAAAGATTAAGTTTCAATTATGCTTCTTTCATTTTAAAAAAGCTGTGTATCGTAAATTATGTACTATTGGACTTAAAACAAAATATGACACTGATCCTTCTTTTGCGTTAAAAGTGAAACATTTGATTTCTTTGGCGTTTGTTCCACATGACAAGGTTATTAAGTATTTTAATATACTTATTCAAGAAAAAATTTTGCCGGAAGAGGCAACTTCATTTCTCAATTATTTCGAGGAAATCTATATAGGCAAGATGGATTTAGGAGGAATTCGTAGACCATCAAGATATGCAATATCATATTGGAACGTTTTCGAAGCTGTTAAAAATAACGCGGACAAAACAAATAAGTAATCGATGTGAAGGTTGGAACAATAAATTCCAAAATCTAATTCAAATTGATCATCCACATATGTGGCTCTTTATTACAACTTTAATTAGTGAACAATCACAAAATGAAATCAGTTGGTGTCTGTGGTAAAGGAATTTCATCGTTCATTTGATTTCTTCAGCAATCGGATTGACGACCTACTAAAAATAAATACAAGAATACAGGAAGAAAATACCGAAATCAAAATTAAATTAAATAAAGCTGAAATTAAAACTAACTTATTGAATAAGAGACTGAATAATGTAGAGCAATTGTTGGATGAAAAGCAGCAAACAGCAAACAAAAATAATATAATAATAGCAGGCTTACCATCAAAATTAAGTAATCTGAAAGATGTAGTTTTTAACCTAAGTAAACACATGCAGGCAAATATCACAATTCAGAACATCAACTCGGTTAGTGAACTGCAGCCTAAAATAAAATCCAAAGAAAATATAATGTCAAATACAAATCTATACCTTTTGGAATGTAAATCCGATGTTGTCAAAGCTGAAATAATGAGCAAGAAAAAAATAGCAGGACACATATACACATCAGAAATTGGTTTAGCGGAAAAAGGCAATCGTAATATATTTTTTCGAGAACACCTTACACAACTCCAATCAAGACTGCATTACGAAGCCAGGCAAATTAAAAACAACAGCAACTGCAAATACTTATGGATTAAAAATAACATCATCCACATTAGCAAAACCGAATCTTCCAATGTTTTTAAAATTAGAAACGACAATGATATTTTATATACTAAAAATAATATTAATTGAATGTTTAGTAACTACTAAAATTGTTTTAACTTTAAATATTAATAACAATGTTTTACATCAAAAACACTTTTTTACAAAAACTTTTACACAAAAGCACACAAATTACATTACTAAACACTTTAGATTAAATTTTTTAACAATATATTTTTATATTACTAACTTAGATATAAATTTTGTTTTTATTCTTAATCAACTTACATATATTTTTATGTAAATCATGTGTCAAAAAATTATTATTGTTTTATTTTTTCAACAATTATTCAGTGATTGTTTTTCTTTTTGTTTTTATTTTTGTACTTTTGATTTTTTTATTATTTTTCAACAATCAACAACAAATTGGGTTATTTCTTAATCTAAGTATTTTTTTTTATTGATTTCGATTCAATTCAATTCAGTAATTATTCAATAATTACTCTTGTAATGCGATTATTTAGCTGTAATAATTGTTATATTATGGTTTGTGTATTTACTAAATTCCAACATTCTATGTTAGGTTTTAAAAAATGGTCTATGATATAGCAAACGTAAAACATTTATTAAACGTAGATTATTCTACCCATTTTGATATTAGTAAAGAAAACCAAATGTACAAAAATAATTTTAACATAGCTTATTTAAATATTCAAAGCTTAAGAAATAAATTATATAGTGTAGAGGCTTTGATAAATAACAACTTTAAAAACCAAATTCATGTAATTGTACTTACTGAAATTTGGTTGCATATCACAGAAAATAAATTCTACAATATTGAAGGGTATAATGCTTATTTTGCCAATAGCGACAACTCTTTTGGAGGGGTTGCGATTTATGTGAGAAATGATATAAATAGTTACCAAATATATGGCGAAGAATTTCAAAAAAGTAATATTCTGGGAGTTAAACTACCAAAACAGAACACTAATATCTTTGGTATATACAGGGCACATGAAACTTCTATCGATTGTTTTATTGATAAGATAGATTATATAACATCGCAATTCAAAAAAGGTCTAATTCTAGGCGATATTAATTTAAATTTACTAAATGCAGAAAAATCGGAGATAAATCTATATTCAAACACTCTATTAAGCAACGGGTTCCTAATTTGTAATAAGGTTGATCAAGAATTTGCTACTAGATTTGGTAGGAATTCAAAAACCATTATCGATAATTTCATTAGTGATATTATTCAAAGTAAATACTGGTTTCATGTTTTAGATTCGTGCTTATCTGACCATCAAATGTTTTTCATAAGCATTAATCAAAACCCAATAACAGAGATAAACAATTCTTTTAAAACTATTCTAAATTATGAAAGTATAAGTGCGAATAACTTTTGGAATGACCTACCTACCACTCTTCGCAAATTTTGACGAATTAGTTCTTAAAATGAAAGATATCATACATATTAACACGCAAATTACTCCAATTAAAAAAAATAAGAAAAAAAGGCTTGGATCACTCAAGAAATCCTAAGTGAAATGAAAATAAGAGATTCATTGTTTAAATTTAAAAAAAAATACCCAGATGATTCCCATACGGAAATATTATATAAAAAACACAAACTTTTAGTTAAAACTTTATTAATCGAGGCAAAAAAAAAATATTTTTCTAATTTAATTATTAACAACTCCAATTAAGAAGCTTTGGGATTGCTACAAACATATTATGTTTAATTCCAATATTGTTAATGTAAAACAAAAAATAAAAATAATACATCACAACTCCATGATACTAGAACGTGAAAATGATATTGCCACCGCCTTTAACGAGTATTTTTCGAATATTACAAAGGAAATAAATATTCCAATTGATAGCATTGATCTTAATTATATAAACAAATTCAGAAGGAATATCTATACAAATTTCGACCTCTATCTTACTAATTTAGAAGAAATATCTAAAATTATTCAATCTCTGAATTCGGCAGCTGCCACGTGATACGATAACATTTCAACCAAATTAATAAAACGATTTTCGCACCGTTTAGCTCCTACTTTAGTCACTCTTATTAATAATGCACTTCAATCTAATACTTATCCAAATTCATTAAAAACAGCTATCATTACAAAGGTGGATTAGCAACCGACTGTTCGAATTATCGTCCAATCTCTGTATTATCTGGCTTGTCAAAAATTTTTGAAAAAATCATTCAAAATAGACTTAACATTTTTATTAAAAATAATCCTATACTAAGTGAAAAACAGTTTGGTTTTGAAGAAAAATTAAATATTACAGCTGCCTGTCTCTTTTTAAATGACTTTATCTCAAAAAATATTGATAATGGTAAATTCGTTAGTTGTGTATTTCTTGATATAAAAAAAGCCTTTGATTGCGTTGACCACGATATTCTTCTATCAAAATTAAAGAAATTAAATTTCACATCGGGTCAGTTAAATTTTTTCAAAACATATCTTCAAAACCGTAAACAAAAAGTTAGGATAAACTATAGCTTTAGTATTGAAAAAACAATATCAAAAGGGGTTCCGCAAGGATCGATACTAGGTCCATTACTATTTAAATTATACATTGATGATATCTCTCACCTGAAGTTAAAGGGTTGTATCCAGTTATTCGCGGATGATGCCGTAATTAAATATGCCGAGGACTCTGAGGCGAATATGTATGCATTTATACAACATGATTTACTGTTAATTGAGGAATGGCTAACCAAGCATCGGCTTTTATTAAATTTAAAAAAAACTAAAATATTATTGTTTGAAAATAAAACACATTGCTCTATAAACTCACTGCAGTATAATAATGTGAATGTAGAATTTGTCAGAAACTTCAACTGTCTAGGTCTGATACTTGACAGCAAATCAAATTGGAGTTCACATATAGAAAAAGTAATTAAAAATATATCTCCATACATATTCTTAATGAGGAGACTATGAAAATTCCTTTCTGATCATTCAATATACACAATATATGCATCATATATAAAATCTCACATTTCCTACCTTTTACCCATTTGGAGTAGAGAAATTATCTAAACAAATTAGATATGATGCATAAAAAATGTGTCAAGTTTGCCCAAGGGCTGCCCACCCATCTGATTGTTACACCCATCTGATTCTATATACAATGATAAATATCTAAGCTTAAAAAATATTATATTATTTGAACTCTATAAAACTGCGTTTAAAATCATTCACAACCAACTAAAACATAACTTCATTCTAAATAGGAACCTAGACATACATAATCATAATACTAGGAATAGATCCAACTTCTACCTTTATCTGTTTATAACAACACATCAAAAAAATAATTGCTTGTATAACTGTCTTAAAGCCTATAATGAACTGCCAGAACACCTGAAGTTAATTTCTAACCTTAATTTATTTAAACAAAAAATAAAATCAACCTTATTTAGCATATAACATTATAAAAAAGACTAGTAGAAATAGAAAAAAAAATAATAATAATAAATATACTAATTACACTAATAAACAAACTAAAACACTAACTAATAAATAAACTAAAAACACCAAATAAGATCAAAAAGAAAAAAAAAAAAAAAAAGAATTGTGAATTAATGGAAACTATAATATTAATAGATGTAATCTCTTTTCTTGTTTGTTCAATAATTAATTAATTGATATTATAAAATTTATAAGACCATACAGCATTATGCTAAGGTCCTTGATTTATATAAAAAAAAAAAAATTTATTGTCATTTACATTCAAATCATGTAGATTTCATTTATATATAAATAAAGAAAAAAAAAAAAATGCTAAGAGAACAATATATTGCTGGAGATAGTGGAGAGTTAAAATGTAAGCGCTATAGAGATAGCTCAGTACGTTGCAAAAATGCAATAGAAAATTTTGAAAAATTGCCACCAGTTATATTCTTGAGAAGCATGGCTCATAATTTTGATATTGGAAGGGTCACAAAAATGTATGATGATGTTAATAATTAAAAACTTAATTCCTATTAATCTTACATTTTTTCATTTTTATCAACAATTAAGAACTTTATTACTATAACATTGTTTATTTTTTCATTTTTTATTTTTTGTATACACAATAAATTTCGTTATGTTTAATTTATAATTGTTTGAATATTTAACTCAATTTATTATTTTATTTAATTATTTAACTGTGGTAGCCAGAACAATCGCGCGATTATATATATAGTATTAAAATTCTTGAACATTTATTTTCCTAATGTACAATAATATGAATTGAAAATATCTCTGCTTTCGGTAAGCAACTGTCCGAAGCATTATCGAACAAAAACAACTTTTCTTTTTTTGTGTGCTTTAGTATAATTCTTATATTTGTTCTGAAATTATAAGTAAGGAAAAATTAAAAATTTATATATATGTAATATTAATATAAATGTTTCGAAGCTATAGAATATTATTTTTCGGAAATTATAAGTATATATATATATATATATATATATATATATAATAAAGATAAGGATAAGGAAGACTAACTAAATTTAAAAACATAACAATTACTTATATTTTATTTCAATTACTTTTTAATGTTTCAAATTTTAAAATATAATTAAAATTTCACAAGAAAAAATACTATAATATAACAGCAAAAGGAAAAATATAAATAATATATTTATATTTCTCCTTTTGTTCTGTTCACACCAAAAATCAACAACTATAATCATAAATTTTTACCCTGCTTGCAACTAATCAAAATTTGTGCATGCAAAATTTGACTAACATTTCAACTTATTTTTACATATTGGGAAGAATGATGTCAACTGCATAACCGAAAGTTCGATGACAGTTGAATTTTTGATGGTTGTAGAATGTAGAGCAAACGACATTACCTAAAGCAGGGTGAATTGCCAACTCTTAACAGAATAAAAAAAAAAATTTGACAAATGTAAAGACAACTCAAGAAAAACCTGATAAAGTAACAAAGATATAATGCGAACAAAAAATTTACAAAAATTTTCGATAATTTTATGTAATTTTTCGAAAACAAAGCATTCGCGTACTCAGAGAATTAGAGTTATATTTTTTCAATTATTCTCTCAAATTTCAATAGACCTCTCTGATTTGTAAATTTGTACAAATAAAAATACGAGAACAGAACTATAATTATGACTAAAAATCAAAGTATGGAAAATGACTTTCACAAAAACATTTTGTCTATGGAACAAAAAATACACAAATTAAATAATTTTAATATGTCTAGTACAATAGCAAAAATCATAAAGCAAATTCATAGAGGAATTAGCAAAAATGAGAAAGAGGAAAACCCAGAAATATAAATACAAAGAATTTCGGATTGAAAATATCGTTTTGAAAGTGTTAATACATACATGACTTAAAAATATGTGAATAAATTACAAAATACAAAATCATCTGGCTATGATGGTCTGTGAACTGAAATATTCAAAAAATGTGCAAATAAACTATCACCTTATCTTTTTTTTTCTAAGAGTGGTGGGAATCTTCCAAAGACACCAAGAATTTCTTCTTGGTAGTGTCAGATTCTTACTGACTAAACCCACCTCCCCCTTTTTAGCCAATATAATAAACCTTTACCTGCGAGGGCAGTATATTGGCTAAGGAGTAGGGATAGGGATCTGACATCATTAATGGGTGTTTTTTTTCAATTCAGAACAGAGTCAGAGTACCTTATCTGTTAGGTTTGTGTTGTAAAGTCTCTGCAGTAGGTCACTAAATGTTTTGATGGTAATTGTTACTACAGTATTTTAATATAATAAGTTTTACCTGTTTCTGTTGTAAAGTCTCTGTAGTAGCTCACTAAATTTTTTGGTGGTAATCGTTACTACAATATTTTAATATAATAAGTTTTTATTTGAATTGCAATAAATTTACCAATTTGTTTTATATAATTTTAATGAATAAAGAATTGCTTTCAATTTTGTAAATTTAATAAATACCTTTTTGAACATTGATGTGAAATTAATATGATTTGTAAATTCGTCTAATTATATTTGTCAATAAATAATTCCAGTCTGAAATGGAATTATTCTGAAATCTTGTGTTCATCATTTATACATTTATATTTTTTTTGTTGGAAGCAGGAAATTTAGCACAAATCCATTCATATGTCAACCTTTTGAAATAGCATTTAGCACAAATCTATTTATACGTCAAACATTTTGTGCTTCGAGCCGGATTGTGTTAAATACTGTTAAAAAAAGGGTTATATATATTTATTATTTGTTGCTAATATACAATGAATCAAAAAAAAAGAGCTCAAGAAGCGGTTGTAAAAAGATTGGCGAGGGCTGTTGAAACAACAATCATAAATGCAGGCAAAAGAGCATTGGATAAGCAAACGAACGGTAGAATTATACAACTCAACAATGGACAGGCTGAATAATTGTTGGAGAGAGTACAATGATGCGTATACTGATTTACAAAGGTTTAGCATGGATGTCGAAAGAGCTGACGCTCTCGAAAATTTATTTGTAGAAGTAGATCTTAAATACTCAGAGTTTTTATCAGATCTACATGATGTGTTAGTAGAAAAGGAAATTCCCAATCTTGAAACTACAGTATCAATTGCAGAAGTCATTAATCGCCATTATTCATCCGCTGTTTCAGCTCCTAAGAATTCAATTACCCAAATTTGATGGCAAATACGATAATTGGCGAGCATTCCAAGATCTATTTGTTTCTGTTATCCACAATGGTAACAATATAGAACCCGTACAAAAACTTCACTACTTAAAAGGTTGTTTGACAGGAGATGCAGAAAGACTGTTGAATATTCCTATCACAAATAATGATTATATCTCAGGATGGGACAAATAAAGGCACCTATTCGAAAACAAAAGCATAATTATTAACACGCAAATTAAGAGATTGTTTAATAAACAAAAGGATTACAATCAATAAATGATGTTACAGAAGATTGTTTACAACAAATAAAGATATTAGAAGTCGATGTATCAAGTTGGGACACACTATTAATTTCCATTTTAATCGAAAAAACTACCAATGGAGACTATTAAATTATGGGAGGAAGAATTAGGAGGTAATCAAGATTTACCTACTCGAGAGCAGTTAACAAAATTTTACAAACTCGAGCAAGAGTATTAGTATGCGTTTTCAGCACATTAGGAACAACCAACATATCACAACATGTTGTAAAATCATATCACGTATCCAAGAATGAAGAACCGCTCAAGTGTCCAGTTTGTTAAAGCTGACTCTAAGTAATTAAGTGTGAAGAATTTAAAAAAATGAACATTACAAAGCGAAGATAATGCATACTTCTATCCAAAAGATGTTTCAATTATTTTTCAAATAAACACACTGAGAATAATTGCACTAGTAATTTTAGATGTAGAAAATGTGTCAAAAGGCATAATACATTATTTCAATCAACGCATATCCGATTGCCAAATAGGCAATATCAAGTAAGATTACCACAAGAAATCACCAGTTTTTGAAAGTTCACGAGAATTAGTCTTAAACCGTTTTAGGAGTTTGGAAAGGAAATTTTAAACAAATGAACAATTTGAAAAAGAATAGGCACCAGGCACCACACAAAGAATTTTATCAAAAGAATCTGAAACTATATCCATTTCTGTTGCAGCCCAGATGCCACAAAATCATTCTATAAAAAGACGTATTCGAGCATCTAGAAGAAATGATGCTGCTGGTGATAAATATGAATCAATACCAACCAATAAGGATTTTTGTATTCCAGAAAAATATTAACAGCAAAAAAGGAAAGATTCATTTTTTTTGACAGCATTGCCGAGGATAGTTCAAGAAATAATCGCATAATAATTTTTGGTACTAAAGAAAATGTGGAAATTTTAGCCAAATCTACCGAGTGGTATGTCGATGGTAGATTTTCTGTATGGTTACTATTATTTACACAACTGTATGTAATTTATGGGATTATTTGTAGTCATCCGATTCCACTTGTATTTGCGCTTTTGCCAAATAAAATGCAGACAACATATGTATGACTGCTAGTTGAATTGAAAACAGAGTTTCTATATATGAATCCATTGAAGGTGCACATGGACTTCGAAAGAGGTGCTATATCTGCCTTCAAAATAATATATCCAAAGATTAAGTTTCAATTATGCTTCTTTCATTTTAAAAAAGCTGTGTATCGTAAATTATGTACTATTGGACTTAAAACAAAATATGACACTGATCCTTCTTTTGCGTTAAAAGTGAAACATTTGATTTCTTTGGCGTTTGTTCCACATGACAAGGTTATTAAGTATTTTAATATACTTATTCAAGAAAAAATTTTGCCGGAAGAGGCAACTTCATTTCTCAATTATTTCGAGGAAATCTATATAGGCAAGATGGATTTAGGAGGAATTCGTAGACCATCAAGATATGCAATATCATATTGGAACGTTTTCGAAGCTGTTAAAAATAACGCGGACAAAACAAATAAGTAATCGATGTGAAGGTTGGAACAATAAATTCCAAAATCTAATTCAAATTGATCATCCACATATGTGGCTCTTTATTACAACTTTAATTAGTGAACAATCACAAAATGAAATCAGTTGGTGTCTGTGGTAAAGGAATTTCATCGTTCATTTGATTTCTTCAGCAATCGGATTGACGACCTACTAAAAATAAATACAAGAATACAGGAAGAAAATACCGAAATCAAAATTAAATTAAATGAAGCTGAAATTAAAACTAACTTATTGAATAAGAGACTGAATTATGTAGAGCAATTGTTGGATGAAAAGCAGCAAACAGCAAACAAAAATAATATAATAATAACAGGCTTACCATCAAAATTAAGTAATCCGAAAGATGTAGTTTTTAACCTAAGTAAACACATGCAGGCAAATATCACAATTCAGAACATCAACTCGGTTAGTGAACTGCAGCCTAAAATAAAATCCAAAGAAAATATAATGTCAAATACAAATCTATACCTTTTGGAATGTAAATCCGATGTTGTCAAAGCTGAAATAATGAGCAAGAAAAAAATAGCAGGACACATATACACATCAGAAATTGGTTTAGCGGAAAAAGGCAATCGTAATATATTTTTTCGAGAACACCTTACACAACTCCAATCAAGACTGCATTACGAAGCCAGGCAAATTAAAAACAACAGCAACTGCAAATACTTATGGATTAAAAATAACATCATCCACATTAGCAAAACCGAATCTTCCAATGTTTTTAAAATTAGAAACGACAATGATATTTTATATACTAAAAATAATATTAATTGAATTTTTAGTAACTACTAAAATTGTTTTAACTTTAAATATTAATAACAATGTTTTACATCAAAAACACTTTTTTACAAAAACTTTTACACAAAAGCACACAAATTACATTACTAAACACTTTAGATTAAATTTTTTAACAATATATTTTTATATTACTAACTTAGATATAAATTTTGTTTTTATTCTTAATCAACTTACATATATTTTTACATGCATACTACATATTAAACTACATGCAAAGCATACTAAAATAATACATTATTTTTTATACAATTTCAATTATTATATTTATTTAGTTTTAACTAACAAAAATACTTTATTCCTTAATTTAACAATTTTCAATTTAAATAGCCAGTTAGTTTCCTTAGAAATTTTAATTAACAATTTACTAATTAATTACGTTAATTTATTAATAAAAAACGCAATTATCGTAGAATTATCTAAAATACAAATATTATATTGTTTTCTAACTTTACTAACTAAAAAAAGGTTAGGTAAAAGATTATTTACTACACTTTTCACTTTAGTAACTACTCACAATTATGTAATTTTTATTTTTACTTTAATTTACAATTTATATTTAATTAATACTTGGTACCATTTTAATCTTATTTCTTATAATTAATTATTATATTTATGCATATTTTATTCACATACGAAAGCAAAATTCACTTAAATTAAAACAAAACACATATTATAATATTTACCTTTTTGGTACCTCACAATATTTACACTTAAACTTAACCTATTAATTTTTTATGATATACTTTTTATTTACTTTTTTCATTTTTCGATTATAATTTTTATAATCATGTGTCAAATCATGTGTCAAAAAATTATTATTGTTTTATTTTTTCAACAATTATTCAGTGATTGTTTTTCTTTTTGTTTTTATTTTTGTACTTTTGATTTTTTTATTATTTTTCAACAATCAACAACAAATTGGGTTATTTCTTAATCTAAGTATTTTTTTTATTGATTTCGATTCAATTCAATTCAGTAATTATTCAATAATTACTCTTGTAATGCGATTATTTAGCTGTAATAATTGTTATATTATGGTTTGTGTATTTACTAAATTCCAACATTCTATGTTAGGTTTTAAAAAATGGTCTATGATATAGCAAACGTAAAACATTTATTAAACGTAGATTATTCTACCCATTTTGATATTAGTAAAGAAAACCAAATGTACAAAAATAATTTTAACATAGCTTATTTAAATATTCAAAGCTTAAGAAATAAATTATATAGTGTAGAGGCTTTGATAAATAACAACTTTAAAAACCAAATTCATGTAATTGTACTTACTGAAATTTGGTTGCATATCACAGAAAATAAATTCTACAATATTGAAGGGTATAATGCTTATTTTGCCAATAGCGACAACTCTTTTGGAGGGGTTGCGATTTATGTGAGAAATGATATAAATAGTTACCAAATATATGGCGAAGAATTTCAAAAAAGTAATATTCTGGGAGTTAAACTACCAAAACAGAACACTAATATCTTTGGTATATACAGGGCACATGAAACTTCTATCGATTGTTTTATTGATAAGATAGATTATATAACATCGCAATTCAAAAAAGTTCTAATTCTAGGCGATATTAATTTAAATTTACTAAATGCAGAAAAATCGGAGATAAATCTATATTCAAACACTCTATTAAGCAACGGGTTCCTAATTTGTAATAAGGTTGATCAAGAATTTGCCACTAGATTTGGTAGGAATTCAAAAACCATTATCGATCATTTCATTAGTGATATTATTCAAAGTAAATACTGGTTTCATGTTTTAGATTCGTGCTTATCTGACCATCAAATGTTTTTCAAAAGCATTAATCAAAACCCAATAACAGAGATAAACAATTCTTTTAAAACTATTCTAAATTATGAAAGTATAAGTGCGAATAACTTTTGGAATGACCTACCTACCACTCTTCGCAAATTTTGACGAATTAGTTCTTAAAATGAAAGATATCATACATATTAACACGCAAATTACTCCAATTAAAAAAAATAAGAAAAAAAGGCTTGGATCACTCAAGAAATCCTAAGTGAAATGAAAATAAGAGATTCACTGTTTGAATTTAAAAAAAAATACCCAGATGATTCCCATACGGAAATATTATATAAAAAACACAAACTTTTAGTTAAAACTTTATTAATCGAGGCAAAAAAAAAATATTTTTCTAATTTAATTATTAACAACTCCAATTAAGAAGCTTTGGGATTGCTACAAACATATTATGTTTAATTCCAATATTGTTAATGTAAAACAAAAAATAAAAATAATACATCACAACTCCATGATACTAGAACGTGAAAATGATATTGCCACCGCCTTTAACGAGTATTTTTCGAATATTACAAAGGAAATAAATATTCCAATTGATAGCATTGATCTTAATTATATAAACAAATTCAGAAGGAATATCTATACAAATTTCGACCTCTATCTTACTAATTTAGAAGAAATATCTAAAATTATTCAATCTCTGAATTCGGCAGCTGCCACGTGATACGATAACATTTCAACCAAATTAATAAAACGATTTTCGCACCGTTTAGCTCCTACTTTAGTCACTCTTATTAATAATGCACTTCAATCTAATACTTATCCAAATTCATTAAAAACAGCTATCATTACAAAGGTGGATTAGCAACCGACTGTTCGAATTATCGTCCAATCTCTGTATTATCTGGCTTGTCAAAAATTTTTGAAAAAATCATTCAAAATAGACTTAACATTTTTATTAAAAATAATCCTATACTAAGTGAAAAACAGTTTGGTTTTGAAGAAAAATTAAATATTACAGCTGCCTGTCTCTTTTTAAATGACTTTATCTCAAAAAATATTGATAATGGTAAATTCGTTAGTTGTGTATTTCTTGATATAAAAAAAGCCTTTGATTGCGTTGACCACGATATTCTTCTATCAAAATTAAAGAAATTAAATTTCACATCGGGTCAGTTAAATTTTTTCAAAACATATCTTCAAAACCGTAAACAAAAAGTTAGAATAAACTATAGCTTTAGTATTGAAAAAACAATATCAAAAGGGGTTCCGCAAGGATCGATACTAGGTCCATTACTATTTAAATTATACATTGATGATATCTCTCACCTGAAGTTAAAGGGTTGTATCCAGTTATTCGCGGATGATGCCGTAATTAAATATGCCGAGGACTCTGAGGCGAATATGTATGCATTTATACAACATGATTTACTGTTAATTGAGGAATGGCTAACCAAGCATCGGCTTTTATTAAATTTAAAAAAAACTAAAATATTATTGTTTGAAAATAAGACACATTGCTCTATAAACTCACTGCAGTATAATAATGTGAATGTAGAATTTGTCAGAAACTTCAACTGTCTAGGTCTGATACTTGACAGCAAATCAAATTGGAGTTCACATATAGAAAAAGTAATTAAAAATATATCTCCATACATATTCTTAATGAGGAGACTATGAAAATTCCTTTCTGATCATTCAATATACACAATATATGCATCATATATAAAATCTCACATTTCCTACCTTTTACCCATTTGGAGTAGAGAAATTATCTAAACAAATTAGTATGATGCATAAAAAATGTGTCAAGTTTGCCCAAGGGCTGCCCATGTTACACCCATCTGATTCTATATACAATGATAAATATCTAAGCTTAAAAAATATATTATTTGAACTCTATAAAACTGCGTTTAAAATCATTCACAACCAACTAAAACATAACTTCATTCTAAATAGGAACCTAGACATACATAATCATAATACTAGGAATAGATCCAACTTCTACCTTTATCTGTTTATAACAACACATCAAAAAAATAATTGCTTGTATAACTGTCTTAAAGCCTATAATGAACTGCCAGAACACCTGAAGTTAATTTCTAACCTTAATTTATTTAAACAAAAAATAAAATCAACCTTATTTAGCATATAACATTATAAAAAAGACTAGTAGAAATAGAAAAAAAAATAATAATAATAAATATACTAATTACACTAATAAACAAACTAAAACACTAACTAATAAATAAACTAAAAACACCAAATAAGATCAAAAAGAAAAAAAAAAAAAAAAAGAATTGTGAATTAATGGAAACTATAATATTAATAGATGTAATCTCTTTTCTTGTTTGTTCAATAATTAATTAATTGATATTATAAAATTTATAAGACCATACAGCATTATGCTAAGGTCCTTGATTTATATAAAAAAAAAAAAATTTATTGTCATTTACATTCAAATCATGTAGATTTCATTTATATATAAATAAAGAAAAAAAAAAAAAAATGCTAAGAGAACAATATATTGCTGGAGATAGTGGAGAGTTAAAATGTAAGCGCTATAGAGATAGCTCAGTACGTTGCAAAAATGCAATAGAAAATTTTGAAAAATTGCCACCAGTTATATTCTTGAGAAGCATGGCTCATAATTTTGATATTGGAAGGGTAACAAAAATGTATGATGATGTTAATAATTAAAAACTTAATTCCTATTAATCTTACATTTTTTCATTTTTATCAACAATTAAGAACTTTATTACTATAACATTGTTTATTTTTTCATTTTTTATTTTTTGTATACACAATAAATTTCGTTATGTTTAATTTATAATTGTTTGAATATTTAACTCAATTTATTATTTTATTTAATTATTTAACTCTGGTAGCCAGAACAATCGCGCGATTATATATATAGTATTAAAATTCTTGAACATTTATTTTCCTAATGTACAATAATATGAATTGAAAATATCTCTGCTTTCGGTAAGCAACTGTCCGAAGCATTATCGAACAAAAACAACTTTTCTTTTTTTGTGTGCTTTAGTATAATTCTTATATTTGTTCTGAAATTATAAGTAAGGAAAAATTAAAAATTTATATATATGTAATATTAATATAAATGCTTCGAAGCTATAGAATATTATTTTTCGGAAATTATGAGTATATATATATATATATATATATATATATATATAATAAAGATAAGGATAAGGAAGACTAACTAAATTTAAAAACATAACAATTACTTATATTTTATTTCAATTACTTTTTAATGTTTCAAATTTTAAAATATAATTAAAATTTCACAAGAAAAAATACTATAATATAACAGCAAAAGGAAAAATATAAATAATATATTTATATTTCTCCTTTTGTTCTGTTCACACCAAAAATCAACAACTATAATCATAAATTTTTACCCTGCTTGCAACTAATCAAAATTTGTGCATGCAAAATTTGACTAACATTTCAACTTATTTTTACATATTGGGAAGAATGATGTCAACTGCATAACCGAAAGTTCGATGACAGTTGAATTTTTGATGGTTGTAGAATGTAGAGCAAACGACATTACCGAAAGCAGGGTGAATTGCCAACTCTTAACAGAATAAAAAAAAAAATTTGGCAAATGTAAAGACAACTCAAGAAAAACCTGATAAAGTAACAAAGATATAATGCGAACAAAAAATTTACAAAAATTTTCGATAATTTTATGTAATTTTTCGAAAACAAAGCATTCGCGTACTCAGAGAATTAGAGTTATATTTTTTCAATTATTCTCTCAAATTTCAATAGACCTCTCTGATTTGTAAATTTGTACAAATAAAAATACGAGAACAGAACTATAATTATGACTAAAAATCAAAGTATGGAAAATGACTTTCACAAAAACATTTTGTCTATGGAACAAAAAATACACAAATTAAATAATTTTAATATGTCTAGTACAATAGCAAAAATCATAAAGCAAATTCATAGAGGAATTAGCAAAAATGAGAAAGAGGAAAACCCAGAAATATAAATACAAAGAATTTCGGATTGAAAATATCGTTTTGAAAGTGTTAATACATACATGACTTAAAAATATGTGAATAAATTACAAAATACAAAATCATCTGGCTATGATGGTCTGTGAACTGAAATATTCAAAAAATGTGCAAATAAACTATCACCTTATCTTTTTTTTTTCTAAGAGTGGTGGGAATCTTCCAAAGACACCAAGAATTTCTTCTTGGTAGTGTCAGATTCTTACTGACTAAACCCACCTCCCCCTTTTTAGCCAATATAATAAACCTTTACCTGCGAGGGCAGTATATTGGCTAAGGAGTAGGGATAGGGATCTGACATCATTAATGGGTGTTTTTTTTTCAATTCAGAACAGAGTCAGAGTACCTTATCTGTTAGGTTTGTGTTGTAAAGTCTCTGCAGTAGGTCACTAAATGTTTTGATGGTAATTGTTACTACAGTATTTTAATATAATAAGTTTTACCTGTTTCTGTTGTAAAGTCTCTGTAGTAGCTCACTAAATTTTTTGGTGGTAATCGTTACTACAATATTTTAATATAATAAGTTTTTATTTGAATTGCAATAAATTTACCAATTTGTTTTATATAATTTTAATGAATAAAGAATTGCTTTCAATTTTGTAAATTTAATAAATACCTTTTTGAACATTGATGTGAAATTAATATGATTTGTAAATTCGTCTAATTATATTTGTCAATAAATAATTCCAGTCTGAAATGGAATTATTCTGAAATCTTGTGTTCATCATTTATACATTTATATTTTTTTGTTGGAAGCAGGAAATTTAGCACAAATCCATTCATATGTCAACCTTTTGAAATAGCATTTAGCACAAATCTATTTATACGTCAAACATTTTGTGCTTCGAGCCGGATTGTGTTAAATACTGTTAAAAAAAGGGTTATATATATTTATTATTTGTTGCTAATATACAATGAATCAAAAAAAAAGAGCTCAAGAAGCGGTTGTAAAAAGATTGGCGAGGGCTGTTGAAACAACAATCATAAATGCAGGCAAAAGAGCATTGGATAAGCAAACGAACGGTAGAATTATACAACTCAACAATGGACAGGCTGAATAATTGTTGGAGAGAGTACAATGATGCGTATACTGATTTACAAAGGTTTAGCATGGATGTCGAAAGAGCTGACGCTCTCGAAAATTTATTTGTAGAAGTAGATCTTAAATACTCAGAGTTTTTATCAGATCTACATGATGTGTTAGTAGAAAAGGAAATTCCCAATCCTGAAACTACAGTATCAATTGCAGAAGTCATTAATCGCCATTATTCATCCGCTGTTTCAGCTCCTAAGAATTCAATTACCCAAATTTGATGGCAAATACGATAATTGGCGAGCATTCCAAGATCTATTTGTTTCTGTTATCCACAATGGTAACAATATAGAACCCGTACAAAAACTTCACTACTTAAAAGGTTGTTTGACAGGAGATGCAGAAAGACTGTTGAATATTCCTATCACAAATAATGATTATATCTCAGGATGGGACAAATAAAGGCACCTATTCGAAAACAAAAGCATAATTATTAACACGCAAATTAAGAGATTGTTTAATAAACAAAAGGATTACAATCAATAAATGATGTTACAGAAGATTGTTTACAACAAATAAAGATATTAGAAGTCGATGTATCAAGTTGGGACACACTATTAATTTCCATTTTAATCGAAAAAACTACCAATGGAGACTATTAAATTATGGGAGGAAGAATTAGGAGGTAATCAAGATTTACCTACTCGAGAGCAGTTAACAAAATTTTACAAACTCGAGCAAGAGTATTAGTATGGGTTTTCAGCACATTAGGAACAACCAACATATCACAACATGTTGTAAAATCATATCACGTATCCAAGAATGAAGAACCGCTCAAGTGTCCAGTTTGTTAAAGCTGACTCTAAGTAATTAAGTGTGAAGAATTTAAAAAAATGAACATTACAAAGCGAAGATAATGCATACTTCTATCCAAAAGATGTTTCAATTATTTTTCAAATAAACACACTGAGAATAATTGCACTAGTAATTTTAGATGTAGAAAATGTGTCAAAAGGCATAATACATTATTTCAATCAACGCATATCCGATTGCCAAATAGGCAATATCAAGTAAGATTACCACAAGAAATCACCAGTTTTTGAAAGTTCACGAGAATTAGTCTTAAACCGTTTTAGGAGTTTGGAAAGGAAATTTTAAACAAATGAACAATTTGAAAAAGAATAGGCACCAGGCACCACACAAAGAATTTTATCAAAAGAATCTGAAACTATATCCATTTCTGTTGCAGCCCAGATGCCACAAAATCATTCTATAAAAAGACGTATTCGAGCATCTAGAAGAAATGATGCTGCTGGTGATAAATATGAATCAATACCAACCAATAAGGATTTTTGTATTCCAGAAAAATATTAACTGCAAAAAAGGAAAGATTCATTTTTTTTTGACAGCATTGCCGAGGATAGTTCAAGAAATAATCGCATAATAATTTTTGGTACTAAAGAAAATGTGGAAATTTTAGCCAAATCTACCGAGTGGTATGTCGATGGTACATTTTCTGTATGGTTACTATTATTTACACAACTGTATGTAATTTATGGGATTATTTGTAGTCATCCGATTCCACTTGTATTTGCGCTTTTGCCAAATAAAATGCAGACAACATATGTATGACTGCTAGTTGAATTGAAAACAGAGTTTCTATATATGAATCCATTGAAGGTGCACATAGACTTCGAAAGAGGTGCTATATCTGCCTTCAAAATAATATATCCAAAGATTAAGTTTCAATTATGCTTCTTTCATTTTAAAAAAGCTGTGTATCGTAAATTATGTACTATTGGACTTAAAACAAAATATGACACTGATCCTTCTTTTGCGTTAAAAGTGAAACATTTGATTTCTTTGGCGTTTGTTCCACATGACAAGGTTATTAAGTATTTTAATATACTTATTCAAGAAAAAATTTTGCCGGAAGAGGCAACTTCATTTCTCAATTATTTCGAGGAAATCTATATAGGCAAGATGGATTTAGGAGGAATTCGTAGACCATCAAGATATGCAATATCATATTGGAACGTTTTCGAAGCTGTTAAAAATAACGCGGACAAAACAAATAAGTAATCGATGTGAAGGTTGGAACAATAAATTCCAAAATCTAATTCAAATTGATCATCCACATATGTGGCTCTTTATTACAACTTTAATTAGTGAACAATCACAAAATGAAATCAGTTGGTGTCTGTGGTAAAGGAATTTCATCGTTCATTTGATTTCTTCAGCAATCGGATTGACGACCTACTAAAAATAAATACAAGAATACAGGAAGAAAATACCGAAATCAAAATTAAATTAAATGAAGCTGAAATTAAAACTAACTTATTGAATAAGAGACTGAATTATGTAGAGCAATTGTTGGATGAAAAGCAGCAAACAGCAAACAAAAATAATATAATAATAACAGGCTTACCATCAAAATTAAGTAATCCGAAAGATGTAGTTTTTAACCTAAGTAAACACATGCAGGCAAATATCACAATTCAGAACATCAACTCGGTTAGTGAACTGCAGCCTAAAATAAAATCCAAAGAAAATATAATGTCAAATACAAATCTATACCTTTTGGAATGTAAATCCGATGTTGTCAAAGCTGAAATAATGAGCAAGAAAAAAATAGCAGGACACATATACACATCAGAAATTGGTTTAGCGGAAAAAGGCAATCGTAATATATTTTTTCGAGAACAGCTTACACAACTCCAATCAAGACTGCATTACGAAGCCAGGCAAATTAAAAACAACAGCAACTGCAAATACTTATGGATTAAAAATAACATCATCCACATTAGCAAAACCGAATCTTCCAATGTTTTTAAAATTAGAAACGACAATGATATTTTATATACTAAAAATAATATTAATTGAATTTTTAGTAACTACTAAAATTGTTTTAACTTTAAATATTAATAACAATGTTTTACATCAAAAACACTTTTTTACAAAAACTTTTACACAAAAGCACACAAATTACATTACTAAACACTTTAGATTAAATTTTTTAACAATATATTTTTATATTACTAACTTAGATATAAATTTTGTTTTTATTCTTAATCAACTTACATATATTTTTACATGCATACTACATATTAAACTACATGCAAAGCATACTAAAATAATACATTATTTTTTATACAATTTCAATTATTATATTTATTTAGTTTTAACTAACAAAAATACTTTATTCCTTAATTTAACAATTTTCAATTTAAATAGCCAGTTAGTTTCCTTAGAAATTTTAATTAACAATTTACTAATTAATTACGTTAATTTATTAATAAAAAACGCAATTATCGTAGAATTATCTAAAATACAAATATTATATTGTTTTCTAACTTTACTAACTAAAAAAAGGTTAGGTAAAAGATTATTTACTACACTTTTCACTTTAGTAACTACTCACAATTATGTAATTTTTATTTTTACTTTAATTTACAATTTTAATTTAATTAATACTTGGTACCATTTTAATCTTATTTCTTATAATTAATTATTATATTTATGCATATTTTATTCACATACGAAAGCAAAATTCACTTAAATTAAAACAAAACACATATTATAATATTTACCTTTTTGGTACCTCACAATATTTACACTATAAACTTAACCTATTAATTTTTTATGATATACTTTTTTCATTTTTCGATTATAATTTTTATAATCATGTGTCAAATCATGTGTCACAAAATTATTATTGTTTTATTTTTTCAACAATTATTCAGTGATTGTTTTTCTTTTTGTTTTTGTTTTTATTTTTGTACTTTTGATTTTTTTATTATTTTTCAACAATCAACAACAAATTGGGTTATTTCTTAATCTAAGTATTTTTTTTATTGATTTCGATTCAATTCAATTCAGTAATTATTCAATAATTACTCTTGTAATGCGTTTATTTAGCTGTAATAATTGTTATATTATGGTTTGTGTATTTACTAAATTCCAACATTCTATGTTAGGTTTTAAAAAATGGTCTATGATATAGCAAACGTAAAACATTTATTAAACGTAGATTATTCTACCCATTTTGATATTAGTAAAGAAAACCAAATGTACAAAAATAATTTTAACATAGCTTATTTAAATATTCAAAGCTTAAGAAATAAATTATATAGTGTAGAGGCTTTGATAAATAACAACTTTAAAAACCAAATTCATGTAATTGTACTTACTGAAATTTGGTTGCATATCACAGAAAATAAATTCTACAATATTGAAGGGTATAATGCTTATTTTGCCAATAGCGACAACTCTTTTGGAGGGGTTGCGATTTATGTGAGAAATGATATAAATAGTTACCAAATATATGGCGAAGAATTTCAAAAAAGTAATATTCTGGGAGTTAAACTACCAAAACAGAACACTAATATCTTTGGTATATACAGGGCACATGAAACTTCTATCGATTGTTTTATTGATAAGGTAGATTATATAACATCGCAATTCAAAAAAGGTCTAATTCTAGGCGATATTAATTTAAATTTACTAAATGCAGAAAAATCGGAGATAAATCTATATTCAAACACTCTATTAAGCAACGGGTTCCTAATTTGTAATAAGGTTGATCAAGAATTTGCTACTAGATTTGGTAGGAATTCAAAAACCATTATCGATCATTTCATTAGTGATATTATTCAAAGTAAATACTGGTTTCATGTTTTAGATTCGTGCTTATCTGACCATCAAATGTTTTTCATAAGCATTAATCAAAACCCAATAACAGAGATAAACAATTCTTTTAAAACTATTCTAAATTATGAAAGTATAAGTGCGAATAACTTTTGGAATGACCTACCTACCACTCTTCGCAAATTTTGACGAATTAGTTCTTAAAATGAAAGATATCATAAATATTAACACGCAAATTACTCCAATTAAAAAAAATAAGAAAAAAAAGGCTTGGATCACTCAAGAAATCCTAAGTGAAATGAAAATAAGAGATTCACTGTTTAAATTTAAAAAAAAATACCCAGATGATTCCCATACGGAAATATTATATAAAAAACACAAACTTTTAGTTAAAACTTTATTAATCGAGGCAAAAAAAAAATATTTTTCTAATTTAATTATTAACAACTCCAATTAAGAAGCTTTGGGATTGCTACAAACATATTATGTTTAATTCCAATATTGTTAATGTAAAACAAAAAATAAAAATAATACATCACAACTCCATGATACTAGAACGTGAAAATGATATTGCCACCGCCTTTAACGAGTATTTTTCGAATATTACAAAGGAAATAAATATTCCAATTGATAGCATTGATCTTAATTATATAAACAAATTCAGAAGAAATATCTATACAAATTTCGACCTCTATCTTACTAATTTAGAAGAAATATCTAAAATTATTCAATCTCTGAATTCGGCAGCTGCCACGTGATACGATAACATTTCAACCAAATTAATAAAACGATTTTCGCACCGTTTAGCTCCTACTTTAGTCACTCTTATTAATAATGCACTTCAATCTAATACTTATCCAAATTCATTAAAAACAGCTATCATTACAAAGGTGGATTAGCAACCGACTGTTCGAATTATCGTCCAATCTCTGTATTATCTGGCTTGTCAAAAATTTTTGAAAAAATCATTCAAAATAGACTTAACATTTTTATTAAAAATAATCCTATACTAAGTGAAAAACAGTTTGGTTTTGAAGAAAAATTAAATATTACAGCTGCCTGTCTCTTTTTAAATGACTTTATCTCAAAAAATATTGATAATGGTAAATTCGTTAGTTGTGTATTTCTTGATATAAAAAAAGCCTTTGATTGCGTTGACCACGATATTCTTCTATCAAAATTAAAGAAATTAAATTTCACATCGGGTCAGTTAAATTTTTTCAAAACATATCTTCAAAACCGTAAACAAAAAGTTAGAATAAACTATAGCTTTAGTATTGAAAAAACAATATCAAAAGGGGTTCCGCAAGGATCGATACTAGGTCCATTACTATTTAAATTATACATTGATGATATCTCTCACCTGAAGTTAAAGGGTTGTATCCAGTTATTCGCGGATGATGCCGTAATTAAATATGCCGAGGACTCTGAGGCGAATATGTATGCATTTATACAACATGATTTACTGTTAATTGAGGAATGGCTAACCAAGCATCGGCTTTTATTAAATTTAAAAAAAACTAAAATATTATTGTTTGAAAATAAGACACATTGCTCTATAAACTCACTGCAGTATAATAATGTGAATGTAGAATTTGTCAGAAACTTCAACTGTCTAGGTCTGATACTTGACAGCAAATCAAATTGGAGTTCACATATAGAAAAAGTAATTAAAAATATATCTCCATACATATTCTTAATGAGGAGACTATGAAAATTCCTTTCTGATCATTCAATATACACAATATATGCATCATATATAAAATCTCACATTTCCTACCTTTTACCCATTTGGAGTAGAGAAATTATCTAAACAAATTAGATATGATGCATAAAAAATGTGTCAAGTTTGCCCAAGGGCTGCCCATGTTACACCCATCTGATTCTATATACAATGATAAATATCTAAGCTTAAAAAATATTATATTATTTGAACTCTATAAAACTGCGTTTAAAATCATTCACAACCAACTAAAACATAACTTCATTCTAAATAGGAACCTAGACATACATAATCATAATACTAGGAATAGATCCAACTTCTACCTTTATCTGTTTATAACAACACATCAAAAAAATAATTGCTTGTATAACTGTCTTAAAGCCTATAATGAACTGCCAGAACACCTGAAGTTAATTTCTAACCTTAATTTATTTAAACAAAAAATAAAATCAACCTTATTTAGCATATAACATTATAAAAAAGACTAGTAGAAATAGAAAAAAAAATAATAATAATAAATATACTAATTACACTAATAAACAAACTAAAACACTAACTAATAAATAAACTAAAAACACCAAATAAGATCAAAAAGAAAAAAAAAAAAAAAAAGAATTGTGAATTAATGGAAACTATAATATTAATAGATGTAATCTCTTTTCTTGTTTGTTCAATAATTAATTAATTGATATTATAAAATTTATAAGACCATACAGCATTATGCTAAGGTCCTTGATTTATATAAAAAAAAAAAAATTTATTGTCATTTACATTCAAATCATGTAGATTTCATTTATATATAAATAAAGAAAAAAAAAAAAAATGCTAAGAGAACAATATATTGCTGGAGATAGTGGAGAGTTAAAATGTAAGCGCTATAGAGATAGCTCAGTACGTTGCAAAAATGCAATAGAAAATTTTGAAAAATTGCCACCAGTTATATTCTTGAGAAGCATGGCTCATAATTTTGATATTGGAAGGGTAACAAAAATGTATGATGATGTTAATAATTAAAAACTTAATTCCTATTAATCTTACATTTTTTCATTTTTATCAACAATTAAGAACTTTATTACTATAACATTGTTTATTTTTTCATTTTTTATTTTTTGTATACACAATAAATTTCGTTATGTTTAATTTATAATTGTTTGAATATTTAACTCAATTTATTATTTTATTTAATTATTTAACTCTGGTAGCCAGAACAATCGCGCGATTATATATATAGTATTAAAATTCTTGAACATTTATTTTCCTAATGTACAATAATATGAATTGAAAATATCTCTGCTTTCGGTAAGCAACTGTCCGAAGCATTATCGAACAAAAACAACTTTTCTTTTTTTGTGTGCTTTAGTATAATTCTTATATTTGTTCTGAAATTATAAGTAAGGAAAAATTAAAAATTTATATATATGTAATATTAATATAAATGTTTCGAAGCTATAGAATATTATTTTTCGGAAATTATGAGTATATATATATATATATATATATATATATATATATATATAATAAATAATAAAGATAAGGATAAGGAAGACTAACTAAATTTAAAAACATAACAATTACTTATATTTTATTTCAATTACTTTTTAATGTTTCAAATTTTAAAATATAATTAAAATTTCACAAGAAAAAATACTATAATATAACAGCAAAAGGAAAAATATAAATAATATATTTATATTTCTCCTTTTGTTCTGTTCACACCAAAAATCAACAACTATAATCATAAATTTTTACCCTGCTTGCAACTAATCAAAATTTGTGCATGCAAAATTTGACTAACATTTCAACTTATTTTTACATATTGGGAAGAATGATGTCAACTGCATAACCGAAAGTTCGATGACAGTTGAATTTTTGATAGTTGTAGAATGTAGAGCAAACGACATTACCGAAAGCAGGGTGAATTGCCAACTCTTAACAGAATAAAAAAAAAAATTTGACAAATGTAAAGACAACTCAAGAAAAACCTGATAAAGTAACAAAGATATAATGCGAACAAAAAATTTACAAAAATTTTCGATAATTTTATGTAATTTTTCGAAAACAAAGCATTCGCGTACTCAGAGAATTAGAGTTATATTTTTTCAATTATTCTCTCAAATTTCAATAGACCTCTCTGATTTGTAAATTTTTACAAATAAAAATACGAGAACAGAACTATAATTATGACTAAAAATCAAAGTATGGAAAATGACTTTCACAAAAACATTTTGTCTATGGAACAAAAAATACACAAATTAAATAATTTTAATATGTCTAGTACAATAGCAAAAATCATAAAGCAAATTCATAGAGGAATTAGCAAAAATGAGAAAGAGGAAAACCCAGAAATATAAATACAAAGAATTTCGGATTGAAAATATCGTTTTGAAAGTGTTAATACATACATGACTTAAAAATATGTGAATAAATTACAAAATACAAAATCATCTGGCTATGATGGTCTGTGAACTGAAATATTCAAAAAATGTGCAAATAAACTATCACCTTATCTTTTTTTTTTCTAAGAGTGGTGGGAATCTTCCAAAGACACCAAGAATTTCTTCTTGGTAGTGTCAGATTCTTACTGACTAAACCCACCTCCCCCTTTTTAGCCAATATAATAAACCTTTACCTGCGAGGGCAGTATATTGGCTAAGGAGTAGGGATAGGGATCTGACATCATTAATGGGTGTTTTTTTTTCAATTCAGAACAGAGTCAGAGTACCTTATCTGTTAGGTTTGTGTTGTAAAGTCTCTGCAGTAGGTCACTAAATGTTTTGATGGTAATTGTTACTACAGTATTTTAATATAATAAGTTTTACTTGTTTCTGTTGTAAAGTCTCTGTAGTAGCTCACTAAATTTTTTGGTGGTAATCGTTACTACAATATTTTAATATAATAAGTTTTTATTTGAATTGCAATAAATTTACCAATTTGTTTTATATAATTTTAATGAATAAAGAATTGCTTTCAATTTTGTAAATTTAATAAATACCTTTTTGAACATTGATGTGAAATTAATATGATTTGTAAATTCGTCTAATTATATTTGTCAATAAATAATTCCCGTCTGAAATGGAATTATTCTGAAATCTTGTGTTCATCATTTATACATTTATATTTTTTTTGTTGGAAGCAGGAAATTTAGCACAAATCCATTCATATGTCAACCTTTTGAAATAGCATTTAGCACAAATCTATTTATACGTCAAACATTTTGTGCTTCGAGCCGGATTGTGTTAAATACTGTTAAAAAAAAGGGTTATATATATTTATTATTTGTTGCTAATATACAATGAATCAAAAAAAAAGAGCTCAAGAAGCGGTTGTAAAAAGATTGGCGAGGGCTGTTGAAACAATAATCATAAATGCAGGCAAAAGAGCATTGGATAAGCAAACGAACGGTAGAATTATACAACTCAACAATGGACAGGCTGAATAATTGTTGGAGAGAGTACAATGATGCGTATACTGATTTACAAAGGTTTAGCATGGATGTCGAAAGAGCTGACGCTCTCGAAAATTTATTTGTAGAAGTAGATCTTAAATACTCAGAGTTTTTATCAGATCTACATGATGTGTTAGTAGAAAAGGAAATTCCCAATCCTGAAACTACAGTATCAATTGCAGAAGTCATTAATCGCCATTATTCATCCGCTGTTTCAGCTCCTAAGAATTCAATTACCCAAATTTGATGGCAAATACGATAATTGGCGAGCATTCCAAGATCTATTTGTTTCTGTTATCCACAATGGTAACAATATAGAACCCGTACAAAAACTTCACTACTTAAAAGGTTGTTTGACAGGAGATGCAGAAAGACTGTTGAATATTCCTATCACAAATAATGATTATATCTCAGGATGGGACAAATAAAGGCACCTATTCGAAAACAAAAGCATAATTATTAACACGCAAATTAAGAGATTGTTTAATAAACAAAAGGATTACAATCAATAAATGATGTTACAGAAGATTGTTTACAACAAATAAAGATATTAGAAGTCGATGTATCAAGTTGGGACACACTATTAATTTCCATTTTAATCGAAAAAACTACCAATGGAGACTATTAAATTATGGGAGGAAGAATTAGGAGGTAATCAAGATTTACCTACTCGAGAGCAGTTAACAAAATTTTACAAACTCGAGCAAGAGTATTAGTATGGGTTTTCAGCACATTAGGAACAACCAACATATCACAACATGTTGTAAAATCATATCACGTATCCAAGAATGAAGAACCGCTCAAGTGTCCAGTTTGTTAAAGCTGACTCTAAGTAATTAAGTGTGAAGAATTTAAAAAAATGAACATTACAAAGCGAAGATAATGCATACTTCTATCCAAAAGATGTTTCAATTATTTTTCAAATAAACACACTGAGAATAATTGCACTAGTAATTTTAGATGTAGAAAATGTGTCAAAAGGCATAATACATTATTTCAATCAACGCATATCCGATTGCCAAATAGGCAATATCAAGTAAGATTACCACAAGAAATCACCAGTTTTTGAAAGTTCACGAGAATTAGTCTTAAACCGTTTTAGGAGTTTGGAAAGGAAATTTTAAACAAATGAACAATTTGAAAAAGAATATACAAAATATTTTGATGAGTATATCACTCTGGGACACATGACCGAAGCAGATTCACAAGTGTCCAATTGATATTACATTTCACATCATGCAGTGTTCAAAGAAAGCACTACAACAAAACTTCGAATAGTGTTTGATGCATCAGCCAAAAGTACCAATAGGAAATCATTGAACGAATAGTTACAAAATGGTCCAATGTTACGTCAAAATTGTTTGCACCATTATTGAAGTGGCGTAAACATAGAATTCCAATAACTGGAGATATAGAAAAAATGTACCGTATGGTACAAGTTCATCCAGAGGATAGATGGTACCAAAAAAATAATCTGGAAGAGCAAGGATTCAAAGGTAAAAGATTTATAATTAATTAATCACAGTAACGTTTGGGACCACTTCAGCACCATATCTAGCGATCGAAACCTTACAACAATTGGCAAAGGATGAAAAACAGTACTGGCCGTTAGCGGCCAAAACAGTCCTTGAAGACTTTTAAGTAGATGGTTTGCTTACAGGAACAGATGGTTAGCAGTGGAAACAGCTAAAAATTTTCGAAATGAAAGCATTCAATTGTTAAAGAAAGGCAATTTTAATTTGAGAAAATGGTTAAGCATCAACATTAAACTACTAGTTGATCTACCAAAGGAAAAAGTTGTAATTAATCAGTCTACAATTTTAGTATGGTGCTGCAGTGAAAACATTGGGAATCAATTGTATTCCAAAAACAGACATCTTCACGTTTATTTTTAAAAAAAGAAAAAATAGAGGTAGCATCACCAAACGAATGATTCTATCTGAAATAGCATCACTATATGATCCTTTAGATTCTGATCGCCCCAATTTGGATAAGTGGATGAAACTGGTATGATGAAGTTAGTCCTCATTTAAAACAAAAATGAATCAACTTTAAAAATCAGTTAAGTCAGATAGAATTTGTAAAAATACCAAGAAAGGTGGGATACACTACCACAATAACAAATATGCAAATTCATGGTTTTTGTGATGCATCTATGCAAGCATATGAAGCAGCAGTGTACTTCTGTGTAGAACTAAACATCCAAAGGTCATCAACTTTACCAACAGCCAAAACAAGGATAGTCCCCATTAAACCAGTTACAATACCTAAACTTGACTTATGTGGTGCATTACTACCTATTGGCAAATTAATGAAACAAACAATTCAAGATATGCATCTTAGAACACAGCAAGGCTTCGCGTGGATAGATTTAACAATTACCTTACATTGGATTAAAAGTCATCCCAGAAACTGAAAAACACATGTAGCAAATAGAGTTGCAGAAATTCAAGAATTAGTGGCAGTGAAAACATCGAACCCGAATGTTGGAGATTTGTTCCTACTAAGCACAATCCTACAGACCTTGCTTCACGGGGAGAAGAAATTCCGAATCTTTAAAAACCAAATTTTGGTGGAATGGGCCAATTTGGTTAACAAAACCAGAACAAGATCAGCCTGCGCCGAGAGTTAATAAAACAGAAGGTTGATGAAAACATATTTATAAAATACTCCAGTTTTCAAATATTAAGACGCGTAGTTGCAACAATACAAAGATGCCTATTTAATTGTAAGAACAAAATACATAGACTAGTGAACCACTCACAGTTGCAGAGTTAAACGAAGTAACTAACATTATCTTCAGACTACTACAAAAACTATACTTTAAAGAAGAATACCATCAACTGACCAACCAATAAGAAATTAATAGTAAAATCAAATTAATTCAATTAAACCCATTTCTAGACAAAGACAAAGTGATGAGAGTTGGAGGAAGATTGCAACAAGCAAATATTGCATATGATCAGAAACATCCAGTGATTTTGCCAACAATTTATCATATAACAAATATTATAATTAGGAAGGTGCATGAAGATACTGTACATAGTACTGTAAGTCTAGTGTACTGAATTCTATTCAGCAGCGGCATTGGCTTGCAAATGCAAAAAAATAATTCAGATTCAGATTGTGGCACGAATTTCAAGGGAGCGAAAAATGTATTGGATAAAGAACTAAAAGAAGCAATAGAACGATCGACAAGAGTAGCTGAAGTCATTGGTGTTAATAAATTTGCAATAACATGGAAATTCAATCCTCTCGGAGCGCCTCATTTTGGTAAAATTTGGGAGGCTAATGTAAAATCTGTCAAGTATCACTTCGAAACTTGTCAAGTATCACACAGTATGCTTCGAGTAATTTGGAAATAAATTTTCACATTTGAAGAATTCGCAATATTACTAACACAAATAGAAGCCATGCTAAATTCCAGACCTATGAGTAAAATTGAAAACTCCATAGAAGACTTCGAGGTTCTAACTCCTCGGCATTTTCTAATTGGTCAGCCATTAAACGAACATTAAATGAGCATTTTCTAATTGGTCAGCCTTACCTGAACAAAAATATACCGAAAATGGAACTGCACAACACCGATGGAAGCACATACATTATTTAACTCAACAGTTTTGGAACAAATGGTCAAGGGATAATTTGAACACCCTGCAAAATAGACCGAAATGGTACAAAACTCAACCAAACATAAAGGATGGTGACATTGTAATTTTAAAGGATGATCAGCGGTCCCCAACATTTTGGCCACTCGGTCGTGTAACAAAAACTTGTCAAGTGAAGGATAACCGAACTGGAGTGGTTTACGTAAAAACAGCAACAAACCAGTACAACACACCAGTGACGAAACTATATCCATTGCCAATGGAACCCAACGTCTAATAAGAAACAATTAAAATGATAGTTTGTCCAATACGAACATGGTGCTGTATTGTGTAGTCATTTATGTTTTTTTTTATATTTAATTTAATTAATTCTTTTTCTCAGCACAAATACTCAAATTAAGTAAGCCAACTATAATGAATTTTTTACAATAGACATCTTGGATATTAATGTTGATCCATTCAGTGATACTGAAGAGGAAATTGGTGCAACCAGGCATTGATGGTTTAACAGGACGACCAAGCTAAAATATAACTACTGTCAGCAAACTACTGCCATCCACTTAGAATACGGCGCTAATCAATGGTCGGTAAATCTTGGACTGAAATTTGCTCAAAACGTCCAATACCGTAGCGGCCATCCTGCAAAGAATAGACAATGACCTGCAGAAATTTATAACAAAGGAAGGCGAGATAATTTTTATTGCCAAACACATTTTGAGCGAATTGAATTCAATAAACTTATGACGGCAACTTGGAAAAAAAGGGAATTTACTGTCATTTAACCAAACAAATTCCAAGTCAAGTTACGACTGAATCTTGATGGAACGGTCATTTGGCGTCAGCATAAGCGGAAACCTACAAGAAAAAATAAAAGGACAGCTCAGCGACCAGCCGTAACCCAGAAATGCAATGTGCCAACGGATATTACAGACACACATACCAGGGAAACCGGTAATATCCCCAGAATGGAGGATGCCGCCGAAGACACAAAAGATCCTGATAACAGCAGATACCCCAGAGTATTTTTTGAAGGACGAAGCAAGAAAGGCTAATAATGATGGTTACACCAACTATGGCAAGCTAAATGCTGAAACCGAAATTGTGAACATAGTAACAACATTTTTTGATACTAATTCATGTGGGTCAGTCGATAAACCTAACAATAATGTAACCTGGAGGTGTGATAAATGGCAAGAATTATGTTCCGATGATGCCGAATCGGACGATGAACCGGATTATACGATTATGTCAGAATTAAAACAATTAATCGCATCTCAATCATTCATCCCAATGAAAATGAATTTCTTTGCTTTTCTGTACTAAAACGTATTTTCTCCGTAAAATCTGAATAGAATAAAAAAAAAAACGCATATTTTTGTTGAATTTACACGTTCAAAGAGAGGGGAGAATGTTACACGAACATAATATACTGCATTATATATATTAATGAAGTATTATGATGTGTATATTAAAATACTGAATTAAAACTTTTAATATTAATACTGAATTAAACTTTTATTACTTTTAATTAAAAACATGAATTATATAAACAAGAATTAATAAAACATATAGATTTAAGCACACATATATAGAATTATAAAAATAAACAAAACATGAATTATAAACAAGAATTAATAAAACATATAGATTTAAACATACATATATATATATAATACATACATATATATATTTTATATATATATATAAAATTATAAAAATAAACAATTATAAACACGATTAAAGAAAACATGAATTACTACTTTCTGACTATTAAATTTGACTACAATAATTGAAAAATTCTTACCAACCAATGTTTATCATCCAACCAATGTCGAATATCTAAATATCTTCCCATCTAACGTGAAGTACCTAAAAAAAAGTATTGTTCAACACAAAGAAATAGTTCTTAAATTAAAATTTACTCATCTGATGTCATTATTCCAATATTTCGACGATTATTAAAATAAAAAAGGCATATATCAATATGTTTCATAACAACTCTACTTTGTGCAATTGTCATTAAAGGTAAACAATGAAAGATAATTAAAATGACAATTCATGGTCAATTTCAATATTAACGAATCAAAACCTTCGTTAAGTTAAAAAAAAAAATTTACAGCAAAAATCCTCCCAATTTAGTGCAAAATAAATGTGCATAACAATTTAAGGTACATAAAATAACAATTTAAGATACATGAAATAGCAAGAATGTACATAAAGTTTGAAATAATTATTTAAGGTACATGAAATTTTAAATAACAATTTAAGGTACATGAACATGAACAAAATGAATGCATACACAAAAGTAAGTGGCAATATTTATTTACTGCACTACCTTACCTGTTAGGTTTGTGTTGTAAAGTCTCTGTAGTAGCTCACTAAATGTTTTGGTGGTATTTGTTACTACAGTATTTTAATATAATAAGTTTTTATTTGAATTGTAATAAATTTACTAATTTGTTTTGTATAATTTTAATTAATAAAATTAATTAATTTTAATTAATTTTAATAAATATCTTTTTCAACATTGATGTGAAATTAATATGATTTGTAAATTCGTTTAATTATATTTTTCAATAAATAATTCCAAGTCTAAAATGGAATTATTCTGAAATTTTGTGTTCATCATTTATATTTTTTTTAGAAGTAGGAAATTTAGCACAAATCTATTCATACGTCAACATTTTGAAATAGCATTTAGCACAAATCTATTTATACGTCAAACAAACAAAGTAAAAGAATTGAAACAATAGTTAATGATCAAATCTCAGACTACCTTAATAAAATAACATAATTAGTAAAAAGCAATATGGTTTTCGAAAAAAATCTAATACTATTAGTGCTATGTTTGACATGATATCACATATCGAAATCTTTTTAGATAACAAAAAGAAATTTGGAACTATATTTTTTGATTTAACTAAAGTATTTGATTCCGTGAACAAAAGTATATTATTAAAAGTTTTACATGATAATTGTGGTGTTGGCACAGTATATAATTGGTTTAAAAACTACTTTAGCAACAGAATGCAGTAAGAAATACAGAAAATAAAACTGAGACAAAACCAGTTGTTTTGAAGTTGTTCAAGATAGTTCTTTAGAACCTACTCGATTTCCAATATATGTTAACGAAATATCAAATATGAATATTCAAGGAAAAATATATATGTACGCAGACGATTGAGCTTAGTATAGTTATAATATAGTGATAATAACTAATTCAATTTACCAAATATGGTCAATGCGTTCAAAAAATAAATTTTAAAACTAATGAATATGTATAAGTTGACAATCAACTCTACAAAAACCAAATACAATACATGCTATTAAAAACTAAACAAAATGGTAAAATAAATATAAAATGTAATAATGACGTGATAAAACGGGTGAACTCTTATAAATATTTTGGACTTGTTATTGATAAGGGACTTATTATTGAGTCTGAAGAAGTAGCTCAGAAATGTATTAGAATTGGAGGAATATTTAAAAAATTATCAGACACTGTACCTTATAGTTTAAAAAAATTTATAAGTATTTATTTATTTATTTCATTTTATTTGATTAATTCATCAATTTTTACAATACAATACAAAATAAATTATATATCAAATTATTTGTGATTCTATTTAAATTTTATTTCTATATATTCTTTAATTTCTCTTTTAAAAATGTTTATATTATTTATGCTCTTTATATTTAATGGTAATTCATTATATAACTTTAAACCTTTATAAATTAAAATATTTTTTGCACGCTGTAACCTAAAGCAAAGACTATACACATATAAGACATTCCAAGTAGAACAAATTTTTTAGTATAGAAAATAAAAATAAGGCTGCGCCCCAAACAGTCGCGACATCTATCAGTATGAAATGTATTCATCTTTTAAGTATAATTCGTTTTTTTTTAATTTTAAATATACATAAACGTTTTTCATTCTTTTTGATATACAATCATATACAATTTAACCTTGAATAAAAAAAAAAAGTTTTCTAAATAAAATAAATTGGTGTATGTGTATGTACATTGTAACTGCGTATTGCTATACTAGGATAGATAATAATTTGAATACTGGTAATTTAATATAGGTTTTTGTAAGTAATTTAGATTCGATTGTTAGTTTTAAATAAATTTTATATATTCTAGTTTATATTACAATTCATTAACATAAAATTTACAAATGTATTACAATAAAACAATTTTTAAAATACAAAGAAAAGATTTGTTAGCTGCATGCTGTGCTGTATGTGTTATAAACCGAATAAACGAGAATGTATATAAATATAATGTTAAGTTAACAATTAGCTACGTTGTCAGATTTATTGTATGGTTTTTATTTTTTTTAAATAAAATGAAGTTTTTTTCTAGATATACGAAAAAATATACCTGAGATTTCTTGATTTGTCACAGATAATTTGTGTATTTAAGCATGTTTTTTTTTTGCAAAATAAGCTAAAGAGTATATAAAAATGTGTCATTTAGAATGATTAAGTAACTAATAATTCGTCGTTTCAATTGAAGTAAACTGTATTGACTATAATATGTATATGAAGAAGGATTTAAATGTTTGCTTTATAAATTTAAATGTATAAAATTATTAATTAACATTCATATATAGGATTAATGTTAATTAGTTTCACTAAGTAGGTATATATGTATATGCATGTATATGTATGCATTTATACTTAGTTAGAATTTACATACTTTATATACCTACTTACATATATTATGTAAGTACATAGATACATATATATAAAGTATGTACATATGAATATTCACTATAGTAAACTATAGGGAAAAAAAACTTTTTTTGATTTTTATGATTTATTTTGTAGTTTTTTAATATACCTAAATAATATTATTTATGATCATATCAAAGTACCATTGCATTCATATATAAATACATATGTATAAGAGTATAAAATTTATTCACTTTTTTTCTCGATTCACATTCAATAATTAATATGCTGTTTTAGTTTTTTAACCTTTATGGTCTACGTGGTGTAAAATTTTCCTAATAAAAAATAAGATTAAATATTACAAATTTCGAATTTTGTTATATGTACATATTTATATTGTCAAATTGAATGTAAAAAGTTATTTTTCTTAATTTTCTTTAATTTTTTTATTTAAAGTTTTCCTAATTTTATTATAATTTTATTATAAGTCTAATTTTTTTGTTTAATGAACAAATTTATATTTTTATTTTTCTAAAATGTAAGGCACATGAATTACACAGAAAATAGTGGTAACATTTACGAAAACTCTCAAAGAAAGTAACAACAAATAATAGCTTAAGGCACTTAAAGGTTAAAACAAAATATTGGTTTTTAATTGTTACTTTGTTGTTGTTTTTTTTTTAATTTAAAAGCATTGAGTTATTGAGTAAATAAAAATAATATAGGAATATATCAAAAGGAAATATACATACATTTATATCGAAAAAGGCAAAAAGGTAAGTTTCTTATATTAATTATGTATTTAACAAAAGAAACAAAATCCAAATAAAATATGTACATAAGTACCTACATACATATGTATAACCCGTTACAATTAAAAATCATAGAAATTATGTATGAACATGTATGTATGTATGTATAATAAATTATTTTGACACCATCAAATTAATAACATTAGTACATATCTATGTACATACATATATAGGGTATTGAGGTATCATTTTGATTTTGCCACCATTTTTTTTTTCTACCTATAATTTTTATACGAGGTTTCTTTGGGTATATTCTAAATACATTCCGGTTAGTTAATATGGAACGTTACACGAAGGAACAACGTGTTTTTGTTATTACAACATTTTTCTGAAAATGATAAAAGTTTTCAAGATGTAATTAGGAAATTTCGAACAAAATTTGGTAGAGACAATGCTCCAACAAATCGTGCCATCAAGCTGATGGTTGATAAATTTCTAGAAACTGGATCTGTTCTTGATAACAGAGGCAACATTTATCAACGTAGTGGCCGTTCAACCGAGAATGTAGCAGCTGTGAGCAGAAGTATTGAAGAAGATGCAAAAACTTCCATTCGTCATCGTTCGCAGCAATTAAACATCAAACCATCCACATTATTCAACATTTTGCATCGTGATCTCCATTTAAAGGCTTATAAGATCCAGCTGACGCAAGAATTAAAATCAACTGACCATGCATTACGTCGGCAATTCGTTTCTTGGGCAATCGAAAAACAAGAAGAAAATGAGAATTTTTTTAACAAAATAATCTTCACCGACGAAGCTCATTTCCAGCTCAATGGCTACGTCAATAAACAGAATTGCCGCATTTGGGGTGAAGAGAATCCAAGGGTTATCTTAGAGCAACCAGTACACACACAAAAAGTTACGGTTTGGTGTGGTTTGTGGTCAGGAGAATCATCGGACCATATGTTTTTGAAAACGCAAATGGAAATGCGATTACGGTCAATGGAAATCGCTACAGGGAGATGATCCGAAGCTTTTTGTGGCGGGAAATTGATGATTTGGACGTAGAGAATATGTGGTTTCAACAGGACGGTGCCACTTGCCACACAGCAAGAGAAACAGTGGATCTTTTGAAGGAAAAATTCGAAGATCGCATTATTTCTCGTAGAGGAGGAGTGATATGGCCACGAAGATCGTGCGATTTGACACCGTTGGATTTTTTTTTGTGGGGTTTGTATGTAGTTAAGGTCGTCATCTTTCATATAAATACAAATCTAAAAATTTATATCGCTACCTTAGTTGCAAAACTTTTATATGTTTAAAAATTATGAAAATTTTATATTATTTTTTCTAATATTTAGAATGCAAAAAAGAAATAATCAGAAAAGTTGCTTGTACCGGATTGTCCAGTCAAGTCTGCAATGAATAATGTATTCACTAAATTTCCGACTTATGGAACCCCGAAATTTTGCGAATGGGCTAAAATAGTAGGAAAAAATGATTTACAAACAAAACATAATTTTATTTGTAAAAATCATTTTGCTCCTGATTGTTTTAGTTTTACAGGTAAGCTTCATAAAAATAGTATACCATCTCTGTTTTTAAACGCACAGGTAACGCCCTCGCCAAAAAATAGAATGCCATTACCATCTCTGTATTTAAAGGAGTTATCGTTTAATAAACGAGTAAGCCCACCAATAAACACCAATAGTGGGCCAAAAAGAAAACAAATAGAGGATGAACAACATAATGTAAGTAATAATGATAATAGTAATTGTAATAATTTACTCGGTAATAATATCGGTAATAATTATAACGAAATTTTCGATGATAACAATAATTGCAATATTTTCCTCAATAATATTTTTAGTCATAATAGTAATAATGTAAGTTATGAAGTTTGTGCTAATAATAAAGGTGATAATAAAAGTGACGATTTTTCTACTAATTTTTCTCTCCAAGCTTCCGAAAATTTAAAAACATACCCAGGGCCGAAAACATTTGAAAAAAATTTAAATATGGATGATTATGATGAGTTTGAACTTTTAAATTCTAAGTTCGAACCAAACTATAAAATTTCAAAGCATTCTGATTTTCAGAAAGAAAGTGATATTGAAGATTCAGGAAGAAAAAATGTTGAAGGGATTTGTAAAGACTGTGAAAAGGTACAAGAAGTCTTTACAGTTGTTAAAAAATAAATATATAAAATTAAAACTAAAATTAAATAAAAAATAAAATTATTTAAAACAGCATAATAAAAGTAAAATATATTACAAGAGCAAAGATACATCGAAAAAATACAAAAATATTACTGATATGTTGAAAAATTTAAGAACATCAGATAATTCAAAAGTATTTTCCAAAATTCTGTTAAAAGAAAGAAAGAAAAAAACAGAAATTTAGAAGGAAAATGAACGTCAACTTTGTTTACGAATTTTCCTTAAATCACCATCATTTTACATGTTCCTTAAAGAAAATTTAAAATTTCAGCTCCCATCAGCTTCATCTCTACACAGATGGTTACCAGTAGACAGCGTTCAACCAGGAATTAATGAAAAATTACTTGAAGATATAAAAACGAAATTTAAAAATTCAAACAAAACAGCTGGAGAAAAATTAGGAGTGTTGATTTTTGATGAAATACATATCAGGTCAGAGTTAGAATACAACTCAAGGAAAGATATTATAGATGGAGTTTGCACAGATGGGATCAATCGAGAAAATTGCGTTGGAAAAGAAATTTGTGTTTTCACCATTCGTGGATTAGTTTCGTCATGGAGTTATATAGTAGCACATGCTGTTTCTAATTCTACAATACCTGGATCCAAATTAGAAATGATGGTTATGTCAATTATTGACAAATGTTTAAAATCGGGGATAATAATCAAAGCTACTGTATGTGACCAAGGATCAAATAATCGTTGGCTTTACAAAAAACTTGGAATTACTAATGAAAACACATATTTTACTAGAAGCATGACAAAGAAGCAAACACATATTTTACTAGAAGCATGTGTCATCTAATAAAATCTGCCAGAAATTGTTTAATGGATAATGAATTAAAAAACGAAAGTGGAATTACAAAGTGGTCTGTAATAAATGAATTATATGAAATAGATCAAGGTGAAAATGGAAATAGTGCAACTAGAATGTTACCAAGAATAACCATAAACCATGTTCATCCAAATAACTTTGCCAAAATGCTGCAGCTATTCGTACAACGGCATTTTTAGGAACACTCTCGAAAGAAGTAAGTGAACATGGAGAATCTACAGCAGAATTTTGTGAAAAATTCAACAATCTTTTTGACATTTTTAATTCACAAAACAGATTTACAGGAAGGATTTATAAAAATGCTATTACAGCAAATAATAATACGAAAAATTGTAAAGGAGGAAAAAAAACAGTTTATGTATTCAATGGATTGCTGCTAAACATAATGGCATTAACCAACATGTCGAATGATATATTTAACTCTTATAAGGATGTAGAATATATATTAACCAGAAAGTTAAACCAGGACATTTTAGAAAATTTATTTGCAATTATTCGGGGAAAAGGAGGATACAATCGATATCCATCTGTACGAGAGTTCACTTATCATTTGAGATGTTTTATGAATATAAAAACTCTTGATCCCCAAAGTGTTTCAAAATATGCCAACGCACTTTGCGATGCGGATCTTGTTATTGAATGTCTAAATGATGCTGTTAAATTATTGAATTTTGATGATATAAAAAACAATGAAAAAGATGAAATATTCTGTTTTAATAATGAAAAAGACAATTTTTCGAATCATAAAGAGAACGAAGAAAAGCCTAAAGAGAACAATAACATTACTGCAAATTCGAGAAGTTATTTTATTGGCTACGTTGTATATAAAATAAATAATAGAATTAAATGTGACACATGCAAAGAAAAATTGTTAAAGAAGGCAAATACATCAAATATGCTCCGTGAACAGTTAATTAGTGAAAAAACCTATGAAGGCGCCAAGATTGGTTTAAAGAAGCCTACTAATGATTTTTATGACATATGTGCAATGCAAATAAATTATTTTGAAAAACCATTTAAAGACCTAATTGCGATTACGAATATAAAAAAAATTTACATAGATAAATTAATTGAAATAACAAATGTTTCGTACCCAGGTTGGTTCTCAGATAAAGACAAATGTAAATCGCATAGACTGAAAATATTAGATTATTTAATTCTAATTTTAATAAGAAAAAATTGCAAATGGTCACTCAATGAAAACAACAATTTCCCCGACAAATTAAAAGTTTTACGAAAATAATTATTTTTAAGTACATATGTACATACTTATAATGAATATCCTAGTTTAAGTTGTTTATTTAAATTTTAAGATTTAAAATGTGATATAATATTATGTATGTACATATGTAATTTACTTATGTAATTCAATTTTGAAATACTAGTAATATTTATGTAATTTAATTTTGAAATCAAGAAAATAAAAAAAATTTTTAGTTCGTTTCAGTTTTATAATTTCTTAAATTTTCCATATTTTCGTTTCAGCTATGTACATATGTATATATATCATTAGATTTAATTTCTAATGATATTCTTTCTTACAGGTTGAATTTCTATAAAAAAATCAGTTTTTTACGCTATTAACTTTTTTATTTTATAATTACTAATATGTTTTATGTTTAGATTTTCTCAATTAATGCATGAGCAATGACTAGCTTCTAGAAATTAAATATTAATTATAAGTATATGTATGTATTTACATATTATATATTTATTTACATATGTATATATTTTTACTTTTATTTTAAAATAATTTTTAACATTTGTAAATATGAATTTATTTTATTATTTCTTTTACCTATTTTTTATTTATGTTGTACCTACATATTTATTGTAACCTTATGAATTTTGTTATTTTTTATTTGTACCTAATAAAAAAAAGGGTTTTTTATGCCAATTGGAAAATTAATACTATTTAGGTATACATAATATTTAAATACAAATATCTAGTAGGCAAATTTTCCAGTTGGCTTTTTCCCTTATAAAATGAACTTTATTCTTTTCTTTTTATTTCTTTAGCCTATTAAATTTTCTTTTTTAGTGTATGCATATGTACACATGCATATGTATATAGTTTTTGGATTACAGAAAATAAGTGTACACATATTCTTAAGAACAAATAAATAATTTTACGAATAAAAAATAAAACTAAATTACTTCAAAAAATATAACATTTTAAATTTTATACGTTACTTCTCATTTTAATTATAATGAAAAATTTAGCCAATTGAAATTACGAATTTAATTCTTTCAAAACATTTAAATTCTTATTTATTTTTTATCTTAGTTCTAACTATTGTAAATACACAAAGGGAAAAGTCCAAATTTTCTAAAGGTAATATATGTACATATACATATATACCTACTTAGTTAAACTAATTAACATTAATCCTATATATGAATGTTAATTAATAATTTTATACATTTAAATTTATAAAGTAAAAATTTAAATCCTTCTTCATATACATATTATAGTCAATACAGTTGACTTCAATTGAAACGTTCTAAATAACAACGAAACGAATCATTCTAAATAACACATTTTTATATACTCTAGCTTATTTTGCAAAAAAAAAAAATATGCTTAAATACACAAATTGTCTGTGACAAATCAAGAAATCTCATGTATATTTTTTCGTATATCTAGAAAAAAACTTCATTTTATTTTAAAAAAAATAAAAACCATACAATAAATCTGACAACGTAGCTAATTGTTAACTTAACTTATATTTACATACATTCTCGTTTATTCGGTTTATAACACATACAGCACAGTATGCAGATAACAAATCTTTTCTTTGTATTTTAAAAATTGTTTTATTGTAATACATTTGTAGATTTTATGTTAATGAATTGTAATATTATAAACTAGAATATATAAAATTTATTTAAAACTAACAATCGAATCTAAATTACTTACAAAAACCTATATTAAATTACCAATATTCAAATTATTATCTATCCTAGTATAGCAATACGCAGTTATAATGTACATACATATACACCAATTTATTTTATTTAGAAAACTTTTTTTTTTTCAAGGTTAAATTGTATATGATTGTATATCAAAGAAAAGAATAAAAATCGTTTATGTACATTTAAAATTAAAAAAAACGAATTTAGTATAACCAGAGACTACATAGAGATGTCCAAATGGCAACAAAAAAGTTTAGATGTCGCTACAATATCGATTTTGAAATTTAGTCTCATTTTTCAACTTTTTTTTTTAAAGTTTCTTAAAGCAAGTTTTGGTCTCGGATATTTTTTTTTTTCATATATGTACATAAATGAACTTTCGTATGATGGTATGGATGATAGAAGTAACAAGTAACATACATATATGAATATGATCATATGATATCAAATGACATATTATGATATACATAATCTGATCAGTATCTAATATAATTTTTATATTATATATGCATTATGCCATATTATGCATTTATATTACTTGAACCAGCTTGCCTACATGCTTATTAAATTGTGAAAGTGTGTGTGAATCAAAATTAAATATAAATAGAAATACACATAAATACTATCGGCACTTTTTATATATGTATTTCAATATGATTCAAAAATCAATACATATTTATATTTTGTTTTGTGTAAATGTAATTATGTTCCAATTTGATATGATTTGATAATTTTTATGAATATGTACAGTATCCAGCAAATGTCATGCCACTTTTCTAATTGGTATAATTTTTAATTAAAAAAATGTTTAGAAGAATTTTAAAGCATTATTTTTTATTTCAGTTATTTTTATTTGATAGGTATATTATATTATCTTCAAAAAATACCCACATATATATGTAGGTATACTGTTATCAATATAACAATATGAGTCATGAGATCAAAAAATAAAATAAAATCATAATACAAAAAATTTTGTTACTTTGTTTGTTTGTTTTTCCCTGAAGTTATAAAGTTAAAAATATTATTAGAAAAAATTCGAACGCCTATATTATTTTATTGCTTTTCTATATATATTTTTTTAAAATACCATTACTTTTGCTGGATACTGTATATTAAATCAGTTAAATTTAGTTAAATAAATAATGCAGTTAAATCAGATGATTTTCATAAAATAGATAACATTCATCCCATCTGATACCATATAATATACGATATACCATTTGATACATTCAAAAAATTCTGCTTGTAGTAGTGAAATACTGAATGCATATGAATGATAACCTTGAAATGTTTTTTCTTGTTGTTTTTAGAAAAGTCAACATTATAAAATAATCTATTTTTATTTAATTTTTTTCTATATGAAATATTTAGCTAAATGTTCCATATTTTTTGTAAAGTGATATTTAGAATGTCTTCTTTATCATATTGAAAATTTACGTTTCTACTCGACATATTAAATATATATTTTCTCAAATACATTTTCCCATTTTTGCCTTATTTTTCTATTTTAAAAGTTATTTTGTCATCGCTTTGCTTTAAAAAGTTTAATAATCACAAGGATAAAAAAATTTTGAAAATGCATAAAATATATGAATGATCATTTTACACCAGATTTTACAGAAGATTCTGGTTTTCGCTAAATTCTTTTAGCTATGACACAAACTAAATATTTCTGTGCTTTAAGATTTTTAAAACTAGCCAGTTTTAGCTGGCCCGTTTGAAAAAAAATTAGTACAAATTTTTGTATGAATTTGTACATCTCTATGTAGTCTCTGGTATAACATAAAAGATGAATACATTTCATACTGATAGATGTCGCGACTATTTGGGACGCAGCCTTATTTTTATTTTCTATACTAAAAAATTTGTTCTACTTGGAATGTCTTATATATGTATAGTCTTTGCCTAAAGTTATCAACATTTCTCAAATTATAGTTATGTACATCACTACCATACATTAATTTATCACAAAGATATTTTGGATAAGCGTTATTCTTCATTTTAAAAACAATTACTAATACATTGAAAATAATCTTTTGATTTACATTTAAAAACTTTAAAATTTGTAACATACCATTAATTGATGCGTACCTATTAAGTCTAAGAACTATTCTCATAGACTTATTCTGTAGTTTTTGTAATCTATAAAGATCTGCATTATTTACCATAAACAATACCGATGAGCAATACTCAAAGTGCGGTTTTATAATTGTATTATAAATGTTTATCGCAGATTTCATGTTCAAATTTTTTCTAATTTTTGAAAAAAATTATATTTTTTTGGCTAACTTCTTAAAAATATAATTTATGTGTTTTTTGTTCACATAAATTCTAATTTTTTATCAATAATTATTCCTAAATATTTTATTTCATCTACTATTTCTATAATTCAATTTTCTATTTTAACTTCATAATTTGCTGAACAATTAATAAACATACATTTTGTTTTTCCAATATTTAACTCTAACCTATTTATTCTAAACCATTCACTTAAAGAACTTAGGTCTTCATTTATTTTTTGTACACATTCTTCTGCAGTATTCCCAACCATATACAGTAATGCATCACCAGCAAATAATAATAGTTTTGATGAGTGAACTTCATAATTCGATGTTATTTATGTACATTAAAAACAGCAAAACACCCAATACAGAACCCTGTGGAACTCCGAGAGTGGTACTTAGTGCTTCCGATATTAATCCATTAACTTTGGTTTTTTGCTGCCTATTTAAAATAAATGATGCAAACCAGTTTAACTCAGTGTCTCTAATACCATACCGTCTTAGCTTAATAAGTAATATTTCCCTGTCCACTGTTTCAAACGCCCTTTTCAAATCAAGAAAAACCGCTACTATAACTTTTCTCTCATGAAGTGCTATCTTCCAATTGGTAATCATTAAATTTATTAGAGACTCATAACTGTGGTTTCTTCTAAACCCTGATTGAAATTCAGAAATAAATTTATTACCTTCCAAATAATCTGTAAGTAAGTATATAATAGTTTATTCCATTCAAACATTTCGTATGGATTATTGATTAAGGGGAATACAACAAAACAAAATATGCTAAAAAATAATGAATATTATAAGATAAAGCAATTAAAAATCTTTACAAACTAAACATAAGAACACACACAGAAGATCATTATCAAATGTATCATACTAACTCAATATACCACACCTAAAAAAATATACAACATATACATATACAAAATTTATAATGGACGGAGAGATTCTTTCAAACACCAACTTCACCCAAGCTAATGATATAGACAGACACGGAACGTAATGCAAATAATATTTACAACCAAGCCATTAAAGAACTTTTGTAACAAAATAGTATCGAGCTATCCTAACAATAGTAGAAAATTTTGGATACTTTATAAGAGAATTATGTACAATAAGAGTAATACAGAGAATACAAATAGTTTAAGAAAAATTAAATACAACAATACTATTACAACTAATTCACAACAAATTTCAAACATTATCAATTCATACTTCATTGACGTAACAAAAACTCTAAATATATCCACAGATTTTCTTGATCGAATTTATCTAAGTTCTTTTTAAAAAAATGTATACGAACGTTTTACTCTAACATCCACAAACATAGAAGAGGTTAAATCTATTATTGGCTCAATAAAATCAGGATCGGCAACTGGATATGATAATATCTCTGCTAAAGTGCTGAAAAAATTTTCAAACTTATTGAGCCCAATTCCAGTCAAATTTATAAATTTAGCTTTCGAATCTGGATACTTTCCCGACTCACTAAAGATTGCTACGGTCACACTCGGACATAAAACTCAAAAACAAACACAACAGCCGCTTGTCTGGCTGATTTCATATCGAAAAGTCTGGATAAAAAAAAGTATATTGCTTTGATTGTGTCGATCACAATATACTCCTTTTCAAATTGTCACATTTAAATTTTAGTAACAACCAGTTAAATTTTTTTAAAACATACCTATTCAACAGAAAACAGCAAACACATTGTAATGACACTTACAGTAACATGCAGTATATAAAAAAGGGTGTACCACAAGGCTCAATCTTAGGCCCTGATCTTTTCAAAATCTATATTGATTGATTGATTTGGCTAGATTAAGTTTAAAGGGAGCTTTATAATAACTTGCAAATGATGCTGTTATTAAATATTCTATGGATAGCGAAAACGAATTAAGGGAATCAATTGTACAGAATTTAAAAGTAATTGAGTAATGGCTAATTAAAAATAAAATGTGCTTAAATATTATAAAAACTAAAATTTTACTTTTTGATAACAAAACATTTAATTCAATTAATATCTTCTATAACAATGTTCGTATTGAGATATTAAAAAATTTTAATTATTTAGGCTTGATTATAGATAGTAAATTAAAATGGCAAGAACATATATGTAGATTATACCTGATTATACTATTAAAAAAATTATACCATATGTATTTGTATTAAAAAGACTAAGACACTATTTTAATATTCTATATGTTAGATATTGTTCATATATATATTCAAATTTAATTTACTTAAATCCATTTTGGAGCAATGTACCGCAAATTTATTTAAAAAAAATAGATGTAATCAATAAAAAAGCAATAAAAATAATTAATTATTTTCCGTTCATGCATCCTACAAATTTACTGTATTCATCTACATATTCAAGTTTTGATGTTATTTGCAAAATAGAACGTCTTTTTATCGCATATAAGATAATTAATAATTTAATAAAACACAATTTTCTACTTAATCGTAATATTGACATACATCGCTAAAATACTAGAAATAAGTCAAACTTTGATCTCTCCTTGTTTAAAATTGATAAACAGAAAACTAATTGTGTGTACACCAGTTTGAATGCTTATAATAATTCACCTAACGAATTTAAAAACATTAATTCATACAGTTTATTTAAAAAGAGAATTAGAGACCAATTTTTGTTCAATTAAAGAAAAAAAGAGAATATATGTATGTGTATACATTTTGTATTGATTGCACTAATTACATTTTTAGATTATAAGTAAAGCAATGTATAATAATAACATACTTTAAGAATTGTTCAAAAAATATTTATAATATGCATCTACTAAATTATACGACCGCACCGCTTAGGCTAACGTCTTAATTGTTCAAATTACAAATTTATATATGTAAATTGTAAACTATACTGTAAAAATAATATTTAAAATAAAGAAAAAAAAAAGAGTAAAACAGAATATCTTCCAGCCTTAGAAATTCAATTTCTACATTATTTAAAAACGAAATTAGTTCATATTATTTATAAAAATTTAGCTACAACATTTTTTGAATTTATTATTTTTTCAATCGCGCTCCTCTTTTATTTTACTTAGTATAATATTTAATAAATCTAAAGTTCTTAATTTTGTCATAATTTTTGTTTATAATTGTGTATATCTATATACGTTTTATGTAATAGTCTTTTATTTCCTTCTTTTTTCTTGTTTTTTTGCTTAAACAATAAATAATGCCCTGTACGAGGGAAAGTTCTTTTTAAGAAATAAATAAATAAAATAAAGAAATAATAATAATGATAATAAAACGATTTTGAGCAGTGTAGTCGATTATTTCAAATGATTTGTATCCACATCTCCTTTAGGCACTTAAACGCTAATTTATTCAGTATACTTGTTTATAAAGGGTTTTCCAATTCGAGTGATATGATTTTTGAAAAAAAACACACTAATTGTTAAGGAAATTGAAATGTTTTTTTATTTAATGTGAAGTACAATCGATACAATTAAATTCTGAATAAAACGTCATTCAAATGGCCTCCACGACTTCTTTTGCAGGAACGAATTCGATGAACCCAATTTTGAACCCGACTTGATTTAGTGCAAAAAGTGCCCGAAAATTGTGTTCATCGAATTCGTTCCTGCAAAAGAATGAATGACGTTTTATTAAGAACTTAATTTCTGAATTAGCGCTAAAATTACTCACCATTTTTTTTGTTGCATAAACGGCGTTTTCTTTTGTCTTTTTCATGAAGGCGCTTTCCCAAGAATCTTTCTCACATCCCTATTCCATAAATGAAATTGTACATTTGTTCACAGTTCCCAACTTAAAATTTGGTTTAGAAAAGGGTGATTTTGGTTTGTTAAAGTCAAACACTACCCGAAAGAATCAGATTCTGAGTGAAGTTTACCTCGCGATCATGTCTTAATATTTTCTGTATTCGAACATTTTTTTGAGAACAAAGCGAGATGTTGTCATTCTACGTAGTTATACTTTTCAATCGCAGCTTCATCATAAAAATATATGTAATTATGAAAATTTTGCTGCTTGCTATCAAAAACAAAAATAAATATGTTTGTATATGGTTTTGACAAGTATTTTGGAGACAATGTATGTCTGTATTATGCTTACAATGTACTTCGGATTTAATCTTTCGATATCAACCTGTTAAAAAATTAATCAAATTGTACTTAATTTGCTAATAACAAAATCTAATGAAAATGTGTTAATATTAGATTACATACATTGTTAGAAATATACTTTAATTCAATTAATAAAAAAAAATAAAAATTATATAAAGGAAAATTAGTAATTTCGAACATATTTTTTACAAATAAAAATTATCGTATTAAAATCGGGACGACTGAAAAAATTTTTACAAAGTTATTATTTTGTGATCGTTATTTATAATGTGTGTAAGATGACTCCTTAAATTAAAATTTGAAATTCCAAAAGTTTTTTCTATAATTTTTAAATAAAAAACATTAGTTCTTAGCTAAATAAAAAACATTATTATTGTCGATTCGTTTTATTTCAGTAATTATAGCAGACATCACATTGTAAATGACACAACTCCAAAAGTACATATATCTTTTCAAAACAAGATTAATTAAATTTTTATTTGTTTTAAAAAAATAATTAGTTCTTATATTATTATTTAAAATGTGTAATTTATATATTGATAAAAAAATTTTTTTTTTAGGTTCGTTTTAGGTTGCAGCCAGAAATTCATATTTTACACGCATGGGATTACGCTTATAGGGCAGCTCGAAAGGGCGATTGGGAAAATTATGCGCGTGATAGATGTAGATTTCAAACCCGTATTGATAACGTTGATTCACTAATCTCGGCAATTTTAAATAAACAGCATCGTGACAAAATTTTTAATGAAAGATTTTTTAATAATCAAAAAAATTAAAAAACTATAAAATAACTACAGATAGCTTTAGATATAACAAAATTAAAAATAAATTAAAAAAATAATGTGGATAAAAATTAAAACATTATTTGTTAAATATCACATATTACATTTATTTACTCAATAATTTGTTATTTTTTTTAGTATTACAATAATTATATTCAATTTTTAATTTTTTATGTAACGTTTAATAAAACTAAAAACTAAAATAATTCAAAAATGCGTATTGATTTTTAGCTGTAAATTATTGCACGTTGGTTATCTCAGTTTTTCCATACAATTCAATATATTCATAATACGTATTTGTTAATTATTTATATATTTTTGCAATTGAATTAAAACTGAAGCGTTCACCATCACGCGAGCCACCATTTAGGCGGTGGATTTGCCAGGCTTTCTGTACTACATAGTCTATTAGATGTGTTAATATAGCAAAATAAATTTTTTTCCGCTGAAGCTCTGTACAAACTAACATTTTTGATGCGCTTGATTGACACCTCGCAAATACTTATTATAAAGTCTTAATGTTTGGCTACGAAATGTTGTTAAATTTTTGTGACTTTGCAAGTATCTACGTATGTTCAGCTAAGACTGATGTAAAGTTTGACGTCATTGCAACTGCATTGTTATCATTCCACTTTACTACATTTAAATCGTAAATGTAGTAAAGTGGAATAAAATAAAAAAAATTTGGAGCAACAAGGATAAACTGAATGTTTTTAAATTAATTAGAAAATTGTTGGATTTCAATACAGAATGGCATACCAAAGTGTATTTAAAATACAACCGTTAATTTCAGATAACTACACCACATGGACTATAAAAAAGGAGTTCTTATTAATTAAAAATGATATGTGGGATTATGAGTCAGGAGAAGTAAAACCACCTTCTTCAGATGATACCAATTATGAAAAATGGTCAGTTGTCAGACAGAAAAGCTAAGACAGAGTTAATGTTATCGGTCAATTTAGATCTTTTAAATGATATAAAAGACTACGCCACTTCAAACGAAGTATGGATGGAAATTAAAAAAAAGTTTTGATTCAAAGGGACCAACTAGAAAAGCCAACTTATAGTATCTAAAATGAAAAGTGAAGATAATGCCAATGAACACGTGTCTAAATTTTTTAATATAGTGCATAAACTTAAATCTATTGAAATGGAGATTGACAAAGATTTATTGTCAATTCTATTTGTATATATCCTGCCAGATCAATTCGAGATTTTCGAGTACCCTGAACCAGGTGATGTTAAAGTAAAGATCCTAAAAGAAGCCAGGGGTAGAAATGTGCAACAACATTATTTATATCACCTATATATACCACCTATTATACCACCTATATATGCCACCTATATATTATAATATAATAAGTAAAATATTTCCAAAATTCTTTACTTTTGTCTTACATTGTTTTTGATATTCCATAAAAAGCTTTCAATGCAAATTTCTAATATCTGATAGTAATAAAAAAAACTTAATTGAGTATCTTAAGAATAATGTGTTTAAGTTTTAACAACAACATTTTCGGCAGTTATTAAAAAACAGAAATAATGCCCTTCTATGCGACTATACTTATGTTCATAGTTGCAGAAAAATATGCGCCAACATCTGGCATATTTTTTTAATTGATAACTATGAACAAAAAATATGCGCATGTGCGTAGAAATTTTTTTTGCAGTAATTGTTGTTCATAGAGGCAAGCGCATGCAATGTCAATTTATCTAGTTGTTTGAGCTCAAACTGATTTCAATTTAAACAGTTTTCGTTTGTTGAAGTGTAAATATTAAATAAATAAAAAATAAAAATGAAATATGGTTTAAAAATTTTAATGGAATTGTTGAATGATGATGAGGATCCAAGTTCATTTTATGAAGTTTTTCTAAAAAAAAGAAAAAGGAGACGTGTAATTCTTCAAAATATAGTAGAACAAACGAAAGAAGTGAACAGTTTTCTTTCTTCCTAAAGAAAATTCATTTTCCATCTTTAATCTTTTAGTAATTAATAATTTTATTATAGCATCAGTCCAGCTATCTAAATTTATTTGCCTAAAAATATTATTAACTTGACAATTATATATTTTTTTTTATAATATGAATTACATATATATAGATAGAATTTATATTAATTTATTTCAATTTATGTATATAAACTTAAATTTTTTACTTATGTACATGTTTTTTGAAGCAATTTTGTTAAATTTATTAATAATGCAAGCAATTGCAAGCGCATTAAAATATCTGCAAAATCTACTCGACACTGACGTAACATTGATAACAATGAACTGTAGCGCCTGCTTTTTAACTTAGCAGATTTTTTGACAACATGCAACTATGAACAAAAAATCTTTTTTGCGCATCTTTTCTTTGCGAATGTCTTATCATCAAATCATCAGTCAGTAATGTATTACTAATATGAAGTCGTCCTATGTAAGATCAAAGACTATACATATATAAGACATTCCAAGTAGAACAAATTTTTTAGTATAGAAAATAAAAATAAGACTGCGTCCTAAATAGTCGCGACCTCTATCAGTATGAAATTTATTCATCTTTTATGTTATACTAAATTCGTTTTTTTTTCATTTTAAATATACATAAACGTTTTTCATTCTTTTTGATATACAATTATATACAATTTAACCTTGAATAAAAAAAAACAGTTTTCTAAATAAAATAAATTAGTGTATATGTACATTGTAATTCGTATTGCTATACTAGGATATATAATAATTTGAATACTGGTAATTTAATATAGGTTGTTCTAAGTAATTTACATTCGATTGTTAGTTTTAGCATAACACTAGCATAATGTTATCTATGGCGTAGCATAACACTCTATGGTTATTGGTCGATAGCTTTATACCCTATTCACACTACGCGAAAGTAACATGTTATCTGCGTTAACATGTTACTTAGTTGTTAAAATTGCCAAGTAACTAGAAATTTGTATGAAAAAAAGTTGTCAAGAGTATTGTAAAAATAACACGTTACTCAGTTTAACATGTTATTTTTCAAGGTATATACTTAAATTTTTTGACATAATCGATTTTTATTTCGATTCATCAAAGTTTTTTTGAATTTTTATAACCCTTGGATGACAACTGTCTTGAAATTTGAATCAATTATTTGAATTGGAATCAAATCAATCATTATTCGTTGTTTGAAATATATAAAGGTAAATATTAGAAATATACATTATAATTAATATATAATATATGTAATTATATATTAATTATATATATATTATAATTTTTGAAATATATGTGTAAAAGTAATGATATATGTACGTGAAATATTAACTAAATTTTTATTTGCAGATGTCTGGAAAAAAAGATAAAAAGAATTTTTGGAATAATGAGCAATTCAGAGTTTTTATTAACATTTAGAAGGAGAAAAAGGAAGATTTAAAAAAAGCAAAAAGGAATTGCCACATTATATTAGAAATTGCAACTTGAGTTAAATGGAATTGAAGCAACCGTCGCTGATATAAAAAACAAGGATGCACAATTTAAAATCAAAATATAGGTATGTAATTTTTTTTTTCAACATATTTTTATTACAGTAACAAGAATTATTTTTAGGAAATAAAAAAGGATATTTGTCCAACAGGAGGATCACCTTCTGAGCGGGAATTCTTCGATGATATGAAGCATATGCTGGGGTCCAGCAAATTTATAAATTCCATCGATTTTATGGACGAAAGCTTTGAAAGTAAAAAAAAAATTTATAATTTATGTATTTATATTGTAAATATATGTATTTATTTCAATCTTTTTTTTGGAGATTCTACATTCGACATGGTAATAATCATCATCATCACCACCAATATTTTCATCTACATCATCATTACCACCACCAAAACTATCAAAATGAAAATTCAATTCATTACCACCAACAACCAAGTCATCATTATCATCTACAGTAACAATCACTTTTTCATTATCATCAACATCAACAACCAAGTCATTATTAACATCTACAGTAACATCCAATTCATCATTATCATCTACATCAAGCACATCTACTGGAAGACAAACTGTTAATAATGAAGTTTTAAATTGCTTGCGGAAATGAAAAAATTTAGAGAGTTCAATGAGGAAAATGAAAAATGGGAGAAAATGAAAATAAGTTAATATCATTTGAAGAAAGAAAAACTATAACTTTTGAAAAATTATATGAAGAAACTGTTAAATTCAATGAATTATTGTTAAAAAAATTATAAATCCATAAAATGATATAAAAAATAAACTTACTAAAATATAAACTAATAGCATTTTTTATTGAAATCCCGCTACGTGCATTTAAATTTACAGTTAAATCTGGTTGTGTTCTATTTAATATTCTTTCTATTTCCACCTGTTGTTGTATCCAATTAGGGTTAACTTTATCTTTTTGGCTATTTAAAAAATTATTTAGGACACAGCAAGCCTTAATTATCATTGCTGTGTTTTCTATTTTATTATCGAGCCCATGAGCTACTCGGAAAACGTGCCTTTAAATGGTCAAAAGCATTTTCCACTACTTTTCGTCATTTTGATAAATTGTAGTTAACAATTTTTTCCGAGTCCGCCGCATCTATTTTGAATAGATAAGGCTTCATTACATATTCAGTCAGTTTAAACGCCGAATCTGCTATCAATACTGGAGGTACACAAACTGATTTAATGGTTCTCGTATTTTATTGCAGTATGTAGTTATTCATATGATGTATTTTGAACTCGGATTGCTCGTAAATCGCAGAATCATTACATCGACCTGGGCAGCCGACATTGATATACATAAAATCATACTTATAATCTTCAACTGCCAGCAAAATCACGTCTCATTCCCACTCACGTCTTCTCAGTTTCGCTGATGATACCAAAATCTGCAAAACTACAACTTCCACTCGTGATTGTGAGTTGTTGCTATATGATCTCAACCAATTTAGTTCATGGTGCAGAAACAACAATCTCAAACTAAATGTTAGCAAATGCCTAATTATGAGCTTTTCAAGGTTACGAGCTACCTCAACAATCAATTATGATTACGTCCTCAACGATGAACTTATTAAAAGAACAGATCGTACTTCTGATTTGGGACTGATCATTGATAGTAGGTTAGATTTCAAGAGTCACTACAACTCCATAATAAATAAAGCTAACTCAACTCTTGGATTTATTATGCGTTGGTCAAAAGATTTTTCTGATCCTTATATCACTAAGCAACCTTTTACTTCTTATGTAAGATCTATACTTGAATACTCGAACCAAGTATGGTTTCCATATCGTGATATAGATATTTCACGTATAGGATCGGTCCAAAAAATATTTCTTCGTTTCGCTTTACGCAACCTTGCTTGGGCTGATCCTATACGTCTTCCTCCATATGAAGCTAGACTTTCTTTAATTAATTTGAACTCCCTTCAGTTACGCCGTTTAGTGGCGGATATTATATTCGTTCAGCAGATAGTTCGCGGTGATATCAACTCCCCCTCTATTCGCGAACAAATGAGGTTTAGAAAAAATCTGAATAATTTGAGATCGGTCGAGCTTTTTAATGTGTCACATCATTCTACAGACTATGGCAAATTTGAGCCTACTTCGCGTATGTTAAGAGAGATTAACTAAAGGTCTGTGCTCTTAGATATTGGCGTTAACAAATTAATACTGAGAGCCAGACTTTACGCGAGCATGGTTAATTCTCGTAGTCTGCATGATTAGTCTGTCATTTTAATCTAACTTCCATGTTAAGTAGTTTCTTTGTTTTTTTCTTGTTTCTTATTACCATTAACATCATTACAAACATTAATTAGTAGTTACTAACAGTGGTAATGACCAATTAAATATCTAAGTATCATCATTCACTAACATACTATACTAATATACTAACATACTAACCCTTGTAAATGATGACTTTTTCAGTTAATTGTGATAGTTCACTAAATGAACAACATAACTGATGCTTGGTTTAAGCAAATGTCTAATACAAAAAAAAAAAAATAGTTGAATACCATCCTTTAAAATTATAAAAGTCAGTTGCATCTTCCATATGTGGTTTTACTTCAATATGGCATTCATCTAAAAGTAAATGTATTGTAAATTATTATAACCTATAGCACCGATGCACTATGGAAAGCCTAATAGCTCAAATCCTTTGATACTTTTTCTGACCGTTTCAGCAGTTAAGGGATATGAGTTGAGGTATTTTGGTTTTAGCTCTTACTAAATTTCAAAGCAGAAATCCAGAAGTATCTTGCAAACTGTTGATACGCCAACACCAAATATGTTTGCGATAGTTCTGTATTCTGCTGACGATCCTAACGTATATATTGCAATTGCAATTCTTTTGAATAATGGCTATGGTTTGACGAAGATGTGTTTCTTCCTTGGCCAAACCAGGAAGTAAACAGCGTAGCTCCTAAAAAGCTGAATATACCATTCTCATATTTTCTTTAAAGAAATGTGCACCGTTATTAAATAGATGAAATTAAAAAAATTAACTTAATCTATCCTAAAATTGTAGAAAAATGAATAGTAAATTTAACTTGCTTAAAGTGGAGGTACTTACTTTTTCCAATATACGAATAGTTTGATTTTTTAAATTATTCGAAGCCATTGAAAACAATTTTGAATAGTAACTTAAAATTAAAAACTTTAGCATTTGCTTTCTTTTTAGAAGTTTCTTTCTCTCAAGTTTTATATTATTAATTAAACTTGTAATGTCTCCAATTTCATTAATTAAAACATTTCTTTTATTTAGAGTATGCAATATTAACAAACGTAGTCTGAAACAAATTGCTATTAATATGAAATATGACGGCTATAACATGTTACTTTCGCGTAGTGTGAATAGGGTATTACTAAAAGCTCATCAACTATAAGCCATTGTAACGGAGAGAGGATACCTCCTTGCGGTGCGCCTCTTTAGATTATTTTACTCTTTACAGCCGTACCAAAGTTAGAAATTGCTGTTCTATTGCTCAGCATGGGTTTAGTACACCTAAGCAAAAAGTCTTCAATATTTTTACTTTGCATACTTTCTAGTACCTTTTCTATTTCAACATTATTAAACGCACCGTCAATGTCGATTAAGCATCCGATGGTTACTTTACCTTTATGAAAACCTTCTTCTATCATGTGGATAACCTCGTGTAGAGCGGTATCCACCGATTTCCCCTGAATATATGCGTGTTGATAACACGATAACCTTGGGTTTAACTGGTTTCTTATCTCCAGTTCTATTATCCTTTCCAATCCTTTTAAGAGGATTGAAGGCAGGTTTATTGGTCTCTAAGCGTTGGCTTTCCTATAGCACATCTTGTTCGGTTTCGGGAGGAAAATCACTTTGGACTCCCTCCATATTTTCGGCGTGTAGCCTAATCTAAGACAGGCTTTGTAAATAGCCTTTAATCTTGTTCTTAGGATACCAAGCCCTTCTTGGAGTTGTATCGTATAGGAGTTATCGGGCCCTGGAGATTTATATGGTTTAAAGGAATTAAGAGCTCAGGATAACTTCTTATTCGTGACGATTTGATCGACTCTAGCCGTCATCTCGTCTGTTCTTGCTAGACTTTGTTCTAAATCATCCTTTTCCCTAGGCCTTACAAGCGTATCGCTGTCGGAAAAGTTTTTAGACAGTAATATTTCAAGAGATTCGTCCATACTTATTGTCATGCTTCCGTCTTCTGTCTCTAGTAACTCTTGTTCCGTATGCCCTTTAGAGAGGATCTTCCTTAATTTTGAGGCATCACTAACTTTTTCTATTTGCTCTATAAATTCCCTCCACAGCCTCCTTTTTTCGGATCTGGACTCCTTTTTGAAATCTTTGAGTGCTTTCCTATATTCCGCCCAATGCGTATATCTTTGGGTGTTCATAATTGCTTTATTGAAAAGTTTCCTAACTTTTTTCCTGACTTCGATCAGGTTTCTATTCATCCACCTTTGCTTATATCGTTTAGATATGCATATCAGTGGACATGAGCTTTCATATAAAGTGGAAAAATGTAGTTGTACAATGTGTTTGAAACTATTTCTGGAGATAGATGTAAAATAGAGTTAACTAATTTTCATAAAAGTAGTACAACATCTATTGATGGGTTAATTTCTACCGTACTCTCTACTATGTTTGTAACCCATTAACAATTTAGTATTTCTAGTTTACCTAACACTATCGTTAAGTCTAAGCTTGTTATTAAGAGATTGGATAGAAATACTATTATTCAAAATATCAAAAGTAAAACATGATGACAATAATTGTCTACGTAAAGATAAAGAAAGCATGTTTAATGAATTAAGTCTTGTAGTGTAATTAGGTAGATTAGCAAAATCAGAAGGGTTATATTGATTCCTTAATGCAAATAAAGAAATTGCTTTTGAACTGGTTCGATTCTATTTAAATGAGCTGCAAAGTCTGGATTCCAAACAATGATACCGTATTCTAAGATAGATTGAACTAGGGAACAATAAAGAGATTTTGTCATAGCTAAGTCGCTAAATTCTTTAGATTTTATCGGTATCCGGCTAGTTTATCGCAATAACAAATTCATAGCAATGTTCATCGCCCGCAATTCGTCGTAAGCAATTCACCGTAAGCAATTCATCGTACGCAATTCATCGCAAGCAATTTATCGCAAGTAAATATTCATCGCGAAGTTTATGGCGATGAATATCCGATACCTAATGAATTTATAAACCTAATGAAATATTCACTTTGTATTTTCAAAAAAAAAAATCTAGCAGCCATTGGTAATATTTGTGAAATATATTTTCTAATTTCAAAAATCAAAAATTATTCAGAATAAAGCTGAATAAAAATAGGGATACCTAAATGGAGTTTGAATTTTCATACGTAGAAAGTGAGAAAGGTAAACAACAAGTTCTTCTTGATGGGTTTGTTTACAAAAAGGAGCGCATGACTAGCGAGAAATCTATTTGCAAATGCGTAAGCTATTTTAAAACAAAATGTAAAGCACGATTGCATATAGTAAAAAATTTGATTTCTGTACCACCATCCGTATTCGAGCATCTAGAAGAAATGATGCTGCTGGTGATGAATATGAATCAATACCAACCAATAAGGATTTTTGTATTCCAGAAAAATATTGTTTAACTGCAAAAAAGGAAAGATTCATTTTTTTTTTTAAAAGCATTGCCGAGGATAGTTCAAGAAATAATCGCATAATAATTTTTGGTACGAAAGAAAATGTGGAAATTTTAGCCAAATCTTCCGAGTGGTATGTCGATGGTACATTTTTTGTATGACCACTATTATTTACACAACTGTATGTAATTTATGGGATTATTTGTATTTGTAGTCATCCGATTCCACTTGTATTTGCGCTTTTGCCAAATAAAATGCAGTCAACATATGTAAGACTGCTAGTTGCATTGAAAACAGAGTTTCCATATATGAATCCATTGAAGGTGCACATGGACTTCGAAAGAGGTGCTATCTACCTTCAAAATAATATATCCAAAGATTAAGTTTCAATTATGATTCTTTCATTTTAAAAAAGCTGTGTATCGTAAATTATGTACTATTGAACTTAAAACAAAATATGACACTGATCCTTCTTTTGCGTTAAAAGTGAAACATTTGATTTCTTTGGCGTTTGTTCCACATGACAAGGTTATTAAGTATTTTAAAATACTTATTCAAGAAAAAATTTTACCGGAAGAAGCAAGATGGGTTTTCTCAATTATTTCGAGGAAAGCTATATAGTACGGTGACCATACGTACCACATTGTGTGGCACAGTACAACATTTTGAACATACATCCCACATTGTAAACCACACATCCCACATTGTAAACCCACATTGTTTGTACCACATTTAATTCGTTTTACTAATATTACGATTTAATTCGATTTATTAATATATCGATTTTCAATTATTATTTCCAAACAATAATCAAAACTCAAAATCTTTAAAAAATCTATTTTTATAAAATTATATTTTTATAAATGTTTTGAAAGAGGTAATGAATCATTTCTTTCATTAGCAGTCAAAACTTGTTTAAGAAAACTGGTCAATAGTGGTCATATTAATGAAACTTGGTTTCTATTACATGTTAAAAATTTTTATCAGAACTGTTTTCAATATTTAGAAAAGTGGTCGTGTCAATTTATTAACATTAAAATTTTTAAATGGGTTTTACTTCAAACTTGCCCACAATGGAAAGAATTACAGAGTTCATATGAATTTGTTTCGAAAAATTTTCCAGATATTAAAATTGATGACAACCTATTATTTGATGAAATTAGTTATATTAAACAATATGTAACTGAAACGAAAATAAATTATTGGACTGAAAATAATGTTACAACAGATATGAGATGGGTAGAAATGTTTCAGCATTTTGAGAGTGAACACGTTCCTTTTAATAACGTTTTAAAATTGGTAGAATATTCGTTGTGTTTGCCAGGTACAAATGCAGCCACAGAGAGAGTTTTTTCTTTAGTTAATAATATCTGGACTTCCGAAAAAACACAATTAACAGTAGAAACGTTAAAAGCAATACTAATTGTGAAATGCAAATTTTCTAATGATTGTGAAAGCTTTTATGGCAATATTATAAAAAATTATCAGATTTTGAAAAAGATAAATTCTGCCGAAAAATATCTGTGAATTTGAATGTTGTTAAACATTCAATTTTATTAAATTTTTTATTATTTAATTATATTATTTTGAATTTATTATACTGTTGTAACGGTATAACATATAACTTATGTTCTTTTTTATATAGTTAGTCGAATGAATTGTTGACTATTTTTTAATTTTTATTAAATTCAAATAAATTTATGTTCAAAAAATACATATATGTGTTTATATATAAAAATATTTTTTCTGTACCACATTCACTTTCAAGAAATATGGTTACCGTATATATAGGCAAGATGGGTTTAGGAGCAATTCGTAGAACATCAAGATATGCAATTTCATATTGGAACGTTTTCGAAGCTGTTTAAAATAACGCGGACAAAACAAATAATCGATGTGAAGGTTGGAACAATAAATTCCAAAATCTAATTCAAATTGATCATCCACATATGTGGCTCTTTATTATAACTTTAATTAGTGAACAATCACAAAATGAAATGCTAAGAGAACAATATATTGCTGGAGATAATGGAGAGTCAAAATGTAAGCACTATAGAGATAGCTCGGTACGTTGCAAAAATGCAATAGAAAATTTTGAAAAATTTACACACCAGTTATATTCTTGAGAAGCATGGCTCATAATTTTGATATTGGAAGGGTCACAAAAATGTATGATGATGTCAATAATTAAAAACTTAATTCCTATTAATCTTACATTTTTTCATTTTATTTTTTATTTTTGTATACACGTAATAATAATATAATAATATGTTCTTTTTTTATGGTAAAGAATTAGGAAAGAAATCCTAAAAATTTATGATGATGTCAACAGTTAAGAACTTTATTACTATAACAATGTTTTTTTTTTCATTTTTTATTTTTTGTATACACAATAAATTTCGTTATGTTTAATTTATAATTATTTGAATATTTAACTCAATTTATTATTTTATTTAATTATTTAACTCTGGTAGCCAGAACAATCGCGCGATAAAAGTTAAAATAATAAATTCGCGCGATATAGAGTTAAAATAATAAATTCCTTGCGATAAATTACTGGCGATGAATTGCTTACGATGAATTGCTTGGGATAAACGAGCCTAGAATCCTTTTCTCTTTATATATTCCAAAATAAGCTAAATTCTTTAGCTAATTTTGGAATATATAAAGTATTAAAATTCTTGGACATTTGTTTTCCAAATGTACAATAATATGAATTGAAAATATCCCTGCTTTCGGTAAGCAACTGTCCGAAGCATTATCGAACAAAAACAACTTTTCTTTTTTTGTGTGCTTTAGTATAATTCTTATATTTGTTCTGAAATTATAAGTAAGGAAAAATTAAAAATTTATATATATGTAATATTAATATAAATGTTTTGAAGCTATAGAATATTATTTTTCGGAAATTATGAGTATATATATATATATATATATAATAAAGATAAGGATAAGGAAGACTAACTAAATTTAAAAACATAGCAATTACTTATATTTTATTTCAATTACTTTTTAATGTTTCAAATTTTAAAATATAATTAAAATTTCACAAGAAAAAATACTATAATATAACAACAAAAGGAAAAATATAAATAATATATTTATATTTCTCCTTTTGTTCTGTTCACACCAAAAATCCACATCCACAAATAATCATAAATTTTTACACTGCTTGCAACTAATCAAAATTTGTGCATGCAAAATTTGACTAACCTTTCAACATGTTTTTATATATTGGGAAGAATGATGCTTGTCAACTGCATAACCGAAAGTTCGATGACAGTTGAATTTTTGATGGTTGCAGAATGTAGTGCATACGACATTACCGAACTATAATTATGTAAATCAATACTAAAAATCTAAGTATGGAAAAATGACTTTCACAAAAACATTTTGTCTATAGAACAAAAAATACACATTTTAAATAATTTTAATACGTCTAGTACAATAGCAAAAATAATAAAGTAAATTCATAGAGGAATTAGCAAAAATGATAAATCCAGAAATATGAATACAAAGAATTTCGGATTGAAAATATCGTTTTGAAAGTGTTAATACATACATGACTTAAAAATATGTGAATAAACTAAAAAATACAAAATCATCTGGCTATGATGGTCTGTGGACTGAAATATTCAAAAAATGTGCAGATAAACTATCACCTTATCTTTTTTTTTTCCTAAGGGTGGTGGGAATCTTCCAAAGACACCAAGAATTTCCCCTTGGTAGCGTCAGATTCTTACTGACTAAACCCACCTCCCCCTTTTTAGCCAATATAATAAACCTTTACCTGCGAGGGCAGTATATTGGCTAAGGAGTAGGGATAGGGATCTGACATCATTAATGAGTGTTTTTTTTTTTCTCATCAGAACAGAGTCAGAGTACCTTATCTGTTAGGTTTGTGTTGTAAAGTCTCTGCAGTAGCTCACTAAATGTTTTGGTGGTAATTGTTACTACAGTATTTTAATATAATAAGTTTTACCTGTTACGGTTTGTGTTGTAAAGTCTCTGTAGTAGCTCACTAAATGTTTTGGTGGTAATCGTTACTACAGTATTTTAATATAATAAGTTTTTATTTGAATTGCAATAATTTTACTAATTTGTTTTATATAATTTTAATGAATAAAGAATTGCTTTCAACATTGTAAATTTAATAAATACCTTTTTGAACATTGATGTGAAATTAATATGATTTGTAAATTCGTTTAATTATATTTGTCAATAAATAATTCCAGTCTGAAATGGAATTATTCTGAAATCTTGTGTTCATCATTTATACATTTATATTTTTTTTTGTTGGAAGCAGGAAATTTAGCACAAATCCATTCATATGTCAACATTTTGAAATAGCATTTAGCACAAATCTATTTATACGTCAAACATTTTGTGCTTCGAGCCGGGTTGTGTTAAATCCTGTTAAAAAAAAAGTTATTTATAGAGGAATTAGCAAAAATGATAAAGCCAAAATATGAATACAAAGAATTTGGGATTGAAAATATCGTTTTGAAAGTGTTAATACGTACATGACTTAAAAATATGTGAATAAACTAAAAAGTACAAAATCATCTGGCTATGATGGTCTGTGGACTGAAATATTCAAAAAATGTGCAGATAAACTATCACCTTATCTTTTTTTTTTCCTAAGGGTGGTATTTATTATTTGTTGCTAATATACAATGAATCAAAAAAAAAGAGCTCAAGAAGCGGTTGTAAAAAGATTGGCGAGGGCTGTTGAAACAACAATCATAAATGCAGGCAAAAGAGCATTGGATAAGCAAACGAACGATAGAATTATACAACTCAACAATGGACAGGGTGAATAATTGTTGGAGAGAGTACAATGATGCGTATACTGATTTACAAAGGTATAGCATGGATGTCGAAAGAGCTGACGCTCTCGAAAATTTATTTGTAGAAGTAGATCTTAAATACTCAGAGTTTTTATCAGATCTACATGATGTGTTAGTAGAAAAGGAAATTCCCAATCCTGAAACTACAGTATCAATTGCAGAAGTCATTATTTTATTTTTATTTTATTTTATTTTACAAAACCTAAGCAAGGTCGTTACAAAACAAATTCTTAAATTAATGCTTATAATTAAAATAAACAAAACAATGACTTAAAACTACATTTATAGTAACTTAAAACCTAAAAAAAGTTATTTTATTGTTATTGTTATTATTAATTTTTTATTTAAACTACATTAACAACTTTATTTTAACAAAAAAAATTGAAATATGATATCAGTACAGATATGTACATATATATAATGACAATCAATTTAAAATTTTATGTAATAACTTATGTAGCAAATTAAACGTAAATAAATATCTTATTATTACGTAGAAGTAAAATTAAAAAAAAAAATGAACATTTTTTTTTTATTAACAGTACTTGAAAGCATTAAATTACTATTTATAAAATGTACAAAAAAAAAAAAAAAATGATCTAAATGAAAAACATTAATTGTATTATAATGCAATACAATAAATGTGCTATGTTTAAAATTATATCATAATTAAAAAAAAAAAAAAATTTTTTTTTTTGCTTAAGTAAGAATTAATTGTCTAAGGTCATTAAATTGGAAAAATGTAGTTGTAAAATGTGTTTGAACGTATTTCTGGAGATAGATGTAGAATAGAGATGACTAATTTTGTTAAAAGTAGTACAACATCTGTTGATGGGTTCATTTCTACCGTACTCTGTATTATGTTTGTAGTCCATTAAAAATTTAGTATTTCTAGTTTGCCTAACACTATCGTTAAGTCTAAACTTGTTATTAAGAGATTGGATAGAAATACTATTATTCAAAATATCAAAAGTAAAGCATGATGACAATAGTTGTCTACGTAAAGATAAAGAAAGCAAGTTTAATGAATCAAGTCTTGTGGTGTAACTAGGTAGATTAGCAAAATCAAAAGGGTTATATTGATTCCTTAATGCAAATAAAAGAAATTGCTTTTGAACTGATTCGATTCTATTGGAATGAACTGCAAAGACTGGATCCCAAACAATGTTACCGTATTCTAAGATAGAACGAACTAGGGAACAATAAAGAGATTTTGTCACAGCTAAGTCGCTAAATTCTTTAGCTCTTCTCTTAATGAAACCTAACATTTTATTAGCCTTTGAAACAATTAGGTCATAGTGAAGATTATAATTAAGTTTATTATCGAGAAGAATTCCCAGATCAGTAATGCTAAAAACCCTTTCAAGAGAAACATTATCTATTTTGTAGTCATATATTAAAGAAGACCGTTTACGTGTAAAGCTAATAACTTTACATTTCTGTATGTTGAGTTCTAATTTATTTGACGTGCACCAAGTTTGTAACACTGATAAGCTTGATTGAAGTTTAGCTGCATCAGGATTATCTTTAACCACTTGATATATTTTTAGGTCATCAGCAAACGAAATGTGAGATATATTGCTTAGATATTCCGAAAGATCTGAAATAAAAACATTAAACAGAAGCGGGCCTAAATGGCTACCTTACGGTACACCGGAAGTGACCCCAATGGTGTTGGATAATACACCACGAAATTTAACATTTTGAGTTCTTTCTAAAAGATAAGAATTAAGCCACCCAAGAAATGAACCCGAAATGCCAAAAGTTGATAGTTTGTTTAGCAAAGTGAAGTGATTTACACGATCGAAAGCTTTGCTAAAATCAGTGTAAATTGCATCAACTTGGTACCCTTTCTCCATTTGATTCAGGATTTCAGATGTATAAACCATCAGGTTCGTAGTAGTTGAACGACCTTTTCTGAAACCATGTTGTTGTTCATTTAGTTTTGCATTTATGATAGGAGTAATTCTATCAACGACAATTTTTTCAAATAATTTAGGTATAGTCGAGAGGATTGCTATACCTCGATAATTTTCCACCGATGCTCTATCCCCTTTGTTAAAAATAGGGGTTAAGTGGGAGGATTTCCACTTTTGTGGGAAAATCCCAATTGAAAGTGACTTATTGAAAATAAGATGAAGAGGGAAGATTAGACTGTGAGAACAATTATGTAAAAAGATTGGGGGAATTAAGTCCGGACCAGCACCCTTTTTTAAATCAAGGCTCAAAATTGCTTCAAGAATATCATTTTCAGAAAGATACACGTCTGTAAGTAGGAAATTTGAGCTATTAGATAAGGAATTAGTCGATGTAGTAACTGGTGCTGTTTGACGATAAACTTGTTGAAAATGATCAGAAAAGAAGTTACAAATTTCTTTTGGGCAATCAGAAACCACATTGTCTTTTGATAACATTGAATTGGGATACCCAAATAATTTCCGTTTTGTGTTAACAAAATCAAAAAATTTTTTAGGATCAGTAACAAGTTTGTTGCCAATATCTGTGACATAGTTTTCATATGCTACATTGGCTTTTTGTTTAAATTCAATTGCAAGTTGCTTATACATATTCAATAAGTCGTCGCATGGTGCTTGATGATGTTTGAGTTTTTTGTATATTTTATTGCGCCGATTTCTCAAGTTCCTAAGATCTCTATCTAACCATGGTTCTGTTATTTTATGCTTTTTGCGAATTTTAGGAACAAAGGCATCAATAATTTGAAACAGATTAGAGTAAAAGATAGAGATTAGTAAATTGACATCCTGTTGAACTAACAGTTCGTCCCATGTGATTAATGACAAAGCATAATTAATACTTTGATAGTCAGCATTAAAAAAATCGTATACAATTTCATTATTGTAAGATTTGTCCAAGAGTGGGATAGAAGTGGAGAACTCGAAAATAAGTGCGTTATGATGAGAAGAGTTGGTAAAAAGATTATCAACATCATCAGCGAGTTTAACCGACACTCTATCATATGCATTTGAAAATAATCGCCATTATTCATCCGCTGTTTCAGCTCCTAAGAATTCAATTACCCAAATTTGATGGCAAATACGATAATTGGCGAGCATTCCAAGATCTCTTTGTTTCTGTTATCCACAATGGTAACAATACAAAACCCGTACAAAAACTTCACTACTTAAAAGGTTGTTTGACAGGAGATGCAGAAAGACTGTTGAATATTCCTATCACAAATAATGATTATATCTCAGGATGGGACAAATTAAGGCACCTATTCGAAAACAAAAGGATAATTATTAACACGCAAATTAAAAGATTGTTTAATAAAGAAAAGGATTACAATCAATAAATGATGTTACAGAAGAGTGTTTACAACAAATAAAGGTATTAGAAGTCGATGTGTCCAGTTGGGACACACTATTAATTTCCATTTTAATCGAAAAAACTACTAATGGAGACTATTAAATTATGGGAGGAAGAATTAGGAGGTAATCAAGATTTACCTACTCGAGACCAGTTAAAAAAATTTTACAAACTCGAACAAGAATACTAGTATGCGTTTTCAGCACATTAGGAACAATCAACATATCAGAACATGTTGTAAAATCATATCACGTATCCAAGAATGAAGAAGCGCTCAAGTATCCAGCTTGTTAAAGCTGACTCTAAGAAATTAGGTGTGAATAATTTTAAAAAATGAACATTACAAAGCGAAGATAATGCATACTTCTATCCAAAAGATGTTTCAATTATTTTTCAAATAAACACACTGAGAATAATTGCACTAGTAATTTTAGATGTAGAAAATGTGTCAAAAGGCATAATACATTATTTCAATCAACGCATACCCGAGTGCCAAATAGGCAATATCAAGTAAGATTACCGCAAGGAATCACCGGTTTTTGAAAGTTCACGAGAATTAGTCTTAAACCGTTTTAGGAGTTTGGAAAGGAAATTTTAAACAAATGAACAATTTGAAAAAGAATATACAAAATGTTTTGATGAGTATATCACTCTGGGACACATGACCGAAGCAGATTCACAAGTGTCCAATTGATATTACATTTCACATCATGCAGTGTTCAAAGAAAGCACTACAACAAAACTTCGAATAGTGTTTGATGCATCAGCCAAAAGTACCAATAGGAAATCATTGAACGAATAGTTACTAAATGGTCCAATGTTACGTCAACATTGTTTGCACCATTATTGAAGTGGCGTAAACATAGAATTCCAATAACTGGAGATATAGAAAAAATGTACCGTATGGTACAAGTTCATCTAGAGGATAGATGGTACCAAAAAAATAATCTGGAAGAGCAAGGATTCAAAGGTAAAAGATTTATAATTAATTAATCACAGTAACGTTTGGGACCACTTCAGCACCATATCTAGCGATCGAAACCTTACAACAATTGGCAAAGGATGAAAAAAAGAACTGGCCGTTAGCGGCCAAAACAGTCCTTGAAGACTTTTAAGTAGATGGTTTGCTTACAGGAACAGATGGTTAGCAGTGGAAACAGCTAAAAATTTTCGAAATGAAAGCATTCAATTGTTAAAGAAAGGTAATTTTAATTTGAGAAAATGGTTAAGCATCAACATTAGACTACTAGTTGATCTACCAAAGGAAGATGTTGTAATTAATCAGTCTTTACAATTTTAGTATGCTGCTGCAGTGAAAACATTGGGAATCAATTGTATTCCAAAAACAGACATCTTCACGTTTATTTTAAAAAAAAGGAAGAATAGAGGCAGCATCACCAAACGAATGATTCTATCTGAAATAGCATCACTATATGATCCTTTAGATTCTGATCGCCCCAATTTGGATAAGTGGATGAAACTGGTATGATGAAGTTAGTCCTCATTTAAAACAAAAATGAATCAACTTTAAAAATCAGTTAAGTCAGATAGAATTTGTAAAAATACCAAGAAAGGTGGGATACACTACCGCAATAACAAATATGCAAATTCATGGTTTTTGTGATGCATCTATGCAAGCATATGAAGCAGCAGTGTACTTCTGTGTAGAACTAAACATCCAAAGGTCATCAACTTTACCAACAGCCAAAACAAGGATAGTCCCAATTAAACCAGTTACAATACCTAGACTTGACTTATGTGGTACATTACTACCTATTGGCATATTAATAAAACAAACAATTCAAGATATGCATCTTAGAACACAGCAAGGCTTCGCGTGGATAGATTTAACAATTACCTTACATTGGATTAAAAGTCATCCCAGAAACTGAAAAACACATGTAGCAAATAGAATTGCAGGAATTCAAGAATTAGTCGCAGTGAAAACATCGAACCCGATTTGTTCCTACTAAGCACAATCCTACAGACCTTGCTTCACGGGGAGAAGAAATTCCGAATCTTTAAAAACCAAACTTTGGTGGAATGGGCCAATTTGGTTAACAAAACCAGAACAAGATCAGCCTACGCCCATAGCCTGCAAACAGAACGTTGATGAAAACATATTTATCAAATACTCCAGTTTTCAAAAATTAAGACGCGTAGTTGCAACAATACAAAGATTCATCATATAACAAATATTATAATTAGGAAGGTGCATGAAGATACTGTACATAGTGCTGTAAGTCTAGTATTGAATTCTACTCAGCAGCGGCATTGGCTTGTAAATGCAAAAAAAATAATTCAGATTGTGACACGAATTTCAAGGGAGCGAAAAATGTATTGGATAAAGAACTGAAAGAAGCAATAGAACGATCGACAGGATAGTCATATTGCTGAGCAGCTGAAGTCATTGGTGTTAATAAATTTGCAATAACATGGAAATTCAACCCTCTCGGAGTGCCTGATTTTGGAAGAATTTGGAAGGCTAATGTAAAATCTGTCAAGTATCACTTCGAAACTTGTCAAGTATCACACAGTATGCTTCGAGTTAGTGGGAAATAAATTTTCACATTTGAAGAATTCGCAACATTACTAACACAAATTGAAGCCATGCTAAATTCCAGACCTCTGAGTAAAATTGCAAACTCCATAGAAGACTTCGAGATTCTAACTCCTCGGCATTTTCTAATTGGTCAGCCTTACCTGAACAAAAATATACTGAAAATAGAATTGCACATCACCGATGGAAGCACATACATTATTTAACTCAACAGTTTTGGAACAAATGGTCAAGGGATAATTTGAACACCCTGCAAAATAGACCGAAATGGTACAAGACTCAACCAAGCATAAAGGATGGTGACATTGTAATTTTAAAGGATGATCAGCGGTCCCCAACATTTTGGCCACTCGGTCGTGTAACAAAAACTTATCAAGGGAAGGATAACCGAACTAGATTGGTTTACGTAAAAACAGTAACAAACCAGTACAACAGACCAGTGACGAAACTATATCCATTACCAATGGAACCCAACGTCTAATAAGACACAATTAAAATGATAGTTTGTCCAATACAAACATGGTGCTGTATTGTGTAGTTATTTTTTTTTTTTTTTTGTATTTAATTTAATTAATTCTTTTTCTCAGCACAAATACTCACATTAAGCCAAGTATAATGAATTTTTACAATAAAGACATCTTGGATATTAATGTTGATCTATTCAGTGATACTGAAGAGGATCCTATGCTAAATCAATTAGTGCAACCAAGCATTGATGGTTTAACAGGACGACCAAGCTAAAATATAACTGCTGTCAGCAAACTACTGCCATCCACTTACAATACGGCGCTAATCAATGGTCGGTAAATCTTGGACTGAAATTTGCTCAAAACGTCCAGTACCGTGGCGGCTATCCTGGAAAGAATAGACAATGATCTGCAGAAATTTATAACAAAGGAAGGCGAGATAATTTTTATTGCCAAACACATTTTGAGCGAATTTAATTCAATAAACTTATGACGGCAACTTGGAAAAAAAGGGAATTTACTGTCATTTTACCAAAGAAATTCCAAGTCAAGTTACGACTGAATCTTGATGCAACGGTCATTTGGCGTTAGTTTGGCGTTAGCATAAGCGGAAACCTACAAGAAAAAATAAAGGGACAGCTCAGCGAGCAGCCGCAGCCCAGAAATACAATGTGCCAACGGAGATTACAGACACACATACCAGGGAAACCGGTAATCTCCTGAGAATGGAGGATGCCGCCGAAGACACAAAAGATGCTGAAGAGTCGATGCTGTATGACCCATCTGTCGGAAGTAATTAACTTAACAGCAGATACCCCAGAGCATTTTTTGAAGGACGAAGCAAGAAAGGCTGATAATTATGGTTACACCAACTATGGCAAGCTAAATGCTGAAACCGCGGATAAAATTATGAACATAGTAACAACATTTTTTGATACTAATTTATGTGGGTCGGTCGATAAACCAAACAATAATATAACTTGGAGGTCTGATAAATGACAAGAGTTATGTTCCGATGATGCCGAATCTGACGATGAACCAGATAATACGATTATGCCAGAATTTTTTTTTTCCCTAAGGGAGGTGGGAATCTTCCAATGACACCAAGAATCTTCCCCTTAGTAGTGTCAGATTCTTACTGACTAAACCCACCTCCCTTTTTAGCCAATATAATGGGATGAAACCCTTACCTGCGAACGCAGCATATTGGCTAGGGAGTAGGGATAGGAAAGGATAGGAAATGGATACGGAAACATTGAATTGGGAATGGGACTGTAAGGAAACAATGAGTCCGCCTATTATTATTACTATTTTGCTCACAGTGACTAAAGGCCTCACAACAGTTACAACATGTAGTAGTAGTATATAGTAACTACATGAGGTAATTGTTGAAGGCAACCCCCACTGTCACTGTAGCGGTTACTATTATTGGTATTAGTATTTTTATTAATATTATTATTATTTTACTACAGAGTCAGCGCCATCAGTGGATTACAACGTGCAGCAGTATATAACACCTTACTTGCATGATATAACCAAAGATAGCTCCACTGTAGTAGCTATTATTATTATTACTATTATTATTATTATTATAATTATTGTTATTATTACTATTACTTTTATTATTATTATTATTATTTTTATTATTATTATTGTTATTATTTTACTACAGAGTCAGCGCCATCCGGGGATTACAATTAATCGCATCTCAATCATTCATTCCAATGAAAATGAATTTCTTTGCTTTTCTGTACTAAAACGTATTTTCTCCATAAAATCTGAATATAATAAAAAAAAAACGCATATTTTTGTTGAACTTACACGTTCAAAGAGAGGGGAGAATGTTACACGAACATAATATACTGAATTATATATGTATATTAATGAAGTATTATGATGTGTATATTAAAGTACTGAATTAAAACTTTAAGCATACAATATATACATATATATAGAATTTAAAAATTAAAAACATGAATTATATAAACAAGAATTAATAAAACATGTAGATTTAAGCACACATATATAGAATTATAAAAATAAACAAAACTTGAATTGTAAACAAGAATTAATAAAACATATAGATTTAAGCATACATATATACATATATAGAATTATAAAAATAAACAATTATAAACACGATTAAAGAAAACATGAATTACTACTTAATGACTATTAAATTTGACTACAATAATTGAAAAATTCTTACCAACCAATGTTTATCATCCAACCAACGTCGAATATCTAAATATCTTCCCATACAACGTGAAGTACCTAAAAAAAAAGTATTGTTCAACACAAAGAAATAGTTTCTAAATTAAAATTTACTCAACTGATGTCATTATTCCAATATTTCGACGATTATTAAAATAAAAAAGTATAATAATATCAATATGTTTCATAAATATCATAACAACTCTACTTTGTGCAATTGTCATTAAAGGTAAACAATGAAAGATAATTAAAATGACACTTCATGGTTAATAATAATTTAAGGTACATGAAATTTTAAACAATTTAATGTTCATGAACTTGAACAAAATGAATGCATGCACAAAAGTAAGTATAAAAAGATCATTCAAAGCAAAGCACCGGTTCTCTCTAAAGTGGTTGAATGATAAATAAATCGCAATCAATTAGTGGCAATATTTATTTACTGCACTACCTTACCTGTTAGGTTTATGTTGTAAAGTCTCTGTAGTAGCTCACTAAATGTTTTGGTGGTATTTGTTACTATAGTGTTTTAATATAATAAGTTTTATTTGAATTGTAATAAATTTACTAATTTGTTTTATATAACTTTAATTAATAAAGAATTCCTTTCAACTTTGTAAATTTAATAAATACCTTTTTCAACATTGATGTGAAATTAATATGATTTGTAAATTCGTTTAATTATATTTTTCAATAAATAATTCCAAGTCTAAAATGGAATTATTCTGAAATTTTGTGTTCATCATTTATATATTTACATTTTTTTTTAGAAGTTGGAAATTTAGCATAAATCTATTCATATAGATTTATATCACATCTATTTATACGTCAAACTAACAAAGTAAAAGAATTGAAACAATAGTTAATGATCAAATCTCAGAATACCGTAGTAAAATAACATAATTAGTAAAAAGGAATATGGTTTTCGAAAAAAACCTAATACTATTAGTGCTATGTTTGACATGATATCACATATCGAAATCTTTTTAGATAACAAAAAGAAATTTGGAACTATATTTTTTGATTTAACTAAAGTATTTGATTCCGTGAACAAAAGTATATTATTAAAAGTTTTACATGATAATTGTGGTGTTGGAACAGTATATAATTTTTTTTTTACGAGGGACGGTAGAAAACATCAAAATTCACTCAAAGGAACTGCACGAGGTTCCTCTCAGTAGTCTTGGACTCAAACCAACCAAAACCACCCCGTTTAAAACCAAACTATAGAATTGGTCCTTTTATATATAATAATATAATGTCAGCTTGGTTTTGGGGAAAAGGATGGGGGAAGGATTACTTGGGTGTTTGAATATAGGAAAATTGGCATTATGGAGGATGATGGGAAAAATTTGGATAGTTATTTTGAAGAAAGATGTGAGTGTTCTTCTTGAATTTCGATATATCGTATACAAATGAATTACCAACTTTTGGGAACACATGTGCGGGGGCATAAGGTTCCATAAACGCGACGTGCGCATGACAAACGAATTTCCGAATGCTGTATTGCGCCATCTTGCCAGTTCGACGGTGTATGGGTGGGCATCTGTTGCACTCCTCGTTTCACGTTGGAAAACTTTGAGTGGAGGCATCAATTAATTTCTTTAGAACGGAACACCCCCACAAGGTATCTATAAAAGAGGGCCAATGACCAAACAGTACGGCGATGGCAAAGTGGAGTCAACGTTGAGGTAACACTGGGGTCACCAATAAGGCGAATAGCTCTGTTTAGAATTTTGTCGAGATAACCCAGCGCTGTTTGGGGCGCTCCAGCCTAAATAGTTGCGTTATACTCCATTTTCGGCCTAATGTACATTTTATAGATGTTGAGAAGATCGGAAGGAGAAAAGTAAGTTTTACAGTGGTACAAGAAACCTAGACATTTAGCAGCATCTTTAGCTATACCAAAAATATGATTTGACCAGGTCAATTTCTGATTTAACTCGATACCCAGAATGTTTAAATCTGTTGAGTGCTGCAAAGCTTCACCCTGAAAAGTCAGGTTAAGTGTAGTAGTAGCTACTTTACGCGAGATTAAACAGCATTGCGTTTTTTTGGTGTTGAAATCAACACTCTGTTGACCCTATTTTTGGATTTTCGCTAAATCATTATTTAGCTCACTGATAGTGAAGTTTCTTGCTGTTCTATTAATTTGGTGATTAATGCCACAACGGCTATGAAATTCAGGAAGCTACAAAGGTGCTGTCATCTGCGAAACTATGGATTGGATTGGAGGTAATTGAAAGTAGGTCATTGATAAATATTAAGAAGAGAGTGGGGGACAAAACCGATCCCTGAGGGACACCAGCATTAATTATAAAATTGTAAGATGAATAACCATCGACAAGTACCCGAATCATGCGATTCGAAAGGAAATCTCCAATCCATTTTAGAAAGACTCTACCAAGTCCTAACGCTTTGCATTTTGCTAATAAAGCATCATGCCAGACTCGGTCGAACGCTTTAGAAATATCCAGAGCCAGTACATCAAATTCACCAGAATGGTGAAGGCTGATATTCAACTTTTCGCAAAGGTAAGTCATGAGATCACCGGTTGAACGCCGGGCTCTGAACCCGTATTGTCGATCATGAAGCAAACCTCTACGATCCAGATATTTCAAAAGCTTCTGGTTTACTATTTTTTCCATTACTTTGGAAAGAACTGAGGTTATAATAATAGGACGGTAGTTAGAGGGATCGCTTTTATTACCTTTTTTTGGAATTGGGAAAACATGCGCAACCTTCCATTGGGTAGGGTGAATACTCGAAGTAAAGGAAAGATAAAAAAGGTTGCGTAATGGTTTTGAAATACTTGAATAGGTATTTTTAAGAACCATGGTAGTGATACCATCTGGACCGGCTGATTTTTTTGCATCAAGATATTTCAAGATTTTCATCACTGCTCTTGTTCTAAAGTATATTTTATCGAAGAGTAGTCAACTTCAGGAACAGTTGGTGGCTTTAAAGTTGACTGAGGCAGTGTCGAGTTGAAAGAGAACTGCTTGCCAAACAGGTTCGCTTTCTCTTTGGAATCTGACACAATCATGTTATTAATATCAACAAGCGGAGGAAAAGAAGACCCGCTAGCGTCCTCTTTTAAACTTTTTGCAAATGACCAAAAGGATTTGCTATTCTTAGGCATATTTGTAAGTTTGCGTTTCAACTTTAGGTCGAATAAGAATTTTTGCCTGTTGATAACTCTCTTGCACCTGTTTTGAACCACTATACAGTTTGCCCTGAGAGCCTCCGACCTATTGCTTTGATACAGTTTAAAAGCCTCCTCCGTTTTAAAAATGGCTTCACTGCAAATGCGATTGCACCACGATTTGGATTCCCGTTAATAGTTCTCATGGAGTGAGGAATAAATAACCTCATTCCAAGTAAAATTGTTTCACAAATCGCATTTGCAGCAAAGGCGACATTCCTATCGCGGAAGCACAATGACCAATCAAAGGATCTGAAAAAACTGTTAAGACCCTCCCAGTTCGCATGGCTGTATCGCCATACTACTTTCCTGGGAGGAGTCCTTTGATTGCTAATTGGGCCTACCCGGAAACTTGTTTTAACCAAACAATGGTCGGAGCCATCCCGGGGACAACCAACTGAAACCATATATTTTTGCAGGGTGTGTGGTCAGGAATAGATCCAAGAGGTAGCTTTCTTAATCAGCACGATCCGGGATCCTAGTGGGATTTTGGACAAGTTGAGAAAGATGGAAAAGAGATGAGAATAGTTCAACTTGTTTCCCAATTGAGTTTTGAGAAGTGTTACTAGAAAAGTGGAGCCAGTCTCTATTATGAATATTGAAATTACCCGCCAGAACAATTTCAGTTCCAATCTAAAATTTCATTGATCTGGTTTGAGAGATTTTCAATTTCCACAACAGTTTCCTCTTCACTTGAGTTGGGTAATCTGTATAAGAAACAGAAATGTATGACTTGCTTTCTAACTTTCTAAGGATTTTTACCCAAACATAGTGGAAAGTTGGGCGAGAACATTTGAATTTATTAAGAGTGTTGAAAGCTGTGTCATTTTTAATATAGATGGCGATACCTCTTTTAGACACGAAATGTGAATAAATGTGGCGATACCTCTTTTAGACGAGTGTGTAGCCAGTAATATTAAAATTATCATTCTGGCCGTTAACTTGAGTTTCACATAGGGCAAGAATTGCTAGTTTGCTAGAATTTAAATGGCAAGTGACGGCATTGAAATTCGTCTGTAAACCGCGTATATTGCAAAAATCTACATTAAAATTGGTAATTTTGTAAAATTTTAAAAAACAATATAAGTAAAAATCAACAAATTAAAATTTATAATTAGATAAAAAAGTGAAATATCAAATTAAAATTTAAATTGATAAAGAAACAATAGAAATTATAAAAATTATATGTGTACGATATGAATACCGCGAGCTTGACAACACAATTTGTTTGTGAATTAAATTAAATTTAATATTTGCCTTGAATGTGCAAATGATTTATAAAACGTTCAACAGTTTTTAGCATACACTGTGAAGTGACCTTATTGAACGCAGTTACAACCAAAAACACACCCAAAGCAAACCTTACGTGCAATACAAAAAAAGAAAAACGAGCACGTTATAGCAAATAAAAGTTATTGATTAATTAAGTTGATATATACACACACTATTATAAATAATAGTAAAATTTACAACAATATTAAACTCTTCTCAAGATCTTTTATGATAAAGTAAAAGTAAATTAGAATAAGTAAATACCACCAGAAATTACAAATTAAAATTACAGTTCAAGTTATGGTGGTATTGATTATTGAGAAGAGAAGAATTGGAACACTGACATCTATCAACGGGATGGAGTGAGAAGGATATTGTTTTTGCTTTGTTTACAACTAGGAGATGTTAGAAAGAAAAGAACAAAAAAAAAATTAAAATTAAAATTAATTAATTGTAAACAAAGCAACCGCGCTCGTTGAATTAGAAAAATTTAAAAAAAAAATCAAATAAAATAAATTAGTCAATTTTGAATATACTATTAAATAAATATAAAAAAAAAAAAACAAAAAAAAAAAAGTGAAATTAAATAACAAAAAAATAATTAAATGTCATATTAAAAAAAGAAATGTGTTATTAAAAAGAATGTGTTATTAAAAAAGCAAAAAGAAAAAGTACTTATCTTACTGCCGCCATTGGGAGTGTAGCCAAGGTTTAAAACGTGTTTTATATTTATTTTGCACCTTTTACTTTGCACATAATTAAAATTAAAACAAAATAAAAAATATAGATAAAAATAAAAAACAAGTGAATTTATTAGTTAAATTAAAATTAAAATAAAATAGATTAAGTTAAATTTAAAAATTAAGTTAATATTATTTATATTTTTAATTATTCGTAAACGATGTTGTCAAACCGACGGTCAAACCGAATCTCTGCAACCGAATTGGTTTAAAAGCTACTTTAGCAACAGAATGCAGTACGAAATACAGAAAATAAAACTGAGACAAAAGCAGTTGTTTTGAAGTTGTTCAAGGTAGTTCTTTAGAACCTACTCTATTTCCAATATATGTTAACGAAATAGCAAATATGAATATTCAAGGAAAAATATATATGTACGCAGACGATTGAGCTTAGTATAGTTATAATATAGTGATAATAACTAATTCAATTTACCAATGCGTTCAAAAAATAAATTTTAAAACTAATGAATATGTATAAGTTGACAATCAACTCTACAAAAACCAAATACAATACATGCTATTAAAAACTAAACACAACAGTAAAATAAATATAAAATGTAATAATGACGTGATAAAACGGGTAAACTCTTATAAATATTTTGGACTTGTTATTGATAAGGAACTTATTATTGAGTCCGAAGAAGTAGCAAAGAAATGTATTAGAATTGGAGGAATAATTAAAGAATTATCAGACAATGTACCTTATAGTTTAAAAAAAATTATAAGTATTTATTTATTTATTTCATTTTATTTGATTAATTCATCATTTTTACAATACAATACAAAATAAATTATATATCAAATTATTTGTTATTCTATTTAAATTTTATTTCTATGTATTCTTTAATTTCTCGTTTTATTCAGAACTTAATTGTACTTCACATTAAATAAAAAACATTTGAATTTGCTTAACAATTAGTGTGATTTTTTTTGAAAAGAAATCATATCACTCAAATTGGAAAACCCTGTATATGTATCTCCTAGTATTTTAAATAAAGTAGAGTGTATATGAGTATAATCAGCTCATTACTTCTATTAACAATATCTACTGTATACTTGCTACTTTTGATAGTCTTCCAGTTCTAGTAGTTCTAAGTGATCTTCCAAATTTGAAGTGGTTATGGTTTAATACAAATAATTTCTTAATTGCAGAAAATATTTCGCTGAACTTTGACTCAATTTATTGATGGATTAAATAAGCCTTTATATCCCTCTAAGTTCGATATTGTAAAAAAACCGCGACATTTTACAATGTAATACGTTCCATTATGTACGTCACACAGGAAAATATACGAGTTTTTAAAACGCATGAAAAAATATTTCGTGCATTCAAAAATTTTTGGATGCTTTTCTATAAATTTTTACAATAGGGGTTACCACACATACCAGTTTAAAAATAAAATGTCAAAATACTTTTTGTTGGGTTATTGCGTTAAATTTTTGCTGAAAAAGTGAAAAGTTGGAGTAATGTTGTAATACAGAATTATAATAGAAAAATTTAAAGCTTTTAGAATTGATCTTATTTTAATTTTTTTTTTTGATAACTCAAGTGCGATGCTTCTTTTTCTCAATTTTAACTTTCGTTTAATATATTTTAAATAACACAAGTTGTTTTTTGATTCACAAAGCATCTCTAATAAGTTGTTTAAAATTATATTTAAAAACACGTTCATTTTTAGCAAAATTTAAAACATCATTTAAATAAAAAAATTCAAAATACAACTTTACTAATAAAATGTCAATTTTTAAAAATCGAAAATTACGTTCCGAAGTGTAAAAAAAACTTAATATTCAGGGTAAGTTCACATGAGATGCATGCATCCGAGTGCAAATATTTGATTGGTTGAAAAAATATATTGTATTCATGACATATTCTCCTTTTCGCTCATTTTAGATATAAGAAGCATACAAGATGAAAATTTGTTTTAACATCAAATACAGACGTAAAATCAAACGTTTAAAATTTTAAACGTTATATATTTTGAAATATTTTGTAGATGGATATAAAAAGAAAAAAAAACTACAATTTTATATGTGTATTAATAAATTATATTTAGTTTATTTTACTTTAAATTTTTTCTTACATAAAATAACAATTTTCTCTGGTTTAACTATTTTGTATTTTGTAAATACAAATTTTTTTGCACGCATCCCTTGTGAACATACCCTTATTTTACAACGTATTGTTTTTTATTGTTTAACAACTCTATTGTTTCAAATTTTAAATTTAAATACAGTTTAAAGGCGATTTAAAAACTTTTTTTACAATATGGAACTCGCCATATGTCACTCACAAGTTAGGCAAACAACTTGACCTTATATAGGGTGTTCAAAATTGAGGTATTTTAATTTTAATAAAAAAAGACTTTTTTTTTGAAATATATTTTTATTTTAATTTATTACTAATAGGTTAATAATGAAAAATTATGTCGGCCAAGTGGCCCCCTGTACTACTTCGGCAAACTTCCAATCTTTTACCAAAATTCTGAATCAAATCACGTTGTTCAATAAACTGTTCTCAATGGTTGAAATCTGCTCGATAATGTTGTTTTTAAGCTCTTGAATTGTTGTGGGATTATTTCTGTACACTTTCGATTTCACAAAACCCCACAAAAAAAATCCAACGGTGTCAAATCGCACGATGTTGGTGGCCACATCACATCTCCTCTACGAGAAATAATGCGATCTTCGAACTTTTCCTTCAAAAGATCCATTGTTTCTCTTGCTGTGTGGCAAGTGGCACCGTCCTATTGAAACCACATATTCTCTACGTCCAAATCATCAATTTCCCGCCACAAAAAGCTTCGGATCATCTCTCTGTAGCAATTTCCATTTGCGTTTTCAAAAAAATATGGTCCGATGATTCCTCCTGACCACAAACCACACCAAACCGTAACTTTTTGTGTGTGTACTGGTTGCTCTAAGATAACCCTTGGATTCTCTTCACCCCAAATGCGGCAATTCTGTTTATTGACTAAGCCATTGAGCTGGAAATGAGCTTCGTCGGTGAAGATTATTTTGTTAAAAAAATTCTCATTTTCTTCTTGTTTTTCGATTGCCCAAGAAACGAATTGCCGACGTAATGCATGGTCAGTTGGTTTTAATTCTTGCGTCAGCTGGATCTTATAAGCCTTTAAATGGAGATCACGATGCAAAATGTTGAATAATGTGGATGGTTTGATGTTTAATTGCTGCGAACGATGACGAATGGAAGGTTTTGGATCTTCTTCAACACTTCTGCTCACAGCTGCTACATTCTCGGTTGAACGGCCACTACGTTGATAAATGTTGCCTCTTTTATCAAGAACAGATCCAGTTTCTAGAAATTTATCAACCATCAGCTTGATGGCACGATTTGTTGGAGCATTTTCTCTACCAAATTTTGTTCGAAATTTCCTGATTACATCTTGAAAACTTTTACCATTTTCGAAAAATTTTGTAATAACACGTTGTTCCTTCGTGTAACGTTCCTAATGGAACGTCTTTAGGTATATTCTAAATACATTCCTAACTAACCGGAATGTATTTAGAATATACCTAAAGAAACCTCGTATAAAAATTTCAGGTAGAAAAAAAAATGGCGGCAAAATCAAAATGATACCTCAATTTTGAACACCTTATATTTTCATGAAAATTGTTGGGCATTCCCTAGTGAATTAACTTCCACCAATATAGATGACTATCACCCTCCATTAGATAAACTATTAAATTTTATACTAATTATTGACCTATATTCAATATTTTTAAATAAATTGATTACTTATTGAAGTAAGTTATATGTAATTGAAATTAGCGCTAAAATTACTCAACATTTTCTTTGTTGCACAAACGGCGGTTTCTTTTGTCTTTTTCATGAAGGCGCTTTCCCAAGAATCTTTTTCACATCCCTATCCCATAAATGAAATTGTACATTTGTTCACAGTTCCCAACTTAAAATTTGGTTTAGAAAAGGGTGATTTTGGTTCGTTAAAGTCAAACACTACCCGAAAGAATCAGATTCTGAGTGAAGTTTACCTCGCGATCATGTCTTAATATTTTCTGTATTCGAAAATGTTTTTGAGAACAAAGCGAGATGTTGTCATTCTACGTAGCTATACTTTTTAATCGCAGCTCCATCATAAAAATATATATAATTATGAAAATTTTGCTGCTTGCTATCAAAAACAAAAATAAATATGCTTGTATATGGTTTTGACAAGTATTTTGGAGACAATGTATGTCTGTATTATGCTTACAATGTGCTTCGGATTTAATCTTTCGATGTCAACCTGTTAAAAAATTAATCAAACTGTACTTAATTTGCTAATAACCAAAGCTAATGAAAATGTGTTAATATTAGATTACATAAATTGTTAAAAATATACTGTAATTCAATTAATAAAAAAAAAATAAAAATTATATAAAGGAAAATTCCTAATTTCGAACATATTTTTTACAAATAAAAATTATCGTATTAAAATCGGGACGAATGAAAAAATTTTTACAAAGCTATGATTTCGTGATCGTTATTTATAATGTGTGTAAGATGACTCCTTAAATTAAAATTTGAAATTCCAAAAGTTTTTTTCTATAATTTTTAAATAAAAAACATTAGTTCTTAGCTAAATAAAAAACATTATTATTGTCGATTCGTTTTATTTCAGTAATTATAGCAGACATCACATTGTAAATGACACAACACCAAAATTACATATATCTTTTCAAAACAAGATTAATTAAATTTTTATTTGTTTTAAAAAAATAATTAGTTCTAATATTATTATTTAAAATGTGTAATTTATATATTGATAAAAAAATTTTTTTTTTAGGTTCGTTTTAGGTTGCAGCCAGAAATTCATATTTTACACGCATGGGATTACGCTTATAGGGCAGCTCGAAAGGGCGATTGGGAAAATTATGCGCGTGATAGATGTAGATTTCAAACCCGTATTGATAACGTTGATTCACTAATCTCGGCAATTTTAAATAAACAGCATCGTGACAACATTGACAACATTTTTAATCAAAAAAATTAAAAAACTATAAAATAACTACAGATAGCTTTAGATATAACAAAATTAAAAATAAATTAAAAAAATAATGTGGATAAAAATTAAAACATTATTTGTTAAATATCACATATTACATTTATTTACTATAATTTGTTATTTTTTTTAGTATTACAATAATTATATTCAATTTTTAATTTTTTATGTAACGTTTAATAAAACTAAAAACTAAAATAATTCAAAAATGCGTATTGATTTTTAGCTGTAAATTATTGCACGTTGGTTATCTCAGTTTTTCCATAAAATTCAATATATTCATAGTAATTTCATAATACGTATTTGTTAATTATTTATATATTTTTGCAATTGAATTAAAACTGAAGCGTTCATCATCACGCGAGCCACCATTTTGGCGGTGGATTTGCCAGGTTTTCTGTACTGCATAGTCTATTAGATGTGTTAATATAGCAAAATAAATATTTTTCCGCTGAAGCCTGCTCTGAACAAACTAACATTTTTGATGCGCTTGATTGACACCTCGCAAATACTTATTATAAAGTCTTAATGTTTGGCTACGAAATGTTGTTAAATTTTTGTGACTTTGCAAGTATCTACGTATGTTCAGTATCAAGTGTGTTCAGCTAAGACTGATATAAAGTTTGACGTCATTGCAACTGCATTGTTATCATTCCACTTTACTACATTTATATCGTAAATGCAGTAAATTTTTTTGGAACAACAAGGAAAAACTGAGTGTTTTTAAATTAGTAAATTATTGGATTTCAATACAGAATGTCATACCAAAGTGTATTTAAAATACAACCGTTAATTTCAGATAACTACACCACATGGACTATAAAAAAGGAGTCCTTATTAATTAAAAATGATATGTGGGATTATGAGTCAGCAGAAGTAAAACCACCTTCTTCAGATGATACCAATTATGAAAAATGGTTAGTGTCAGACAGAAAAGCTAAAGCAGAGTTAATGTTATCGGTCAATTTAAATCTTTTAAATGATATAAAAGAGCCACTTCAAACGAAGTATGGATGGATATTAGAAAAAACTTTTGACTCAAAGCGGCCAACTAGAAAAGCCAACTTATAGTATCTAAAATGAAAAGTGAAGATAATGCCAATGAACACGTTTCTAAATTTTTCAATATAGTGCATAAACTTAAATCTATTAAATGAAGATTGACAAAGATTTATTGTCAATCCTATTTTTATATAGCGTGCCAAATCAATTCGAGATTTTCGAGTAGCAATTGAGTCACGAGACAATTTGCCCGAACCAGGTGATGTTAAGGTAAAGATCCTAAAAGAAGCCAGGGGTAGAAATGTGCAACAAAATTATTTATATCACCTATATATACCACCTATTATACCACCTAAATATTATACCACCTGTGTATAATATAATCAGTAAAATATTTCCAAAATTCTTTATTTTTGTCTATATTGTTTTTGATATTCCATAAAAAGCTTTCAATGCAAATTTCTAATATCTGATAGTAATAAAAAAAACTTAATTGAGTATCTTAAGAATAATGTGTTTAAGTTTTAACAACATAACATTTTCGGCAGTTATTAAAAAACAGAAATAATGTCCTTCTATGCGACTATACTTATGTTCATAGTTGCAGAAAAATATGCGTCAACGTCTGGCATATTTTTTTAACTGATAACTATGAACAAAAAATATGCGCATGTGCGTAGAAATTTGTTTTGCAGTAATTGTTGTTCATAGAGGCAAGCGCATGCAATGTCAATTTATCTAGTTGTTTGGGAGTTTGAGCTGATTTCAATTTAAAGAGTTTTCGTTTGTTGAAGTGTAAATATTAAATAAATAAAAAATAAAAATGAAATATGGTTTAAAAATTTTAATGGAATTGTTGAATGATGATGAGGATCCAAGTTCATTTTATGAAGTTGTGTAAGAAAAAGGAGACGTGTAATTCTTCAAAATATAGTAGAACAAACGAAAGAAGTGAACAGTTTTCTTTCTTCTTCCTAAAGAAAATTCATTTTCCATCTTTAATCTTTTAGTAATTAATAATTTTATGCTATGCTATAATCAGTCCAGCTATCTAAATTTATTTGCCTAAAAATATTATTAACTTGACAATTATATATTTTTTTTTATAATATGAATTACATATATATAGATAGAATTTATATTAATTTATTTCAATTTATGTATATAAACTTAAATTTTTTACTTATGTACATGTTTTTTGAAGCCATTTTGTTAAATTTATTAATAATGCAAGCAATTGCAAGCGCATTAAAATATCTGCAAAATCTACCCGACACTGACGTAACATTGATAACAGTTATCAATGTTACGTCATAGTTATTATGAACTGTAGCGCCTGCTTTTTAACTTAGCAGATTTTTTGACAACATGCAACTATGAACAAAAAATCTTTTTTTTTGCGCATCTTTTTCTTTGCGAATGTCTTATCATCAAATCATCAGTCAATAATGCATTACTAATATGAGGTGGTCCTATGTAAGATCAAAGACAAAAAAATATATAAATAAGACATTCCAAGTAGAACAAAATTTTTAGTATAGAAAATAAGAATATGACTGCGCCCCAAATAGTCGCGACCTTTATCAGAATGAAATTTATTCATCTTTTATGTTATACTAAATTCGTTTTTTTTAAATTTTAAATATAGATAAACTTTTTTCATTCTTTTTGATATACAATTATATACAATTTAATCTTGAATAAAAAAAAAAGTTTTCTAAATAAAATAAATTGGTGTATATGTACATTGTAACTCGTATTGCTATACTGGGATATATAATAATTTGAATACTGGTAATTTAACCCCCTCCTGGCCTGGTCCCTTCCTGGCCTAGTTGGTAGGAACGCAAGTATTGCAATCATACCAGCTACGACTTTCTCGGCTTCGATTCCCGACCTTCATATAGCAATTAATATTAGCATAATCCTCATATCAAGTAATTTTCATATATATATTATAACGAATTTTCAATTCATATCTATAACTCACAGATACAATAATCTAAAAATAACCCTCATACTAGAATAACCGATATACATAACTATTTTCACATTATAAATATAACTCACAGATATAATATGCTGTCAATAATTAATAATTCAATAACTCAATATAGCAAACAAATAACTTATATTCCTAGCAAACACTAGGATCGGTTGCAATAGGCCAATCCCCTATTCAGCTTAAATTGAAAAGGATTCAAGAAACGGAAGCAAGAAGCCTCGGATATAATAGATTTGGAAATACGGCAATAACCTTTGGCATGAATATAAGGACCCGAGTAGGACAATGGAATGTTAGCACACTTAGAGAAGCATCCAGGCTTGCGCAATTAGAGCAACAAGCGGCTGCATATAAGATAGGCATATTAGGCATAAGTGAGCTAAGATGGAATGGAAGTAGTGAAATGAAATCGGCAAACAGCAACATTCTTCTGTACAGCGGCAAAGAATCCAGAGGAGGAAGTGGTGTTGGAATACTAATTGAGAAAACCATAGTTAATACGCTAATCTCATGGAAAGCTGTATCAGATAGAATTATTACGGCTCGGTTTCGCGGCAGAGTCAGGCATGTTTCGGTCATTCAAAGTTACTCCCCAATAGAAAGCGCAGAAGATGACGAGAAAGACGATTACTATAGCCAACTAAGCGGTGTTTTAAATGATATCAGCAGAGGCGATTTGGTAATCCTGATGGCTGATTTCAACGCGCAAATTGGAAGCAACAACATCAACCTTGAAAACACAATAGGGAAACATGGTCTGGGAATACGTAACAACAATGGTGATAGACTGGTAGAATTATGCCAAACCAATCAGTTGGTCATAGGAGGCACACTGTTCCCCACAAATATATACACAAATACACATGGGTCTCACCTGGTGGTAGAACAAAGAACCAAATTGACCATATATGCGTGAGTAGAAAATGGAAAAACTCATTGCAATATGTAAGGAATAGAAGAGGTGCTGATATACAGAGCGACCATGAGCTTAACAGCTGACCTGAAGATTCGGCTAAGGCGTAATACTACCAACACGCAGAAGTTCAAAGCCAAATTGAACGTAGACCAACTCAGAAACCCAGCAGTAAAATCTAATATCATAAGGGCTATCCAGCAAACTGTATCAGAAAACATGTAGCAGTCATGGGAGGAAAAAGCTAAAGCCATACGACAAAAATCAGTAAACGTCCAAGGCATACATCAGAATAATAGAAAACCATGGATCTCTGACCATAGTTGGAACCTGATCAAACATAGGCAACAACTAAAGAACCAAATGAACACTGATAACTCTATCCCGCTAAGGTAGCAGTATCAGACCCAGAGCAAATTAGTTAAGAAAGGAGCCAGGGCAGATAAGAGAAAACACATTGAGAAAATGGCTAGAGAAGCAGAAACAGCAGCTGGCAAGAATGATATAAGATCAGTATACAATATAGTAAATAGCCTTAACGTTCAAGAACAAACCCAGCGATGGAAATAACACTTTGAGGAAATAAGCAACATTCAGCCGACACACAGCCCTCAATGGGAAGTAACCACCAATGACTTCAGTGAAGAAAACACCGACATTCTCAGCTCAAAAACCTTCTATCCGTGAGATTAAAGACGCCATCTTAAGATTGAAAAGTAATAAGGCAGCAGGAGACGATGGTCTACCAAGTGAGATACTAAAATCAGACCCACAATCATCAGCAGAACTCATCCACCCGCATATAACAAACGCTTGGGCATCAGAAACAATACCATCATCATGGAAAAAAGGAATTATTATCAAAATTACAAAGAAAGGTGATCTTTCTGATTGCAACAACTGGACGGGTATTACATTACTGAATACGATATATAAAATCATCACAAACATTATTCAGAATAGACTTCAAGAAGAGGTGCAGAACACGCTAAGAAACGAACAAGCTGGCTTCAGACCAGTTAGAAGCTGTCTCGATCAAGCCAACGTACTAAGAATAATAGTGGAGCAATCACACGAATGGCGATCACCGCTGTGTCTGATCTTCGTTGACTTTAAGAAGGCATTCGACTCTATACAAAGAAAAGCCATATGGAAAGCCCTTGTGAACAGGAATATACTAAGAAAAATCGTGAATATAATTTGTGCTCTCTATGATAACGCCGAACTCTCGGTATCGCATAGTGGAAATATCAGCGATCCATTCACAACGAATGCAGGAGTCAAACAAGGATGCTCTTTATCGCCACTGTTATTCACAATAGTCTTGGATGACATAATGAGAGAAATCAGTAACATCTGGGATGGCGTCAATTAGTCAGATGATAGGAATCTCTCTGATCTCGACTACGCTGACGACATCTGCCTCTTGTCACACAGCCAAGCTGAAACACAGTCGAAACTGAACCTTCTACAGCAGGCGGCACGGAAAAGAGGGCTCGAAATAAACATTAACAAAACTAAGGCAATGTTTATTCACTGCCCAAGCAACACCCCCATCATGCTAGAAGGCCAACACATAGATAGCGTAGACGAATTCTGTTACCTCGGTAGCATAATAACTCCTACAGGTGGTACTAGGGAAGATGTACAAAATAGAATCAGCAAGGCAAGGTCAGCATTTGGCAGATTTCGGCATATATGGAACAGCAATCAAATATCGAGAAGAACAAAAATTAGCATATTCAACTCCTGTGTTAAAACCACTCTAACATATGGTAGTGAGTCATAGCTGCTAACGAACTCCATCAAGAATAAGCTGCAAGTCTTCATAAACAAGCATCTAAGAATCATATGCAGAATTTTCTGGTCGAACAGAATCAGCAATAAAGATCTATGGAACTTAACAAATGAAGAACCCCTAGTAAAACAAATATCCAGGAGAAGGTGGAAATGGATCGGGCACACATTGAGGAAAAATGAAAATGACATAAACAGAGTTTCGCTATGTTGGAATTCATAAGGAGGTTCTAGAGCTAGAGGTAGACCCAGAATGACGTGGAAGCGCGCTGTCCTAAGTGAAATAAGCAGATGCAATTTGTCCTGGAACATGATTGAAAAAAAAGCGTTAAGCAGGGAAGATTGGAGACTTCAAGTGGAAGCCCTACGCTCCCTAGTGGAGTAACAGGACAAAAAAAAAAAATGTAATATGGGTTTTTCCAAGTAATTTACATTCGATTGTTAGTTGTAAATAAATTTTATTTATTCTAGTTTATAATATTACAATTCATTAACATAAAATTTACAAATGTATTACAAAAAAATAAAAATACAAAGAAAAGATTAGTTATCTGCAAGTTAACAATTAGCTACGTTGTCAGAATTATTGTATTGTGTTTAATTTTTTTAAATAAAATGAAGTTTTTTTTCTAAATATAAGAAAATTTGAAAATTAGAATTAAAATGAGAAGTAACGTATAAAATTTAAAATATTATATTTTTTTGAAGTAATTCAGTTTTATAGAAAAAAAATAGAAAGAAAAAGAAAGAAAAGAATAAAGTTCATTTTATAAGGGAAAAAGCCAACTGGAAAATTTGCCTACTAGATATTTGTATTTAAATATTATGTATACCTAAATAGTATTAATTTTCCAATTGGCATAAAAAAACCCTTTTTTTTATTAGGTACAAATAAAAAATAACAAAATTCATAAGGTTACAATAAATATGTAGGTACAACATAAATAAAAATAGGTAAAAGAAATAATAAAATAAATTCATATTTACAAAGAAAAATGTTAAAAATTATTTTAAAATAAAAGTAAAAATATATATGCACATATGTACATAATTTGTAAATAAATATATAATATGTAAATACATACATATACATACTTATAATTAATATTTAATTTCTAGAAGCTAGTCATTGCTCATGTATTAATCGAGAAAATCTAAAAATAAAACATATTAGTAATTATAAAATAAAGAAGTTAATAGTGTAAAAAACAGATTTTTTTATAGCAATTCAACCTGTAAGAAAGAATATTATTAGAAATTAAAACTAATGAAATATATACATATGTATGTACATAGCTGAAACGAAGATATGGAAAATTTAAGAAATTATAAAACTGAAACGAATTAAAAATATTTTTATTTTTATTTCAAAATTAAATTACATAAGTATTACTAGTATTTCAAAATTGAATTACACAAGTAAATTACATACATACATATTATTATATCACATTTTAAATCTTAAAATTTAAATAAACAACTTAAACTAGGATATTCATTATAAGTATGTACTTAAAAATAATTATTTTCGTAAAACTTTTAATTTGTCTGGGAAATTATTGTTTTCATTGAGTGACCATTTGCAATTTTTTCTTATTAAAATTAGAATTAAATAATCTAATATTTTCAGTCTATGGGATTTACATTTGTCTTTATCTGAGAACCAATCTGGGTACGAAACATTTGTTATTTCAATTAATTTATCTATGTAAAATTTTTTTATATTCGTAATCGCAATTAGGTCTTTAAATGTTTTTTCAAAATAATTTATTTGCACATATGTCATAAAAATCATTAGTAGGCTTCTTTAAACCAATCTTGGCGCCTTCATAGGTTTTTTCATTAATTAACTGTTCACGGAGCATATTTGATGTATTTATTTGCCTTCTTTAACAATTTTTCTTTGCATGTGTCACATTTAATTTTATTATTTATTTTATATACAACGTAGCCAATAAAATAACTTCTTGAATTTGCAGTAATGTTATTGTTCTCTTTAGTTTTTTCTTCGGTCTCTTTATGATTCGAAAAATTGTCTTTTTGATTATTAAAACAGAATATTTCATCTTTTTCATTGTTTTCTGTATCATCAAAATTCAATAATTATTTAATTCTAATTTTAATAAGAAAAAATTGCAAATGGTCACTCAAATTTATGTTGTACCTACATATTTATTTTAACCTTATGAATTTTATTATTTTTTATTTGTACCTAATAAAAATAAGGGTTTTTTTTGCCAATTGGAAAATTAATACTATTACATAATATATACAAATATCTAGTAGGCAAATTTTCCAGTTGGCTTTTCCCCTTATAAAATGAACTTTATTCTTTTCTTTCTATTTCTTTAACCTATTAAATTTGCTTTTCTAGTGTATATACATATGTATATCTGTATGTATATAGTTTTTGGATTACAGAAAATAAGTGTACACATATTCTTAAGAACAAATAAATAATTAAAATAAAACTAAATTACTTCAAAAAATATGACATTTTAAATTTTATACGTTATTTTTCATTTTAATCCGAATGAAAAATTTAGGCAATTCAAATAACGAATTTAATTCTTTCAAAACAATTAAATTCTTATTCATTTTCTATCTTAGTGCTAACTATTGTAAAAACCAAAAGGTAAAAGTCCAAATTTTCTAAAGGTGATATATGTACATATACATATATACCTACTTAGTTGTACTATTTAACATTAATGCTATATATGTATGTTAATTAATAATTTTATACATTTAAATTTATAAAGTAAAAATTTAAATCCTTCTTCATATACATATTATAGTCAATACAGTTTACTTCAATTGAAACGACGAACTATTGGTTATTGTTGTTGTTCCTCAGGGGGCATAAAATTGCCCTTACACCAAGGTCCTGCGACCCGTTGTGCTCCCCTGCTCAACGATCCGCTCGCTTTCTACAGCGTCTCGTCGAGCCACTCTATTCCTTTCATGAATCGCACTATGTCTCCCTGATTGAACATTCTCACCTCGGAAAAGTTTCCCCATTGATCTTCTGCCAAAGTTCTTCGCCTTTGGGTCTTCAAGTTTCGGCATTGGCACAGAACGTGAAGTACTGTTTCTGCCTTTTGCCCGCATTCAGGGGCATAGATTCGACTCTGTTTTGCCAGTGCTAATTTCCATGAATAGTCTCAGATCTGTTCTATTTAGTTTTAGAATTTTCTGCGGCTTTTTGCTATTCTCTCCAGAATTCTTTCGTATGTATTGATCCTGGAGATTGCCACCAACTTTTCCTAGCACTGGCTTAGTATATCTTCGATATTTCTGCTTTGCATACTTTCTAATACCTTTTTTTAGTGTTACTTTACCTTTATTGAAAGCTTTTTCTATCGTGTGGATAACCTCGTGTAAAGCGGTATTTATTTTTCCCTTTATATACGCGTGTTGATAACACGATAACCTTGGGTTTAACTGGTTTCTTATCTCCAGTTCTATTATTTTTCCTAATCCTTTTGAAAGGAAAGAAGTTAGACTTATCGGTCTGTAGGCGTTGGCTTACCTGTAGCACGTTTTATTCTTAGGTTTTATTCGCACGTTTTTATAGTCTTAGACAGGCTTTGTAAATGGCCTTTAATCTTGTTCTTAGGATTCTAAGTCCTTGGAGTGTATCGGATAGATGTTATCGGGCCCTGTTGATTTATATGGTTCAAAAGAATTAAGTACCCAGGATATCCGCTTATCCGTAACGATTTGATCGACCTAACTATCATTTCGTCTGTTCTTGCTGGTCTTTGTTCTAAATCATCCCTTTCCATAGGCTTTATCAACGTTTCGCTTTCGGCAAAGTTTTTTGACAATAATATTTCAAGAAATTCGTCCATGCTTATTGACATGGTACCGTCTTCTCTCTTTAGTAATTCCTGTTGCGTATGGCCTTTAGAGAGGATTTCCCTAAATCTTTAGGCATCGCTAACTTTTTATATTTGCTCTGTAAATTTCCTCCAGAGCCTCGAATGCGTTTCGCTATGGGTGCTCATTGCTTTATTGAAAAGTTTTCTAACTTTTTTTCTGAATTTCATCAGGTTTCTATTCATCCACCTTTGTTTATATATAGGTTTAGATATACGTGTCAGTGTACATGAGCTATCATACGATTCGCTTATTGCCGTTGTTACAAACTCAATTTCTTTGTCCAGTTCGTTTGTACCATTTATTGAATCCAGTCTAGAGTTAGATTTTTCTCTAAGACACGATCTAAATTGATTCCAGTCAGTTCTTTTAGGATTAAATATCGGTCAAACCTAATGTGGCGATGATCTGAGAAGGAGACCTCCTTTGATACATGGCAATTCTAAATTATATTGAATATACTATTACTGGCTAAGCTTATATCTATAACTTTGTGATTTCTGTTTATAAAGATTGGGACATTACCTTTGTTCAGAATCAGCAGATTCGTTGAGCATATATATTCTAAAAGTGATTTACCTCTGTTGTTGAAGTTGGTGCTACCCCGCACTGTGTTGTGTGAGCTAGTATCCCAACCTACACTCAAGTGTGTATCATTAAGTTCTAAATAACTTACCAAATCCTTGAGTCCTTTCGTCGGCGGTGACTCTTGCTCATCGTATGGTAGGTACACTGATACCAAAATGATGGCCACTTTGCTTTCTTCTACCTCCCATTCTGTTAGTATGGTGGTCGTATCCTTACTATTGAGCTGTGAAATGGAACTATGGAAACACCTAAAATGTTTCCCATTCCAATCTGTTGGTTGGTCATTCATCGTACCCGGTGCCGAATAAGTGCCACAGCCATTCCTTCCTCAAGCATTCTCTCCGCCACTGCCTCTGTGATATTTCTGCGGGGATACTTCAGTGTATATTAGCTTGGATTATTTTCGTTACAAGCTTATTCATGAGTACGCTAGCTATTCGCCCTCGCTAGGTGAGGTGTTTATTTCACTTCTCCAATCCTTAATTTTTCCGACTCCTGGAGTGCCTGTATATGTCGAAGTAATCTGCTCCAGGCCCTCCAGAATTGTCGGATCCATCTCAGGTAACGAGGATCCCTGCTCTGATGCTTCCGTGAAGTAAATCATCGAGTGGGTGTCCTCAAGCTCTACTGTATTAGTCACCTTTTTGGAGCTGACCTCCGAATGGTGGGGAGTTCGGTTTCTATTGCCAATTTTGAAATTAGAGTTCTTCAGAATAACTGTAAAATTAATAATTGCACTGAAAACTTGCTAAAAGGGAGTCTTTATTTGAGGAATTAAGGATAACAGATAGCGTGGACGATTCTGCTGTACTTAACAAGAATAAAGTTACGTTTTCTGAAGTCATTGATGCTTCTTTGAATTCCGTCGACATAATGGATGAAGCACCAGGTGCAGTTTATGAACCAAATTTTAACTTAAGAATTTCAAATTTATACATTAATACTATAGAAAAGTTTTTAACTGATTTTACAAAAAAAAATTTAATTGTGAAGACGTTTATTGTAAAAATATTACACCTCGTTGATTAAAATTCACAATACAATAAGAATAAGAAAATTAATAATAGTAGCAGTAGGAACAATAATAAAAATAAGAATGTAGTTAAAAATAATAAAATAAAGAAAAACAATAATAGTAGTTTATTAGTAAAAATAATAATATCAAATTTAATCAAAATAATAAAACAAATTATAATAATTATGTTAGCTTTAGTAAATCAATTAGCAAAACTAGTACCATAACACAAACATTATTAAATTCACATAATAGAAATACTGATTTAAATAGTTTAATTTTAGTAATAGTGATAATTATAATGACAATAGTATCAATAATACTAGCTCGTTAATCTGTGTTACCGAACCGGCATCTTTTTTTTTTTTTTTTTTTTCCTTATTATCGTATTTTATAATTTAGATTACATTAATTATTATTTTATATAAAGTGTTTAGTAATACAAGTTTATTTATTTGACCGTAGCCTGAGCTGTCTGGTCTGATAAAGTTCATATAAATAATATTCATTAAAAATAATAAAGTTCATTAAAAACGTAATAAAATAAATAAAAATAATAATACCTATCATCTATATATGTACATGAAAAGTTTTTACATTTTTTATTTTTTACTTTTTCTTTTTTTTTTTTTTTAAATAAAACACATTTTTTATTTTCTATTTTTTCTTTTTTTTTTTTAAATAATCTAAGACTATAAATTTAAATTTAATCCACATATGACTACATGCATAAATAGAATACAACAACTAATATAACAGATAACATTCCCTCGACCTTCCGCTTATCTTCCTGCTTTATTTTATTTATTTTTAACTTTCTAACACAAATGCTTTAATTCGGATTTTAAACGTAGGTAGATTCGCAATCTGTTTAAGACTTTCCGGTAGTATGCATTATATGCTTTTAAACAATTATACAGCCCATTATTACTTTGGTTATTTGTACGAAACAATGATAAATAATAGTTTGCTTTGTTACGTGTATTGTGGTTATGAATGTCAATCAATCTATTCAAGATAAAATTATGCTTTATATCATTATTTACAATCTTGAAAGCCAAGATATATAGCTCATATTTACAAATGTTTGCTAAACTAATATATTGGGAAGAATATAATAAACTTGTTGGATGTTGAGTCGGGTACCGATTAATTACCTTTATGCTTTTTTTATGTAAAATGTCTAACTTGTTCAAATAATCTTTGGCAGCTCTTCCCCAGATTGGGTTTAGATAACAAATATGAGATTTTATATAGGAATTGTAGATCGTGTATAGGGCTTTGTTAGATAAGAAGTTTTTCAATCTATGCAGGATAAATATGTATGGCGCTATTCTTCTTTTTATATAATCGATGTGATTGCTCCAGTTAAGTTTATAATCTAAATTTAAACCTAAATAATTAAAGTTTTTGATAATTTCAATTTTTTCATTTCTAAAGAGAATACTTGTACCTAAGTTCCATGTTTTATTGGCAAAGAGAATTATTTTAGTTTTCTTAATATTTAGACTGATCCTATGTTTATTTAACCACTCTTGAATGACATTCAGATCATTTTGAATTGAAGTTTTTTTAATTTCTTCACTATTTTCAGAGTACTTTAAGACCGCATCATCAGCATACAGCTGTATTTCCCCTTTTAGGGCTAGACGAGTTAGATCATCAATGTATAACTTAAAGAGGTCCGGTCCCAAAATAGAACCATGTGGTTCCCCTTTATATATGCTTTTCTCAGAGCTACAAATATTATTAATGCGAACTATTTGTGTTCTATTAAATAGGTAAGATTCGAAAAATTGTATTTGAATTCTTGAAAAATTAAAGTTAGAAAGTTTCAGCAATAAGATTTCGTGATCCACGCAATCAAATGCTTTTTTCAAGTCAAGGAAGACGCAGCTGGTATATTTTTTCCTGTCAATACTTTTTGATATGAAATCTGTTAGAGTTAGACAAGCAGCTGTGGTGTTAGATTTTGATTGAAAACCAAACTGCTGTTCACTCAAGATATCATTAGAGTAAAAAAAATTATATAATCTATTCTTTATCACAATTTCAAAAATTAAATAAATAGAAGAATCAAAAGAATAGAAATAGGCCTGTAGTTTGAGCAGTCAGTTTTATTTCCGTCTTTATAAATAGGAGTTACAATTGCAGTTTTGAGTTTTTTTGGAAAAATGCCGTTACTAAATGATTTATTAATTAATTTAACAAATATAGGGACTAAAGGGTCCGCAAAACGTTTGATGAGTTTCGTAGAAATATTGTCAATTCCTGTAGCTGCCGCAGCATTTAATGAGCTGATAGCCGTGCTTACTTCTTCGAGATTTGTTGGAGTTAATTGGAATTCTGAAGATATGGTACGACTGAATTGGCTTAAATAAACATGATCAATAATTGTATTAGATATGTTTATTTCCTTGGTTACATTGACAAAGAAATTATTGAAACATTCAGAAATGTCTTTTGGATTGTCTAACATTTTCTCATTCTGGCATAGAGTCTTAACTTGGTTTTTTGAAACGGGTGTATCAGTATTAAGTATAATCTCCTTATATAAATTCCAAAGTTTTTTTGTATCACTCGGATATAAAGAGATTTTGTCCGAGCAGTATTTTTTTTTGCCTCAATAACTAATTTTTTAACTCTATCTCTATATTGAATGTACAAGTTGTTAATATGAGTATTATTCACGTGTTGCTTCTTATATTTAAAAAAGGAATCTCTGATTTTCATAACACATAAAATCTCTTCAGTTATCCATATCTTTTTTTTTTTAACATTTTTTATTTCAATACGCTCCGTATTATTATTTATTAAAGCAGAGAGATTATCAATGATTTGATCAACATCATTGTATGATTCAGAATTTAGCCAGAAATCATTGTTAGTAATATTGGTGTAATTTAAAACGGTTTTGTATTGAATATTATTACAATTATTATTTCTTATATGTTTTGTACTGATTAAAAACATTTGATGATCAGATAAGGAACAATCTAAGACATGTAAATTATATTTTTTGTCTACAATGTCAGTTAGAAAATGATCAATTATTGTTTTAGATTGTGATCCAAATCTGGTAGCGAAAGTTTTAGAAATCTTATTGCAGATAAAGAAACCATTACTTAGCAACATATCTTTGTATGAGACTATATCCGGGTTGTTTATATTTAGTAAGTCAAGATTGAAATCACCTACTATTATAGATCTTTTGTAGTTGGAAGTCAATTTATCGATTCTATTAATAAAGTTAGTAGGACGTGTTTCGTGCGATCTATAAATTCCAACAATATTAAAGTTTTGCTTCATTATCTTAATACCTAATATTTGGCTATTGTCAAATTCTTCAGTAATAGTAATATTACTAGAATAGTGATTTTTTATATAGATAGCGATTCCACCATATGGTTTGTCTCTATTAATGAAATATGAATCATATCCTGATAGATTGAAAAATTTATTCTCAGAAGAAAGTAGCCATATTTCAGTTAGAACAATTACATCTATGTTACATTTAAAATTCTCGATTAATGTTTCTAATTCAAAGATTTTTTTTCTTAAACTTTGTATGTTTAAGTGCAAAATGTTAAAATTATTTTGATACTTTATACTCATTGAATTATGGTCGTAATTTAGGTAATGTGCCACATTGAAATGGCTTTCTACGTTTTCTATTTCATCTAAGTGCATATAGAGTATAAAGTAATAATTTGTATAGCATGAGTTAAAATTAACAGTTGTAATCTGTCAAAATTAATATTTATTATATTTTTATGTAATATTAAATTTAACAGCTGACAAAAAAAAAAAAAGAGTAGTAGAAGATTGATATGTATGTTTATATATATTATTTTTTTATATAGTATTAAGATGTTTTTATATAATATCATAGGTGGATAATTTGAATTAGAATTAATAAGTGAATTGCATTTATTCGTAAATATGTATAGTAATGTAGAAAAATTTGAAATATATAAAATGTAAATATGGCCAAAGTATAATTGTTTAAAATTAGTATTTAAAATTGTAAAGTTTAAAGTTAATTGAAAATTTTGAAAAAAAATTATAAATAAGTGAGTTAGATTTTGTCGTATGTATATATAATAATGTAGAAAAATTTGAAATGTATAAAATGTAAATATGGCCAATGTATAATTGTTTAAAATTAGTGTTTAAAATTGTAAAGTTTAAAGTTAATAGATAATTTTGAGAAAAAAATAATAAGTGAAATAGATTTAGTCGTAAATATAATAATGTAGAAAAATTTGAAATATATGAAAAGTAAATACGAGCAATGTGTAATTGTTTAAGGTTAATATTTAAAGTTGAATAGTTTAAAGTTAAAGGATAAGAATTTAGTCTGAAAGAGCAAAATATAATTTTAGGAGTTATAAAAATTGTAAAATAGATTAAGTTTATATTAAATTTAATTGTTATTGTTGAGATATAAATTGTACTAAAATATATAAGAAATAATAAATTATGTTTAAAGACGTTAGTTGACCAATTGTTTATAAATGAGTTAATCTGTATACTGTATAAAACTGAAATTGCTGATTTTGACAAATTGTTTGCTATGAAATATAAATTAAATATAGAATTATGTAGATATAAAAAAGTAAAAAAAAAAAAAAACAAAGATCTAAGACAATGCCATAGGTTATGTTAATTAAAGTTGTTGTTGTAATTAGAATGTAAAAATAAAAAGAACAAATTACTAATATAATATTATAGGTTATGTTAATTAAAGTTATTTTACTTAGAATGTTAATTAAATCCAAATTTATGTGTAATAATGTGAGAATAACAAAGAAAGAAATTTTATTAATCAAAAATGAATGTTTTAGAAAAATTATTTTATCTATATTGTATTTATTTGCAAAATTTAGTTTTAGCAAAGTTAATGTCATTAAAATTTTCAATTCTAAATACCTTTGTGTTTTCATTTTGTCGTAAATAAATTTTATTATTCTTGATCCAGAGATATTGACATTTTCCAGCGATTTTAAGCTGCCTAGCCTCATAATGTAATTTAGATTGAAGAGAGGTAAGATGTGGACGAAAAAAAATTTGCTTGTTGCCATATTTTTCAAGGCCTACTTCAACTGTGAAAAGGTTTCGGTAGTTAGATTTCTTCGCCATAGCTTCTTCTTTATCTTTATCGGTTTTCATTTTTACCAAGTATAAAGTATTTTTGTTTTCCTTATTATTGTTATGCTTATTTAAACAAGTAACACTTAAAATGTTTTCCTTAGGAATTTTGGCTTGAATTTTATCAAATATGGTATATACAGTATTTTTTGTATTGTCTAAGTTAGAAGGTGGTCCGGAAATTATAATATTGGACTGGTTTTTATGTTGTTCAATCCCATCTATTTCCCCTTGCAATTTGTTTACCAAAGTTTTTAGTTTATATGTCCTATCCTCATTAAGTTTAATTTGTTTTTTGAGAGTGCTATTCTCTTCCAATATCAGGTTATTTTGTTGGAAAATTTCCTCTATTTTAAAGTTAACAAAAGTAAATGTGTTGTGAATGCCATTAACAGCGGACGCTAATTGTTGCAAGCAATTATATAGATTTTCTCCTACACAATCGGATGGATTGGGTACGGTTAAATCCTTTTCGTTATTACTAATAGTGGAGAATTCATTGTTCAACTCGTCTTCACTTTCTTTGTCACCCAGCACAACGAACGATTCATTACTTTTACTAGGACAGTCATTGCATTTCCAAGTCGCACTTCCTGCCTGGACAGCATTAAAAAGTTCATCAGCAACCGATGCACATTTTAGGTGGAAAACATTTCGGCAAATACCACTGCACTGTATTCCTTTTGTTTTACGATGGAATTGTTTTTTGCAAATTTTACATAGTTTGCTCATAATAGAAAATTATTGATTTCTTCAGATATTGAAAAATTTTTATTTTTTATTTTTATAATATTTATATATGTAAGTTAAGATCAATAATTTTTGTAAACTTATAAACTCTATTTTGGCGCGTTCAGTTGGACTTTGAAATTTTTCCTTTTCCTTTATTCTTTATTTCTTTTTTTTTTTTTTTTTTTTTATTTTTATAATTATTATATAGTATTAAAATTTCTTAATTTCTTAATTTTAATTTAATGTTAAGACTTTATTATTTTTAATATTTCATTTTTTTAAATTTATTAAAAGCAAAAGATCTTCTTCTGATTTAGGCAGTAATGACTGTCCTAATTTCGTGTATGGTGGTAATGAAACTAAGTTAAACAATACGTAATAATAATAATACTAGCACTTCAATTAAATCATTTGTCAAAGCTTTAATGCCACCAATAACTAGAATAACACAATGATTCTTATAATCGTCTATCGTGTCATAGATTCGTGTAGAAGGCAAGACTCCAACTAACCTAATAGTTTTAATTAGCAGTGAAGCATTTCCTACTAAATAGGAAAACCTGTATAAAGTGCACATCAAATTCTGTAATTCGATAGATATTTCTATCAAATTCTAGAGGATCTTTCATCTTATTGGAGACATTGTGAAACTAACTACTATAAGCACTTGAATTCATCTCGTGAAAATTATAAGTTTTTTCTACCAAGCTCCTGAAAATGATCGTATTAATATTCCTATTAAAAAAAACACACATACCACCAACAATTTAAATAATATTAAAATATTTTATCACAACTGTAGTGGTATGAGAGACAAGCTCAATAAACTTTATCTAGATGCTAAGTCATGCAATTTCAGTGTACTTGCTATTACTGAAACATGGCGTAATGATTCTTTTAAAAACAATGAAATTCTTGATGAAAATTGGTCCTTTTATAGAAAAGATCGGGATTATCTATTTGTAAATTGTTCGGGAGAAAATGGCGTGCTACTTGCCGTTTTTACAACAACAACATAGTTTCAGAAAAAGTCGTTCCACTACAACAAACCGTACGGTTTATACATCTGACATCCTGAATCAAACAGAGAAAGGATACCAAGTTGATGCAATTTACACTGATTTTAGCAAAGCTTTCGATCGTGTAGATCACTTCATTCTGCTAAACAAACTATAAACTTTTGGCATTTCGGGTTCATTTCTTGAGTGGCTTAAGTCTCATCTGTCTGAAAGAACTCAAAATGTTAAATTTCAAGGTGTATTATCCAATCGGGGTTACTTCCGTATAACACAATCGGGGTTACTTTCGGTGTTTCGCAAGGAAGGCATTTAGGCCCGCTCCTGTTTAACGTATTTATTTCAGATCTTTCGTAATATCTATGCAATACACCTCACTTTTCGTTAGGCTGATGACCTAAAAATATACCAAGTATTTAAAGATAATTCTGATATACTTAACTATACTTCAGTCAAGCTTATGAGTGTTACAAGCTTGATGCACGTCAAATAAATTGGAACCCAACATACCGAAATGTAAGGTTATTAGTTTTATGCGAAAACCGTCTTCTTTAATATACGACTATAAAATTGATAATGTAACTTTGGAAAGGGTTTTTAGCATTACTGATTTAGGAATTCTTCTCGTTAATAAACTTAATTTTAACCTTTACTATGACCAATTAGTTTCAAAAGCTAAAAAAATATTATGTTTCATTAAGAGAAGAGCAAAAGAATCCGTAGTTCGATCTATCTTATAATACGGTAACATTATATTCCAATCCAGCCTTTCAAGTTTATTAAAATAGAATTGAATCAATTTTTTTATTTGCATTAAGAAATCAATATAATCCTTCGGATTTTGGTAATCTTTCTAGTTACACTACAAGACTTAATTCATTAAACATGCTCTCTTTATCTTTATGAAGACAATTATTGTCATCGTATTTTGCTTTTGATATTTTGAATAATAGTATTTTTATCCAATTTCTTACTATTAAGTTTATACTTAATGTTAAAGTAGGCAAACTGAAAATACTAAATTTTTAATGGATTACAAACACAAAACAGAGTACGTAAGAAATGAACCCATCAATAGATGTTATAATACTTTTAACAAAATTTCTTATCTTTATTCTACATCCATCTCCAGAATTACTTTCATACGCATTTTACAACATTTTTCCGCTTTTCACCACTTTTTAACAACATGTTCTACTTTAATAACCTCAGGCAATAAATTTCCAGAAATTATGATAACATAATTTACCAAACCAATAATCAGCATAGTCAAATAAACCATAATAATAGTAGTTATCCCGGCACTCTGTCATGGGAAAAACTCATGACATATCGCACCAACCACTGACTTACATTTTGATTCGTGGGTTTAATGTAGGTTATTTTTGGTTAATGGGTCAAAAACTAGTTTTGATTGTTTTGGTTTGGTTAAGGTTTAAAGTTAGTTATAAGTGTGGATTGTTAACTTATAAGTTCCAAATGGTTGTATAGTTGGAAGTCCAAATTGTGGGTACTGTTGTGTAAGTTGGCAGGCGGGGTTAATGAACTGAAAAAGTTTAGAATATTTAGGTTTTTTAATAAATTCATTAGTACTTTGTAATAGGGTATCATACAAATAGAAAGAAGAATTTTTTCAAGTCAAATTAAGTTGTTTTTTATTGCGCAAATTCATAAGCCTAATAAAATGTATGTACAAGTTACATATTCCGTCGACCTTTCTAACTAACTTTCATTCACTCTAAATAAAAATCATTTATTTCAACATTCCTGAAAATAAATTAAATAACAACATCAAACAAATTCATAAATTCCATTTTTTTATAACTTGAAATTTTATTACACGTTTCATTCTAACTTTAAGTTAAAACATACTAAATGTAAATTAAGCATATTTCATTTTTATACATAGTATATTGAAAATAAATTAACTGTACTTTTTGAATTAAATTTATAAAGCTATGTACATAAATAATTCAAGTTATGTGATGTTTCTCAATAAAAAGCTTCGGATTCGATTAATAACCATCTAAAGCTATTAAAAATATTAAACGAATGTTATAAAAGGGAGTAAAGCTGTTAAAAATATTAAAGGAAAATAAAATATTAAATATTAAAATAAAAATTATAAAGAAAAAAACAAATTTTGTAAAAGAAAAATTAAAATTAATTTATAAAGTAAAAAATTAAAAATAAAATTGTAATTTAAGTTTAAAATAAAATTGTAAAATAAGTTAAAAATAAAATTAAAAAGTTAGTTAATAAAAATATAAAAAATTATAAAATAAATTTTTGTTGAACATTGTAGAATCATAATCATAAAACTAAATTTTGAAGTAATAAATAGAACTTAGTTTAATAAAACAAGCATTTGGGTTCTGACTAAAGAAAATTATATTTATGTTTTTTTTTTGTTAAAGTAAAGACAAGAATTGAAATTGGCGGCCCAACTAGTGAGATAAATAAATGAAAACTATCTAAATTTGATTTTCAAAACTTTATAAAATGTTATCAAGAAAATAATAAATAAAAAAAAATTTTTTTATAAACACTAGTATTCTTTTTTAAGAATTTGTAAGCAATTATCTTTACTTTTAATAAAAAAAAAAAAAATTTTTCAAAATGGCAAATGCAAATCAACAACAACAACAAACCTTAATCACCATGAATGACCTCAAATTAACGAAGCCAGAGTCGTTCCTGTATTTAAAGGAGACACTCATATGATTTGTCTAACTTTATTCGTGAAGTTGAACAAATACAAAACTCGGCACCTAATCAAGTCGCAAAAATTATCTACAACTATATTATACAACAAAATACAAGGACCAGCAGCAGTAGTTATACGTAGGCTAACAAACGCAACATGGACCGAAATAAAACAAAACTTAAAGAGATCATTTGATGTTCAGGAAAGCTACTTAAGATTGAAAGAGAAAGCTGATTCTACTCCATATAACAATGTAAGTCAGTATTATTTCTCACTATTAGAAATATTAGATAAGCTTAATTTAAAATACAAATTACATGATACAAAACTAATAGAATTTAATACTATAAACAATGAAAAATCTATATTAGAAAAATTTTTAAATAAAATTCCTCCGAATGATAGTATCTTCCTTAGGATAAAAAACGTAACTACATTGGAAGATGCTTATTAACAGCTCAACCAAATCGGTATTAGTAGTTACGAAAATAAAAATAATAGAAATAGAAAAAATTTTAACGGTCGTTCTAATAATTTCCAAAAACAAATTTCGCGTAATTTTAATAATAATAATAATTTTAACTTTAATAAAAATTTTTGAAATAATCCTAATTATAATAATAATATAATATAATTATATAAATACGCCAGCATCGTTTTTTGGGTTCCTTTTTATAGAAAACTACTGGATTTACATGGTTTATGCATCATTAGAGAGAATGAGGAGAGGAAAAACAAAATATGTTTTTACCTTTTTCATCGGGGTGGAAGTTTAGGAAATACAGCTTATCAAACTTTCTTGACACATATGTATTTTTTTACACGACTTTCTATGTATTTACATATTAATTTTCTTTTTTTTTTTTAGTACTTTGATTTCTATTAGTTGGTAAATCGTAGTAGTATTTTTTTGGGTAGGTACTTATTTATGTACTTCAGAATGAAATATGTATTTGTGGTTGCTCTCGCATATATTATAATTTAATTAATGATTTAGTATTGTATATTTGTAGCCCATTGCATTGTATGCGTACATATGCATAGGTACATACTTCAAAATATGTAATAATATGTGCTTCGAAAATATTTTTGGTTTGAAAGCGATGAATTTGAAAGATATGAATGTGTAAACAAATAAATGTGCCGCACTTGAGAACACAGTGTAAAATTTAATATGCATTTACTTAAAATTTTTTCCTTTCTTAATTATAATTAAAATAGGGCTTTTCTTTCGAAACTCTTAACACATTAAAATCGCATATTATGGCCCTAACATTGATATCTAAATTGGGAGCTGCCTATAAATAAAGATCTATTAGGGAATGAAAATCTGCTAACACAGTCACACCAAATTTCCAAATTCCCAACTATTATTATTTAGTTGATTTATCATTTATTATTTTTAGCACATTTCCAAAAAAATTTTGAAAAAATGTGCTTATTAGTTTCACTCTGTCCGTCCGTCCGTCCGTCCGTCTGTTTACAAAACTTCTATACCGTTAAAGATAGAGAAAAATTTTAACCATAGGTAGGTCTCATAAAAAAAATAATTTTGTGGAACAACTTTTTCATGTAGCCCCCCCCATTACGAAGCTACACCCCCTCAAACTTTGAAAAAGCCCTATTTTTAAATGCATATATCTTATGTTCTGCTTAAGATTTTTTCAATCTGAAAACGTCATTCGACAGGTATTTCTTTTATCTTTGTAAATTAATATCAAAATTATACAATTTTTTTAAATTTAGTATTTAAATTTACCGTTATGTGAAAACCAAATTTTACATGATTTTTTTACTTTCATAACTCCGGCACGCTTCTAGGTACAAGCTTGAAATTTTGAGACAAGAAAGAACTTTTAGAATTAGTATAAGTTTCCTCAGAAATTTTTTTCGGACCACCCCCTGTTTATGAGCTATTAGGGCTTAAAAATTGAAAATTTGCTATTTTTAAACACCTGTAACTTAGGAACCTGCACACATTTTACTTCTGCAAGATGTAAAAATTAAAGCTACAATAATATATTTTTACGTTTGTGAAAGGTTTAGTTTAATTGTAAAGGGTTCCAAAGTTGCAGCTCTTCAAAATTGTAAAAAAGCCCCATTTTCAGATGTATATATCTCGGGCTCTGCGTAATAGTTTTGCAATCTAAAACCGGCAGAAGATCGAAAATTTTATTATCTATATGAAACAATATCAAAATTATGTAATATTATGTAATTTACGATTTAAATTTACCGTTATGTGAAAACCACATTTTGCATGAAATTTCTTTTTTCATAACTCCGGCACCCCTTTAGATAGGAACCTGAAATTTTGAGACAAGAAAGAACTTTTAGAATTAGTATAAGTTTCCTCAGAAAATTTTTTGGTAACGCCCCCTCTTTAAGAGTTATTACGCCTCAAAAATTGAAAATTTGCTATTTTTAGACACCTGTAACTTAGCCACCTGTAAAAACTTTTCTTCGGCAAGACATAAAAATTAAAGCTTCAATAATATATTTTTACGTGTGTTAACGGCTTTTCTTAGTTATATAGGATTTCGGACTTACGGCCCCTCAAAATTTCAAAAATGTCCTATTGTCACATTTTTTCTTATTACATGAAATTTTCAAATTTTTGTGTAAGTCACACTTCTAAACAATTTGTATTGAGTTTTGGAAATGTGCGCTTTTAAAAACCGTTGGTTTACATTCTACCTTGTTTAATATATAGGCAACAGTTATATTTATATGAATGGACGGTAAACATAAACGAACAAAAAAAATTTTATGTATGCATATGAATGGACGGTTAACATAAACGAACAAAAAAAAAATTCAGAATGTTCTATAGCTAATAATTTCTATTTTTTAAATAGACTGTATGCATAAATTTAATATTAAAAAAAAAAAAATAAGTTCTTAGCGTACCTAAATAACAGAAAAAATAAAAAGAAAAATGTAATACTGGAAGAAAAATGAAAACGAATAGAAAAAAAAGAGAACAAAAAATGTTACTTTGATTGTTTTTAAATATTTTTAAAGGCTATTTCTTATATATATGTGCACATTTGGTATTTAGATTTACCCACATAACAGATAGAAAAAAAGAACTATTAAAATGTTATGATTTTAAAAGAAAGAAACATACGTTTGATATTTCCGTACATAACAGATAAAAAAAAAAAATATTAAAATGTTATGTTATGAAAAGAAAGAAAAAACAAGGCAGTGTATGAATCAAAGTTTTTAAAGGGTCGCATTTTTAAGTGGAAATAAAGAACATTATAAAATTGCAATAACAATTTTATTTAAATTTTTAATTTTGCTATGCAATGTTTCCTTAATTTTTTAAAAATCTTGCCACAATATATAATACATTATAACAATCAGAAGTTCAGATTATTATATAGTACCCATACTACTATAATATGTATATATGAATGAATATATCAGTATATATGTGTGTAGTTATAGATTCATTATTTTTTAATACCAACAATTATATATATATGAATGGACGGTAAACATAAACGAAAAAAAAAAAATTTTATGTTTGCATATGAATGGACGGTTAACATAAACGAACAAAAAAAAAATTCAGAATGTTCTATAGCTAATAATTTCTATTTTTTAAATAGAATGTATGCATAAATTTAATATTAAAAAAAAAAATAAGTTCTTAGCGTACCTAAATAACAAAAAAAAAGTAAAATGTAATACTGGAAGAAAAATAAAAACGAACAGAAAAAAAGAGAACAAAAAATGTTACTTTGATTGTTTTCAAATATTTTTAAACGTAATTTCTTATGTATATGTCCATATCTGATATTTACCCACATAACAGATAGAAAAAAAGAACTATTAAAATGTTATGATTTTAAAAGAAAGAAACATACGTTTGATATTTCCGTACATAACAGATAAAAAAAAAATTATTAAAATGTTATGTTATGAAAAGAAAGTTTTGTTATAAGATTTGTATTTGAACTTTTATTTGTTTTGTTTTTGCGATGATGTTACGAATAACAGATTATGCAAACAAATATGTATAAGAAAGAAACTATACTATATAACGAACTCACATAGAACAAAAATATTAAGCATTTTTCAACGTTTTTGAAACATCCCATTGGGAATTGGGATGTTTCGTGCGATTGTGTTGATCTTTTTAGTACAAAATATCAATCAATATAGTATTAAATACAATCACACGAAACATTCAAATTTGGTTATAGAATTATGCATTAGCTGCAATATTTTGTGTGGCTGTATTGTATACCATAGTAATAAAATTAAGTAACACATACAACAGAGAAAAGAAGTAGAAATAGAAATGCATAGGCAAAGAGTACAAATAGGCACATATCTTAAAAAATAAAAATGTATGCATGCTTTTAAACGAATTTTTTTTGAATGAATGTTCGTATATATGTAAATATGTATTTGGAAAGTAGGTGTATATTTTTATAATTTTTTTATTTGAGAGGACTTTTTTTTTTCTCTTTGTTGTAATTTTTGTTTGGTATTAAAAATTTTAAGTGCTTAAAAGTGCAATACTAATTTTTTTTGTATGTATACTTATTATTATTTTATATAGGTAGTATAGTTTCTTTATGGTATAGGTATAAAAGAAACGAAGAACAAAAAAAGAACAGGTGTATAATAAAAATATAAATATGCAATAATAACATTATTGAATTTAACAAAAAAATGTTTGGAGCCCAACTGTTAAATCAGAGGCAAACATTGCAATGCAATTTAGAAAAATAAAAAAATCAATCTAATTAATCAGTATAGCTTTATACTTCTCATACATATATTACTTGCACTTGATTTAAAAATTTTATATTGTGTTGGAAAATATAGGAGATACAAAATTTGAAAAATTTTAAGTATAGAGTATATATACCTATGTATGTATAATATAAGAATTTATATTATTTATATAAATTTAAAAATTTAGGTTGTAATTACAACCACAACTAAACAAAAAAAAAATTTCATTGGATATTTAGAATTTAAAAATTTTACTTTAGTTTTTTTGCAATTTTATTAATTTTTATATTAAGACAATATACCTACCTACCTACTTATGTTGATAATTTTGACTTTTTATTTGAAAAGTTGAATACCTTAAGAGTTTAGTAGATAGTGGTAGAGTTCAAAAATATTGTGAAATAAATAAAAATTTATTTATAATTTTAAATTGAATAGAATAGCTTTTAATTGAAATTTTTTCCTGTACATACCTATTTTTATTTTTATACCTATTTTGGAGTTGAAAAATATTGCGAAAAATTTTAAATTGAATTGTGTAGTTTATAATTTAAATTTTTTTCTGTATTTTTATTTTTCCGGTAAGTTAACATTTTTTTTTTAATAACATTTTTTTTTGTAAAAAATGCCACGGAGAACTTTGTTCACGAACCAAACACAACGTAAACGAAGACGGGATGAATATCATAGAAGTAATAACATGAATTCAAATTTCAGCAACATACCATTAGATAACTTGGATGGAACTTTCAAATGCGCTCTAAATATAATTCCGCGAAACTTTGAGTTTCATAATTTAGGTGCCATGAATTTACGTTGTTTGTTATGCGGTGGAAAACATTTCAGATCTGAAATAACTGATCGAAATGTTACCCTTTTCACTTTATGTTGCCACAAGGAAAAAGTTGTAATTCCTCCTTTAACTCCAAATCCGTTTTTGCAAAATCTGTGCGAAAATATTTCATCGTCTAATTCTGCAATTAAGAAGCGCTCGCAAGATTATTTTAAAAATATTCGAGCATACAATTCTTCTTTTGCAATGGTTAGTTCCGAAGCTCAGTTGGATGAGACCACTTTGAATGGGGTGTATCATTTTAAGATACATAATATTTTTTATCATCGAGCTGGTTCATTAACTGCTACTAACGTTCGTGCACCATGCTATGCACAACTTTATTTTTATAATATGGAAACTGCGGTGCAATATAGAATGCGTGAAAGAACAAATGTTAGATGTGATGTCAATTTAATGCGAGAATTGGCTGCTGAATTGAATCGTTTTAATGTTTTTATACGATCATTTAGAACAATGGCTGAATATTGTCAACAAACTAAAAATGAATGTGCTCTATGGTTATTAAGGTTAACCGAGACACGAACCTTCGGCGTTATAATGACGCAATTTAAACAGATGTGGCGGCAATCTTCAGAAGTGAAAACGGAAAACCACCATTTGAAAGAAATATGGTTGTTTTTTCAAAAAATTCTAATACAGTACGAAGTATTTTTGTGTTAGATTCCTCATTAGATCCCCTTGCCTATCCATTATTATTTCCAAATGGTGATACTGGCTGGCATGTTAATATGACTCACAACATAGCCTCCACATCTTCTTCATCTATTCCACGAAATAAAATAACAATGTTGCAATATGCATCATATCGTTTAGCAATTCGGGATGAGTTCAGTATTTTGCATCGATCCCAAAAATTATTTTTGCAATGGATTGTCGATATTTATGTTTGAATCGAAGGTTCACGGTTGCATTATATTCGTCAAAATCAGGCCAACATTCGGGCCGAATTATACAATAATTTAACTGATTTTTTAAATGTATATTCAAATGGTAATACGGGCAATAATAGAATTGGTCGAAGATTAATTTTACCACCTTCTTTTATTGGTTCTCCACGAAACATGTACCAAAATTATTTAGATGCGATGTCTATTGTACAACATTTCGGAAAACCTTCATTATTTCTGACAATGACGTGCAATCCACATTGGCCAGAAATTGTAAACAACATTGCTTCAGGCGAATATCCTCATAATCGTCCTGACATTGTTGTACGTGTATTTCGCTGTAAACTCACAGAACTTATAGATTCAATTGTTAAAAAAAAAATTTTCGGAAATGTAAACGCTTTACGCTTTACGCTTTTAATTTACACAATTTCAAAAACGTGGTCTTCCTCATGCTCATATTTTAATCACTTTGAAAACAAATGATAGAATTGAAGCAATTAGTGACATTGATAAAATTGTTTCAGCTGAAATCCCTGATATAAACACTCATCCGAAACTCTATGACTTAGTAAAATGTCATATGATTCATGGACCATGTGGTTCACTAAATTCAAATTCTCCTTGCATGAGAAATGAAAAGTGTTCTAAAAATTTGCCAAAGGATTTCTCTGATAGAACTTATGATAATGTAAATGGATATCCCGTTTATAAACGGCGTGATAACGGTAGAAGTGTTGACGTACGAGGAAAATCCGTTGATAATCGTTATGTGGTTCCTTTTAATCCATATCTTTTAGCCAAATTTAACTGCCATCTTAATGTTGAGGTTTGTAGTACTGTTAAGAGTGTGAAATATATATACAAATATGTATATAAAGGATATGATTGTGCGTCTGTGGAATTTGGTGTAGTAAATGATGAAGTAAATGGTGAAATGCAAATTGATGAAATACAAAATTTTTTGAATGGTCGCTATGTTGGTTCAACTGAAGCTAATTGGAGAATTAATCAATATCCTATGCACTATCAGTCGCATGTAATTTTTCGTCTTGATTGTCACTTGCCTCAACGGCAAACTGTGTTCTTTATAGAAGGTAATGAACAGGAGGCAGTTTCAAATAACCGAAAAACAAAGCTACTCGCGTTCTTTAACTTAAATGCAAATGATTTATTCGCAAATAATTTGTTGTATACTGAAGTACCACTTCATTTTGTGTGGAATGACAAAGATAAAAAATGGATGAGAAGACAACGTGGTGGTGAAAAGATTATTTCTCGGATGTATACTGTTTCACCGAAAGATATTGAGCTATTTCACTCACGATTACTTTTATTACATGTTCGAGAACCAAACTGTTTTGAAGATTTGCGTACGTATGATGGTGTGGTTTACACTACGTTTTTAGTTGGATGTTATGCAGGAGGCATTGCATCTAATGATAATGAATGGCGTGATTGTTTGAATGAAGCAAAAAATACTCATTCTCCGAAACAATTGCGCGATTTGTTTGCCGTTATCTGTTCCATGAATATTCCAACAAATGCTTCGGCCTTATGGGATGAATTCAAAATGCATATGACAGAAGATTTTTTGCAAGAATTAAGTGAAGAGATATCCCATAACAAAGCTCTACTCGAAATTGAAGATATACTGCACACACATAATCTTTCATGTGAACTTCTTGGTCTTCCAACACCAATATACACGAAATATAACCTCCAATATTTCTAATTCCGACTCAGTAGAAGAGGAGCTTACTTTTAATCAAATGTATGAGAGGGCTAATGAAGAACAGCGTAATGTGATTGATTCAGTTTTGCGCGAAGTATTATATCATGATACTGGTAGTAATGTGTTTTGCCTAACTGCTCATGCGGGTTGCGGTAAAACGTTTGTGCAAACAGCGGTAATTCATAAATTAAATTCGTTAAATCTTCGATGTATACCATGTGCTTTTAGTGGTATAGCATCAAAACTTTTAACTGGTGGGCAAACTTTGCACAATATTTTCAAATTACCTATTCCAATATTGGAGAATTCGGTGTCAAGAATTTCCGCTAATAGTTCACAAGGTAAAATTCTGAAATCGGCGTTCTTAATTATTATCGATGAAGTTTCAATGTGTCAACTACTAGCTTTAAAATTAATTGATCGGTTGTTAAGAGATATTTGTGAGAATGAAAATGGAGATAGATTATTCGGAGGAAAAACAATTCTTATGTGTGGAGATTTTCGGCAAACTTTGCCAGTTGTACCCCATGGATCACGAGTTACACTTATAGAAAACTGCATTACATCATGGAATGAGTTTTCAAATATTCATAAATTTAATTTAAGAGAAAATATGAGAGCTCTTCCGTGTGAAATTGAATTTGTAAATTTTTTGAAATTACTTGGAAATGGTGAAATTCCGCATTTTCCTCAGTTAGGCCCTGATATAATTGAAATTCCAACGCAATTAATAGGTACATTTTCAAATATCATACATGATATTTACGGAAATATAACAGAAACTATTGAATCTTCAGAAATTTTAAATTCTGTAATATTAGCTCCAAAAAATGAAGATTGCTATTTGGTAAATTCAGAAATTCTTAATCTTTTGCCTGGTGAGCAAAAATTATACCATAGCATTGATAAAATTATTTCGGAAGAAATTTTGGAACAAAATAATTATCCTATTGAATTTTTAAACTCTCTGTCGGTTAGCGGATTTCCTCCGCATAAATTAGTATTAAAAAAAAATTGCATCGTTTTACTAATTCGAAATACAAAGAGGGGTTTAGTAAACGGTACTGGAATGCGAGTACAACAAATGCATAAAAATTCCTTGGATTGTGAAATATTAACAGGTACTGCAAGGAATAAGCGAATTTTAATTCCTCGAATTCATTTAAATTATTCTGATACTCTTTTACCTTTTTCTTTTCAACGTACCCAGTTTCCAATCATTCCTGCATTCGCAATGACTATAAATAAATCTCAAGGACAAACATTGAATAAAGTAGGTGTTCTTTTACGTAAACCGGTATTTTCTCACGGACAGCTATATGTTGCTGCAAGAAGGGTGCGTTCTTTTGATGGACTGAAATTTTATATCGACGATTTTAATTCAGAGCAAGGACATTTATTAAACAATGAGAAGGTTTTTTCGAAAAATATTGTATATAAGGAATTATTACTGAACTGTTAAATTCTTGTAAAATCGAGTGAAGGTAAAAATCGTGTCAAGGTAAAAATCGTGTCTAGGTAAAAATCGTGTTAAGGTAAACATCGTGTCAAGGTAAAAATCGTTAATAAACGCACGCGAGGTGGTCGAATGTAGAAGCGATAGTTAAAGTGCTAACTGTCTGTACCTCGGATCATTCCAGCACCAAAACTATACCAACTACAATCAAGTGCTCATTATACCTCCACGGGGTGACCACTGGGCAACTGAACATCTTTCAGGCTAAATAATGAGTGTTTATTTAGAGTGACAATTTAATCTAGAATCGCTCGATTTTAATCTAGAATCGCGGGCAAATACTAGTATTTATAATTCTGTATAAAAAGAAAAATCACAGAATTTTTAAAAACGTTAACGATAAATGTGTTGTGTAGGAGAACAACAATCTTAAGAGAGGGGAAGTTACATATTCCATTGACCTTTCTAAGGTAATGAACTAACTTAAGAATATTTAATATTTTAATAACTTTTTAATATTTCCACAAAATTTATTAAAAAGTTCGAACTTCAATTAACTCCTATCATAGTAAAATATGTCCAGATCCGATATTTACCCACATAACAGATAGAAAAAAAGAACTATTAAAATGTTATGATTTTAAAAGAAAGAAACATACGTTTGATATTTCCGTACATAACAGATAAAAAAAAAATTATTAAAATGTTATGTTATGAAAAGAAAGTTTTGTTATAAGATTTGTATTTGAACTTTTATTTGTTTTGTTTTTGCGATGATGTTACGAATAACAGATTATGCAAACAAATATGTATAAGAAAGAAACTATACTATATAGAGAACTCACATAGAACAAAAATATTAAGCATTCTTCAACGATTTTGAAACATCCCATTGGGAATTGGGAAGTTTCGTGCGATTGTGTTGATATTTTTAGTACATTTATATTTAAATAATAAATACAATCACACGAAACATTCAAATTTGCTTATAGAATTATGCATTAGCTGGGATATTTTGTGTGACTGTATTGTATTCCAATTTAATTAACCAATAAAATATGTAGTACCAATAAAATTAAGTAACACATACAACAGAGAAAAGAAGTAGAAATAGAAATGCATAGGCAAAGAGTACAAATAGGCACATATCTTAAAAAATAAAAATGTATGAATGTTTTTAAATGAATTTGTTTTGAATGAATGTTCGTATAAATGTAAATATGGATTTTGAAAGTAGGTATATATTTTTAAAATTTTTATTTGAGCGGACTTTTTTTTTTCTCTTTGTTGTAATTTTTGTTTGGTATTAAAAATTTTAAGTGCTTAAAAGTGCAATACTAAATTTTTTTGTATGTATTTTTTTGTATATTATTATTTTATATAGGTAGTATAGTTTCTTTATGGTATAGGTATAAAAGAAACGAAGAACAAAAAAAGAACAGGTGTATAATAAAAATATAAATATGCAATAATAACATTATTGAATTTAACAAAAAAATGTTTGGAGCCCAACTGTTAAATCAGAGACAAACATTGCAATGCAATTTAGAAAAATAAAAAATCAATATAATTAATCAGTATAGCTTTATACTTCTTATACATATACTACGTGCATTTGATTTAAAAATTTTATATTGTGTTGGAAAATATAGAAGATACAAAATTTGAAAAATTTAAGTATAGAGTTTTGTAATAAAAACATATTTTGAAAAATTTATATTATTATAGAAAGTATATATATACCTATGTATGTATAATATACGAATTTATATTATTTATATAAATTTAAAAATTTAGGTTGTAATTACAACCACAACTAAACAAAAAAAAAATTTCATTGGATATTTAGAATTTAAAAATTTTACTTTAGTTTTTTTGCAATTTTATTAATTTTTATATTAAGACGATATACCTACCTATTATATGTTGATAATTTTGACTTTTTATTTGAAAAGTTGAATACCTTAAGAGTTTAGTAGATAGTGGTAGAGTTCAAAAATATTGTGAAATAAATAAAAATTTATTTATAATTTTAAATTGAATAAATTGAATAGAATAGCTTTTAATTGAAATTTTTTCCTGTACATACCTATTTTTATTTTTATACCTATTTTGGAGTTGAAAAATATTGCGAAAAATTTTAAATTGAATTGTGTAGTTTATAATTTAAATTTTTTTCTGTATTTTTATTTTTAATTTTTCCGGTAAGTTAACATTTTTTTTTTTAATATTAGATAACTTGGATGGAACTTTGAAATGCGCTCTAAATATAATTCCGCGAAACTTTGAATTTCATAATTTATGTGCCATGAATTTACGTTGTTTGTTATGTGGTGGAAAACATTTCAGATCTGAAATAACTGATCGAAATGTTACCCTTTTCACTTTATGTTGCCACAAGGGAAAAGTTGTAATTCCTCCTTTAACTCCAAATCCGTTTTTGCAAAATCTGTGCGAAAATATTTCATCGTCTAATTCTGCAATTAAGAAGCGCTCGCAAGATTATTTTAAAAATATTCGAGCATACAATTCTTCTTTTGCAATGGTTAGTTCCAAAGCTCAGTTGGATGAGACCACTTTGAATGGGGTGTATCATTTTAAGATACATAATATTTTTTATCATCGAGCTGGTTCATTAACTGCTACTAACGTTCGTGCACCATGCTATGCACAACTTTATTTTTATAATATGGAAACTGCGGTGCAATATAGAATGCGTGAAAGAACAAATGTTAGATGTGATGTCAATTTAATGCGAGAATTGGCTGCTGAATTGAATCGTGTTAATGTTTTTATACGATCATTTAGAACAATGGCTGAATATTGTCGACAAACTGAAAATGAATGTGCAGAAGTATGTATGGTTTTTAAGGTTAACCGAGACACGGACCTTCGGCGTTATAATTCGGTTCGTTATAATTATAGTTCGGCGCAATTCAAACTGATGTGGCAGCAATCTTCAGAAGTGAAAACGGAGAACCACCATTTGAAAGAAATATGGTCGTTTTTTCAAAAAATTCTAATACAGTACGAAGTATTTCTGTGTTAGATTCCTCATTAGATCCCCTTGCCTATCCATTATTATTTCCAAACGGTGATACTGGCTGGCATGTAAATATAACTCACAACATAGCCTCCACATCTTCTTCATCTATTCCACGAAATAAAATAACAATGTTTCAATATGCATCATATCGTTTAGCAATTCGGGATGAGTTCAGTATTTTGCATCGATCCCAAAAATTATTTTTGCAATGGATTGTCGATATTTATGTTCGAATCGAAGGTTCACGGTTGCATTATATTCGTCAAAATCAGGCCAACATTCGGGCCGAATTATACAATAATTTAACTGATTTTTTAAATGCACATTCAAATGGTAATACGGGCAATAATAGAATTGGTCGAAGATTAATTTTACCATCTTCTTTTATTGGTTCTCCACGAAACATGTACCAAAATTATTTAGATGCGATGTCTATTGTACAACATTTCGGAAAACCTTCATTATTTCTGACAATGACGTGCAATCCACATTGGCCAGAAATTGTGAACAACATTGCTTCAGGCGAATATCCTCATAATCGTCCTGACATTGTTGTACGTGTATTTCGCTGTAAACTCAAAGAACTTATAGATTCAATTGTTAAAAAAAAAATTTTCGGAAATGTAAACGCTTTAATTTACACAATTGAATTTCAAAAATGTGGTTTTCCTCATGCTCATGTTTTAATCACTTTGAAAACAAATGATAGAATTGAAGCAATTAGTGACATTGATAAAATTGCTTCAGCTGAAATCCCTGATATAAACACTCATCCGAAACTCTATGACTTAGTAAAATGTCATATGATTCATGGACCATGTGGTTCACTAAATTCAAATTCTCCTTGCATGAGAAATGAAAAGTGTTCTAAAAATTTGCCAAAGGATTTCTCTGATAGAACTTATGATAATGTAAATGGATATCCCGTTTATAAACGGCGTGATAACGGTAGAAGTGTTGACGTACGAGGAAAATCCGTTGATAATCGTTATGTGGTTCCTTTTAATCCATATCTTTTAGCCAAATTTAACTGTCATCTTAATGTTGAGGTTTGTAGTACTGTTAAGAGTGTGAAATATATATACAAAAATGTATATAAAGGATATGATTGTGTGTCTGTAGAATTTGGTGTAGTAAATGATGAAGTGAATGGTGAAATGCAAATTGATGAAATACAAAATTTTTTGAATGGTCGCTATGTTGGTTCAACTGAAGCTAATTGGAGAATTAATCAATATCCTATGCACTATCAGTCGCATGTAATTTTTCGTCTTGATTGTCACTTGCCTCAACGGCAAACTGTGTTCTTTACAGAAGGTAATGAACAGGAGGCAGTTTCAAATAACCGAAAAACAAAGCTACTCGCGTTCTTTAACTTAAATGCAAATGATTTATTCGCAAATAATTTGTTGTATACTGAAGTACCACTTCATTTTGTGTGGAATGACAAAGATAAAAAATGGATGAGAAGACAACGTGGTGGTGTAAACATTATTTCTCGGTTGTATACTGTTTCACCGAAAGATATTGAGCTATTTCACTTACGATTACTTTTATTACATGTTCGAGGACCAAAGTGTTTTGAAGATTTGCGTACGTATGATGGTGTCGTTTACACTACGTTTTTAGCTGGATGTTATGCACGAGGCATTGCATCTAATGATAATGAATGGCGTGATTGTTTGAATGAAGCCAAAAATACTCATTCTCCGAAACAATTGCGCGATTTGATTGCCGTTATCTGTTCCATGAATATTCCAACAAATGATTCGGCCTTATGGGATTAATTCAAAATGCATATGACAGAAGATTTTTTGCAAGAATTAAGTGAAGAGATATCCCATAATAAAGCTCTACTCGAAATTGAAGATATACTTCACACACATAATCTTTCATGTGAACTTCTTGGTCTTCCAATACCAATATACACGTCTTATATAACCTCCAATATTTCTAATTCCGACTCAGTAGAAGAGGAGCTTACTTTTAATCAAATGTATGAGAGGGCTAATGAAGAACAGCGTAATGTGATTGATTCAGTTTTGCGCGAAGTATTATATCATGATACTGGTAGTAATGTGTTTTGCCTAACTGCTCATGCAGGTTGCGGTAAAACGTTTGTGCAAACAGCGACAATTCATAAATTAAATTCGTTAAATCTTCGATGTATACCATGTGCTTTTAGTGGTATAGCATCAACACTTTTAATTGGTGGGCCAACTTTGCACAATATTTTCAAATTACCTATTCCAATATTGGAGAATTCGGTGTCAAGAATTTCCGCTAATAGTTCACAAGGTAAAATTCTGAAATCGGCGTTCTTAATTATTATCGATGAAGTTTCAATGTGTCCACTACTAGCTTTAAAATTAATTGATCGGTTGTTAAGAGATATTTGTGAGAATGAAAATGGAGATAGATTATTCGGAGGAAAAACAATTCTTATGTGTGGAGATTTTCGGCAAACTTTGCCAGTTGTACCCCATGGATCACGAGTTACACTTATAGGAAACTGCATTACATCATGGAATGAGTTTTCAAATATTCATAAATTTAATTTAAGAGAAAATATGAGAGCTCTTCCTTTGAAATTGAATTTGTAAATTTTTTGAAATTACTTGAAAATGGTGAAATTCCGCATTTTCCTCAGTTAGGCCCTGATATAATTGAAATTCCAACGCAATTAATAGGTACATTTTCAAATATCATACATGATATTTACGGAAATATAACAGAAACTATTGAATCTTCAGAAATTTTAAATTCTGTAATATTAGCTCCAAAAAATGAAGATTGCTATTTGGTAAATTCAGAAATTCTTAATCTTTTGCCTGGTGAGCAAAAATTATACCATAGCATTGATAAAATTATTTCGGAAGAAATTTTGGAACAAAATAATTATCCTATTGAATTTTTAAATTGTGTGTCGGTTAGCGGATTTCCTCCGCATAAATTAGTATTAAAAAAAAATTGCATCGTTTTACTAATTTGAAATTTAAATACAAAGAGGGGTTTAGTAAACGGTACTCGAATGCGAGTACAACAAATGCATACAAATTCCTTGGATTGTGAAATATTAACAGGTACTGCAAGGAATAAGCGAATTTTAATTCCTCGAATTCATTTAAATTATTCTGATACTCTTTTACCTTTTTCTTTTCAACGTACCCAGTTTCCAATCATTCCTGCATTCGCAATGACTATAAATAAATCTCAAGGACAAACATTGAATAAAGTAGGTGTTCTTTTACGTAAACCGGTATTTTCTCACTGACAGCTATATGTGGCTGCAAGTAGGGTGCGTTCTTTTGATGGACTGAAATTTTATATCGACGATTTTAATTCAGAGCAAGGACATTTATTAAACAATGAGAGGGTTTTTACGAAAAATATTGTATATAAGGAATTATTACTGAACTGTTAAATTCGTGTAAAATCGAGTTAAGGTAAAAATCGTGTCAAGGTAAAAATCGTGTCAAGGTAAAAATCGTGTCAAGGTAAACATCGTGTCAAGGTAAAAATCGTTAATAAACGCGCACGAGGTGGTCGAATGTAGAAGCGATAGTTAAAGTGCTAACTGTCTGTACCTCGGATCATTCCAGCACCAAAACTATACCAACTACAATCAAGTGCTCATTATACCTCCACGGGGTGACCACTGGGCAACTGAACATCTTTCAGGCTAAATAATGAGTGTCATTTTAGTATATAACTACAATTTAATCCAGAATCGCTCGATTTTCGAGCAGCGGGCAAATACTAGTATATTTAATTATTTATTTGATTTTCTATAGTATCTATTAAATTTTCAATTTCGCTTAAATTTATTATATGAACGATTTTATTACAGCTTTCGATAATTTCGACATTTTTTTGTTGTATTATTGTGAAACCAGCTTCGGTATCCAGTTTATTTATATTAGTTATAGCTTTGCACGGGTTTATTATTAGTATTAGAATTATTATTGTTATTACCTGTAAATTTAAATTTTCTTTTAATTCGATTCGGATGAATATTTTTATTTTTTGAATCAATTAATTTATTATTTATTTTATTACATTTTATTATCTTATAACTAGGAAGTTCTTTATATCTAACTATTGCAGGATTTTTTATTATTATTTCTTGCGAATCGGGTGTTTCGAAAGTTTTTCTATTGGTATTTAATTTATTTATTATTTTTCCTTTTTGTATTTTATTTTTTATAGATTCTATGTCTGAAATTTTTCCATTTACAAATTCATTTGGTTTAACTCCAGTTTTAGAATGGATGGTGTTATTATAATTTTCCACAGATTTTAAGATTTTTGCTTCTGTTTTCAGACAAGGTTCAGTAATATTCAATATTCTAATATGTTCAGAATTGTTAAATTAACTCTTTCTATATCGGGGAAACTTTTATATGGCCCTGTGGGGATGTAAAATGGATATCAATATTTTCTATTCGGCAGAAATCTTTTATATTTAGACTATCCAATTCGTTGTCTAGTATGAATTTTTTGGGTTTGCCAAAAAGAGAATTTCTAGTTCTGAGACCTTGAATTATGGTTAGACTATTTCTATCTGGTAATTTGGAAATTGTCAGATGTTTAGTAAATCTATCTATTGTGGTTAAAAATATTTCTTTTTTTAAGTAGAAGACGTCAGCATGAACAATTTGATTTGGTTCGCTAGAAGTTTCGAATTTGGGTAAATTGCAGATATAACAGTTGTTTATATATTAATTAATTAAATCTTTAAGTCTAAGAAAATAATAACAATGTTGAATTTCACGAAAATTATCTAGAATTCCTCGATGGTTTGTATTTTCGTGAGTATTACTAATAATTTCTAAAAATTTTTCTTCGCTTTCGATATCTTTTGTCTTTTTTGCACATTTTATAAATTTAATTCTTTTATCGTTGCTAAACAGATTTAGTAATTTTCTTTGAAGTACGTTAAAGTCATTGTTATGTAATTCTGAGTAAATTGCTGTGGTACCATCAGTAAATCATTTAAATAGTTTTCGTTTTCAAGATCTTTTTCCGAGATATAAATTTGTCTATATTTTTTAAATATTGTTCTAAATTCATTTGTTTTATTTTGTACGAGATGTATTTGCCTTAAATATTTGTTAATGATGTTGTCTACGATTTGTATATGGTCGTTTAGGTCTTCAACGCCACTATGAATTGTGCCATTTCTGTATTAGTTTAGTTTGTAGCCATTTCTGTATTATTAATTTCGTATTTGTTAGTGTCGATTCTACTTAAGAAATCAGCGACTTTATTGTCTTTGTCTTTCAAATAGATAATGTCAAAATTAAACTTATTTAATCTTATCTTCCACCTTTGTAATTTTGAATTTGGCTCTTTTAAAGAGTGGAGTCAAACTAAAGGTCGGTGTTTTGTCATAATTGTAAATTTAGTGCCATGATATGGTCTAAAATATTTTGTGGACCAAATTATAGCCAATAATTGTTCTTCTATTGTGCTAATCGGCTTTCATGATCGTTTAATGTTCGACTAGCAAATGAGATTGGATGTCCATTTTGAAACAGGACAGCCCCAATCGCATATTGACTTGCGTCGGTTGTTAATATAAATGTTTTATTAAAATCAGGACATTTTCAAATTGGGTATTTTGTTATTAATTCTTTAAGTTTAATGCTTCGTAATATTTTAAACCATTTATGTTAATTTTATTGTTCTTTTTCAAACTGTTGGTTAGAGGTTGTGCAAATTTCGCAAAATCTCTAATAAATTTACGGAAATAGCCCGTAATGCCGAGGAAACTTTTTATTGCTTTCCTTGTAGTTGGCAAGTTAAGATTTTTTATAACCTCGATTGTGTTCGGATTAGGTTTGATTCCTTGATCCGTTAATAAATGTCCAAGGTATTCGAAATTTTTAGAAAAAAAGCAACGTTTATCTATTTTTATTATTAAATTATATTTACGTAATCTGTTAAAATTTCTATCTATATTTTCTACGTGTTCTTGCATGGGTGTACTGAATATTAATATATCATCCAAGTAGACAACACAAGAAACATTAATTAAATCTCTTAAAACATAGTTCATTATTCATTGGATGTGGCAGGAGCATTCTTTATCTGAATGGCATCATGACATCTTCAAAGTGTCCCTAAGCAGTTGAAAATGCTGTTTTAGGCCGATCTTTCTCATCCACCAGGATTTGATGAAATCCCTTAGCCAAGTCTAGCGTAGTAAAATATTGAGCCCTACCTAATTTATCAAAAAGGGACTCAATGTTGGAAATTGAAAATTTGTTATTTACAGTAATCTCATTTAACTTCCTGTAGTCGATGACAATTCTCCACTTTTGTTTTCTAGATTGATCTTCTTTTTTTGGAACCACCCATATGGGTTAGTTATATGGAAATTTACTATGTTTAATAATCCCTTGTTGTAACATCATGAGCCTTTGGGATTCTATAAATTTTTGCATATAGCGGTTTAGAGTCGTTAGTTATTATTTGATGTTTTATTTTGTTGAAGTGAGTGAAACTGTCACCCTTTTTATAAAATAAATCGGTATTTTTATAAATAGTTTTTCTTAAATATTTTAATTCCTCATTATTTATGTGATCAGTTTTAATCCGATCAATTATGTCGTTTGGATTAGAATTATTTAGATGCAATTGATGAATTTCTGAAATTGGACATGAGTTGATAAACTTAGTAGTTTTTCCCATGATTTCAATTGTATCATTTTCAAAATTAATTTTTGCTCCGACAGGTTTTAACACGTTTTGACTTAAAATGGCATTAAAATTTTTATTTTTTAAATTTAATAATTTCCACACCATTTTGGCTCCATGATTAAATTCTAATGGGACTTCGGTTACGATTTCATTTTAAATGTTAATTTTATCCGTCAAGGTACAGATTTCAATTGGCTGTTTTATTTTTTTTCTTTTAATTTTAGGAAATAAATTTTTATCTAATATGGAAAACGAAGCTCCTGAATTAATTAAACATTTAATTTTTTATTATATATTGTAAATTCTACTATTGGTAGGTTATTTTCGACCGTCCTATGTGAAAATTTTGTTCACTAGGATCTACCACATCCATTGGTTCATATTCATTTTTATTGCAATTATAATTTTGATAATTATTTCTATTAAAATAACCACTTCTATTATTATTATTGTTATTATTAGTATAGTTAGATGGATTATTTCCAAAATTCCCTGAATTGTTATAAGGACGATTATTATTATCATTATTATTATTAAAACGGTTATTATAATTATTATTTTTATTATAATTGTTATTAAAATACCGCGAATTGTTTTTATAATTATTATTATTATAATTAGGATTATTTGAAAAATTTTTATTAAAGTTAAAATTATTATTATTATTCAAATTACGCGAAATTTGTTTTTGGAAATTATTAGAACGACCGTTAAATTTTTTTCTATTTCTATAATTTTTATTTTCGTAACTACTAATACCGATTTGGATGAGCTGATAATAAGCATCTTCCAATGTAGTTAAGTTTTTAATCCTAAGGAACATACTTTCATTCGGAGGAATTTTATTTAAAAATTTTTCTAATATAAATTTTTCATTGTTTATAGTATTAAATTCTATTGGTTTTGTATCATGTAATTTGTATTTTAAATTAAGCTTATCTAATATTTCTAATAGTGAGAAATAATACTGACTTACATTGTTATATGGAGTAGAATCAGCTTTCTCTTTCAATCTTAAGTAGCTTTCCTGAACACCAAATGATCTCTTTAAGTTTTGTTTTATTTCGATCCATGTTGCGTTTGTTAGCCTACGTATTGCTACTGCTGCTGGTCGTTGTATTTTGTTGTATAATATGTTTTCTAGATAATTTTTGCGACTTGATTAGGTGCCGAGTTTTGAATTTGTTCAACTTCACGAATAAAGTTAGACAAATCATATGAGTGTCTCTTTTAAATACAGGAACGGCTCTAGCTTCGTTGATGATGTCATTCATGATAATTAAGGTTTGTTGTTGTTGTTGATTTGCAATTGCCATTTTGAAAAATTTTTTTTTTCTTATTAAAAGTAAAGATGATTGCCTACAAATTCTTAGAAAAGAATACTAGTGTTTTTAAAAAAGTTTTTTTTATTTATTATTTTCTTGATAACTTTTTAAAATATAAATAACTTTTTATAAAGTTTTGAAAATAAAATTTAGATAGTTTTTATTTATTTATGTCACTAGTTGGGCCGCCAAATTCAATTTTTGTCTTTACTTTAAAAAAAAAAATATATATATATATATAATTTTCTTTAGTCAGAACACTAATGCTTTTTTTTATTAAACCAAGTTCTATTTATTACTTCAAAATTTAGTTTTATGATTTCTTTTCTTTCTACAATGTTCAACAAAAATTTATTTTATAATATTTTATATTTTTATTAACTAACTTTTTAATTTTCTTTTTAACTTATTTAACAATTTTATTTTTAACTTAAATTATAATTTTATTTTTAATTTTTTACTTTATAAATTTAATTTTAATTTTTCTTTTACAAAATTTGTTTTTTTCTTTATAATTTTTATTTTAATATTTAATATTTTATTTTCCTTTAATATTTGTAACAGCTTTACTCCTTGATGGTTATTAATCGAGTTCGAAGCTTTTTATTCAGAAACATCACTAACTTGAATTATATATTAGAAAAATGATGACCGTTGCAACTTTATAAATTTAGTTCAAAAAGTACAGTTAATTTATTTTCAATATACTTTGTATAAAAATGAAATATGCTTAATTTGCATTTTGTATGTTTTAACTTAAAGTTAGAATGGAAACGTGTAATAAAATTTAAAGTTATAAAAATTGGAATTTATGAATTTGTTTGTTGTTGTTATTTAATTTATTTTCAGGAATGTTGAATTAAATGATTTTTATTTAGAGTAAATGAAAGTTAGTTCATTACCTTAGAAAGGTCAATGGAATATGTAACTTCCCCTCTCTAAGATTGTTGTTCTCCTGGACAACATATTTATCGTTAATGTTTTTAAAAATTCTGTGATTTTTCTTTTTATACAGAATTATAAATACTAGTATTTGCCCGCTGCTCGAAAATCGACCGATTCTAGATTAAATTGTAGTTATATACTAAATTAATACTCATTATTTAGCCTGAAAGATGTTCATTTGCCCAGTGGTCACCCCGTGGAGGTATAATGAGCACTTGATTGCAGTTGGTATAGTTTTGGTGCTGGAATGATCCGAGGTACAGACAGTTAGCACTTTAACTATCGCTTCTACATCCGACCACCTCGCGCGCGTTTATTAACGATTTTTACCTTGACACGATGTTTACCTTGACACGATTTTTACCTTCACACGATTTTTACCTTGACACGATTTTTACCTTAACTCGATTTTACACGAAGTTAACAGTTCAGTAATAATTCCTTATATACAATATTTTTCGTAAAAACCCTCTCATTGTTTAATAAATGTCCTTGCTCTGAATTAAAATCGTCGATATAAAATTTCAGTCCATCAAAAGAACGCACCCTACTTGCAGCCACATATAGCTGTCAGTGAGAAAATACCGGTTTACGTAAAAGAACACCTACTTTATTCAATGTTTGTCCTTGAGATTTATTTATAATCATTGCGAATGCAGGAATGATTGGAAACTGGGTACGTTGAAAAGAAAAAGGTAAAAGAGTATCAGAATAATTTAAATGAATTCGAGGAATTAAAATTCGCTTATTCCTTGCAGTACCTGTTAATATTTCACAATCCAAGGAATTTGTATGCATTTGTTGTACTCGCATTCGAGTACCGTTTACTAAACCCCTCTTTGTATTTAAATTTCAAATTAGTAAAACGATGCAATTTTTTTTTAATACTAATTTATGCGGAGGAAATCCGCTAACCGACAGACAATTTAAAAATTCAATAGGATAATTATTTTGTTCCAAAATTTCTTCCGAAATAATTTTATCAATGCTATGGTATAATTTTTGCTCACCAGGCAAAAGATTAAGAATTTCTGAATTTACCAAATAGGAATCTTCATTTTTTGGAGCTAATATTACAGAATTTAAAATTTCTGAAGATTCAATAGTTTCTGTTATATTTCCGTAAATATCATGTATGATATTTGAAAATGTACCTATTAATTGCGTTGGAATTTCAATTATATCAGGGCCTAACTGAGGAAAATGCGGAATTTCACCATTTTCAAGTAATTTCAAAAAATTTACAAATTCAATTTCACACGGAAGAGCTCTCATATTTTCTCTTAAATTAAATTTATGAATATTTGAAAACTCATTCCATGATGTAATGCAGTTTCCTATAAGTGTAACTCGTGATCCATGGGGTACAACTGGCAAAGTTTGCCGAAAATCTCCACACATAAGAATTGTTTTTCCTCCGAATAATCTATCTCCATTTTCATTCTCACAAATATCTCTTAACAACCGATCAATTAATTTTAAAGCTAGTAGTGGACACATTGAAACTTCATCGATAATAATTAAGAACGCCGATTTCAGAATTTTACCTTGTGAACTATTAGCGGAAATTCTTGACACCGAATTCTCCAATATTGGAATAGGTAATTTGAAAATATTGTGCAAAGTTTGCCCACCAATTAAAAGTGTTGATGCTATACCACTAAAAGCACATGGTATACATCGAAGATTTAACGAATTTAATTTATGAATTACCGCTGTTTGCACAAACGTTTTACCGCAACCCGCATGAGCAGTTAGGCAAAACACATTACTACCAGTATCATGATATAATACTTCGCGCAAAACTGAATCAATCACATTACGCTGTTCTTCATTAGCCCTCTCATACATTTGATTAAAAGTAAGCTCCTCTTCTACTGAGTCGGAATTAGAAATATTGGAGGTTATATAAGACGTGTATATTGGTATTGGAAGACCAAGAAGTTCACATGAAAGATTATGTGTGTGAAGTATATCTTCAATTTCGAGTAGAGCTTTATTATGGGATATCTCTTCACTTAATTCTTGCAAAAATCTTCTTTCATATGCATTTTGAATTCATCCCATAAGGCCGAAGCATTTGTTGGAATATTCATGGAACAGATAACGGCAAACAAATCGCGCGATTGTTTCGGAGAATGAGTATTTTTTGCTTCATTCAAACAATCACGCCATTCATTATCATTAGATGCAATGCCTCGTGCATAACATCCAGCTAAAAACGTAGTGTAAACCACACCATCATACGTACGCAAATCTTCAAAACACTTTGGTCCTCGAACATGTAATAAGAGTAATCGTAAGTGAAATAGCTCAATATCTTTCGGTGAAACAGGATACAACCGAGAAAATGTTAGATGTGATGTCAATTTAATGCGAGAATTGGCTGCTGAATTGAATCGTGTTAATGTTTTCATACGATCATTTAGAACAATGGCTGAATATTGTCAACAAACTAAAAATGAATGTGCAGAAGTATGTATGGTTATTAAGGTTAACCGAGACACGGACCTTCGGCGTTATAATGACGCAATTCAAACAGATGTGGCGGCAATCTTCAGAAGTGAAAACGGAGAACCACCATTTGAAAGAAATATGGTGGTTTTTTCAAAAAATTCTAATACAGTACGAAGTTTTTCTGTGTTAGATTCCTCATTAGATCCCCTTGCCTATCCATTATTATTTCCAAACGGTGATACTGGCTGGCATGTAAATATGACTCACAACATAGCCTCCACATCTTCTTCATCTATTCCACGAAATAAAATAACAATGTTTCAATATGCATCATATCGTTTAGCAATTCGGGATGAGTTCAGTATTTTACATCGATCCCAAAAATTATTTTTGCAATGGATTGTCGATATTTATGTTCGAATCGAAGGTTCACGGTTGCATTATATTCGTCAAAATAAGGCCAACATTCGGGCCGAATTATACAATAATTTAACTGATTTTTTAAATGCACATTCAAATGGTAGTAGGGGCAATAATAGAATTGGTCGAAGATTAATTTTACCATTTTCCTTTATTGGTTCTCCACGAAACATGTACCAAAATTATTTAGATGCGATGTCTATTGTACAACATTTCGGAAAACCTTCATTATTTCTGACAATGACGTGCAATCCACATTGGCCAGAAATTGTGAACAACATTGCTTCAGGCGAATATCCTCATAATCGTCCTGACATTGTTGTACGTGTATTTCGCTGTAAACTCAAAAAACTTATAGATTCAATTGTTAAAAAAAAAATTTTCGAAAATGTAAACGCTTTAATTTACACAATTGAATTTCAAAAACGTGGTCTTCCTCATGCTCATATTTTAATCGCTTTGAAAACAAATGATAGAATTGAAGCAATTAGTGACATTGATAAAATTGTTTCAGCTGAAATCCCTGATATAAACACTCATCCGAAACTCTATGACTTAGTAAAATGTCATATGATTCATGGACCATGTGGTTCACTAAATTCAAATTCTCCTTGCATGAGAAATGAAAAGTGTTCTAAAAATTTCCCAAAGGATTTCTCTGATAGAACTTATGATAATCTAAATGGATATCCCATTTATAAACGGCGTGATAACGGTAGAAGTGTTGACGTACGAGAAAAATCCGTTGAAAATCGTTATGTGGTTCCTTTTAATCCATATCTTTTAGCCAAATTTAACTGTCATCTTAATGTTGAGGTTTGTAGTACTGTTAAGAGTGTGAAATATATATACAAATATATATATAAAGGATATGATTGTGCGTCTGTAGAATTTGGTGTAGTAAATGATGAAGTGAATGGTGAAATGTAAATTGATGAAATACAAAATTTTTTGAATGGTCGCTATGTTGGTTCAACTGAAGCTAATTGGAGAATTAATCAATATCCTATGCAATATCAGTCGCATGTAATTTTTCGTCTTGATTGTCACTTGCCTCAACGGCAAACTGTGTTCTTTACAGAAGGTAATGAACAGGAGGCATCTTGTTCTTTCACGCATTCTATATTGCACCGCAGTTTCCAAATTATAAAAATAAAGTTGTGCATAGCATGGTGCACGAACGTTAGTAGCAGTTAATGAACCAGCTCGATGATAAAAAATATTATGTATCTTAAAATGATACACCCCATTCAAAGTGGTCTCATCCAACTGAGCTTCGGAACTAACCATTGCAAAAGAAGAATTGTATGCTCGAATATTTTTAAAATAATCTTGCGAGCGCTTCTTAATTGCAGAATTAGACGATGAAATATTTTCGCAAAGATTTTGCTAAAAAGGATTTGGAGTTAAAGGAGGAATTACAACTTTTCCCTTGTGGCAACATAAAGTGAAAAGGGTAACATTTCGATCAGTTATTTCAGATCTGACATGTTTTCCACCGCATAACAAACAACGTAAATTCATGGCACCTAAATTATGAAATTCAAAGTTTCGCGGAATTATATTTAGAGCGCATTTCAAAGTTCCATCCAAGTTATCTAATGGTATGTTGCTGAAATTTGAATTCATGTTATTACTTCTATGATATTCATCCCGTCTTCGTTTACGTTGTGTTTGGTTCGTGAACAAAGCTCTCCGTGGCATTTTTTACAAAAAAAATGTTATTAAAAAAAATATTAAAAAAAAAATGTTAACTTACCGGAAAAATTAAAAATAAAAATACAGAAAAAAATTTAAATTATAAACTACACAATTCAATTTAAAATTGTTCGCAATATTTTTCAACTCCAAAATAGGTATAAAAGCTATTCAATTTATTCAATTTAAAATTATAAATAAATTTTTATTTATTTCACAATATTTTTGAACTCTACCACTATCTACTAAACTCTTAAGGTATTCAACTTTTCAAATAAAAAGTCAAAATTATCAACATAAGTAGGTAGGTAGGTATATCGTCTTAATATAAAAATTAATAAAATTGCAAAAAAACTAAAGTAGAATTTTTAAATTCTAAATATCCAATGAAATTTTTTTTTTGTTTAGTTGTGGTTGTAATTATAACCTAAATTTTTAAATTTATATAAATAATATAAATTCTTATATTATACATACATAGGTATATATATACTTTCTATAATAATATAAATTTTTCAAAATATGTTTTTATTACAAAACTCTATAATTAAAATTTTTCAAATTTTGTATCTTCCAACACAATATAAATCAAGTGCACGTAGTATATGTATAAGAAGTATAAAGCTATACTGATTAATTAGATTGATTTTTTTATTTTTCTAAATTTCATTGCAATGTTTGCCTCTGATTTAACAGTTGGGCTCCAAACATTTTTTTGTTAAATTCAATAATGTTATTATTGCATATTTATATTTTTATTATACACTTGTTCTTTTTTTGTTCTTCGTTTCTTTTATACCTATACCATAAAGAAACTATACTACCTATATAAAATAATAATAAGTATACATACAAAAAAATTTAGTATTGCACTTTTAAGCACTAAAAATTTAGTATTGCACTTTTAAGCACTAAAAATTTTTAATACCAATTTTAATAATAATGTCTGTTTATCTGTTATCTGTTATGTCTGTTATCTGTTATGACATATACATAAGAAATTGCCTTTAAAAATATTTAAAAACAATCAAAGTAACATTTTTTGTTCTCTTTTTTTTCTATTCGTTTTTATTTTTCTTCCAGTATTACATTTTACTTTTTTTTTGTTATTTAGGTACGCTAAGAACTTATTTTTTTTTTAATATTAAATTTATGCATACAGTCTATTTAAAAAATATAAATTGTTAGCTATAGAACATGCTGAATTTTTTTTTTGTTCGTTATGTTAACCGTCCATTCATATGCAAACATAAAATTTTTTTTTTTCGTTTATGTTTACCGTCCATTCATATACATATATATAATTGTTGGTATTAAAAAATAATGAATCTATAACTACACACATATATACTGATATATTCATTCATATATACATATTATAGTAGTATGGGTACTATATAATGATCTAAACTTCTGATTGTTATATTGTATTATATATTGTGGCAAGATTTTTAAAAAATTAAGGAAACATTGCATAGCAAAATTAAAAATTTAAATCAAATTGTTATTGCAATTTTATAACGTTCTTTGTTTCCACTTAAAAATCTTTAAAAATTTTGATTCATACACTGCCTTGTTTTTTCTTTCTTTTCATAACATAACATTTTAATATTTTTTTTTTTTTATCTGTTATGTACGGAAATATCAAACGTATGTTTCTTTCTTTTAAAACATAACATTTTAATATTTCTTTTTTTCTATCTGTTATGTGGGTAAATCTAAATACCAAATTTGCACATATACATAAGAAATAGCCTTTAAAAATATTTAAAAACAATGAAAGTAACATTTTTTGTTCTCTTTTTTTTCTATTCGTTTTTATTTTTCTTCCAGTATTACATTTTTCTTTTTATTTTTTCTGTTATTTAGGTACGCTAAGAACTTATTTTTTTTTTTTAATATTAAATTTATGCATACAGTCTATTTAAAAAATAGAAATTATTAGCTATAGAACATTCTGAATTTTTTTTTTGTTCGTTTATGTTAACCGTCCATTCATATGCATACATAAAATTTTTTTTTGTTCGTTTATGTTTACCGTCCATTCATATAAATATAACTGTTGCCTATATATTAAAAAATAATAAATCGATAAATCAACTAAATAATAATAGTTGGGAATTTGGAAATTTGGTGTGACTGTGTTAGCAGATTTTCATTCCCTAATAGATCTTTATTTAAAGGTAGCTCCCAATTTAGATATCAATGTTAGGGCCATAATATGTGATTTTAATATGTTAAGAGTTTCGAAACAAAAGCCCTATTTTAATTATAATTAAGAAAGGAAAAACACATATCTATATAAATATTATAAATAAACACATTGTTTTTATAAATAAAAATGTATACTAAAAATCAATATATTTGATGAAAAAAAACTTAAATTTAACACTTGTTTACTAAACTTTAAGTAAATGCATATTAAATTTTACACTGTGTTCTCAAGTGCGGCACATTAATTTGTTTACACATTCATATCTTTCAAATTCATCGCTTTCAAACCAAAAATATTTTCGAAGCACATATTATTACATATTTTGAAGTATGTACCTATGCATATGTACGCATACAATGCAATGTACTACAAATATACAATACTAAATCATTAATTAAATTATAATATATGCGAGAGCAACCACAAATACATATTTACATTCTGAAGTATATAAATAAGTACCTATCTCAAAAAAAATTACTACGATTTACCAACTAATAAAAATCAAAGTACTAAAAAAAAAAAAGAAAATTAATATGTAAATACATAGAAAGTCGTGTAAAAAAATACATATGTGTCAAGAAAGTTTGATAAGCTGTATTTCCTAAACTACCACCCCGATGAAAAAGGTAAAAACATATTTTGTTTTTCTAATGATGCATAAACCATGTAAATCGGCCCAGTAGTTTTCTAGAAAAAGGAACCCAAAAACAATGCTGGCGTATTTATATAATGATGATGATATAAATTATACTAATAAAAATCTGTATAACATACTAAAGAGTAAAATAAATAAAACTAAATATTCTTTTAAAACTTTAATACCTTTAAGAACTAAGAGAGCTTTAATTAATGTCGGAGATTCGTTTCTTAAATGGATTTTTAGAACAATGGACCAGAAAGACAAAATGGAATTAGAAAATCATATGAAGACCATAGTTCAAAATATTAATAACATAATAACAAATTTAAAGAATCAATTTAAAATAAACTCTGCGTTCCAAGAAAATATTATCACTTTAAAAAATAACATTCAACGAAATCAAATAATAATAGAAAGAATTTCAAATTATGTTTGAAGCGATTATAGAAATATAGTTAATCAATTACAATATCTAAAAATTTTGATTAACATTAATCTTCTAAATGACGAAATAGAAAAAATACAAGAGAATATAATGTTCGCAAAACATAAAACAATGATCAGATCTCTGTTAACTTCTGAAGAGATCGACAACTACGAAATTGATATCTTCAAAATTCAAGAACTAAAAATTTCAGTAGCTCTTAACAATAATACATTAATTTTCGTCATTCAAATTCCAAAACTAAGTAAAGAAAAGGCAAATTCATTCAAAATAATTCCAATACCTGATTCAAAATTTCAACAAGTTTCAATAGAGATAACGGGCGTCATAATTTTTAGTAACAAAACATACTATCATAATGAGGAAAAATATGAGAAAAAAATACAACTAGCTCCAAAATGAATTTCAAATTTATTAATTAACCAAAACTTATGAAAATTGTTTTAAAAACTTTGAAGATAAAATATAAAATAATAGAAATTGATACTGGTATAATATTAATAAAAAATGCAATAAGTATAAATTTAACCAGTAATTGTAATAAAATAAAATTCATTTTAAATAAAAATTATATTATATTTTTCAATAATTGTACAATCGAAATAAGTAATTCAAAATTTTCAAATAAACAAATTGAATTGTATTACCTAACTATTCAATCTTAAAAATTGTAAATTTTTCTGTAAACTTATAAACACTTTGTGTTAAACAAATAGAAAATAACAAAAAAATTGAAAATATTATGAAAAGAATAAATGTAATTTATTTTAATATTAGTTTAATTCTGATCTTTTTTATATTATTAATATTTATAATTCTGTATAAAAAGAAAAATCACATAATTTTTAAAAACGTTAACGATAAATATGTTGTCCAGGAGAACAACAATCTTAAGAGAGGGGAAGTTACATATTCCATTGACCTTTCTAAGGCAATGAACTAACTTTCATTTACTCTAAATAAAAATCATTTATTTCAACATTCCTGAAAATAAATTAAATAACAACAACAAACAAATTCATAAATTCCAATTTTTATAACTTTAAATTTTATTACACGTTTCCATTCTAACTTTAAGTTAAAACATACAAAACGCAAATTAAGCATATTTCATTTTTATACAAAGTATATTGAAAATAAATTAACTGTACTTTTTGAACTAAATTTATAAAGTTGCAACGGTCATTTTTCTAATATATAATTCAAGTTAGTGATGTTTCTGAATAAAAAGCTTTGGACTCGATTAATAACCATCAAGAAGTAAAGCTGTTACAAATATTAAAGGAAAATAAAATATTAAATATTAAAATAAAAATTATAAAGAAAAAAACAAATTTTGTAAAAGAAAAATTAAAATTAAATTTATAAAGTAAAAAATTAAAAATAAAATTATAATTTTAGTTAAAAATAAAATTGTTAAATAAGTTAAAAATAAAATTAGTTAATAAAAATATAAAAAATTATAAAATAAATTTTTGTTGAACATTGTAGAAAGAAAAGAAATCATAAAACTAAATTTTGAAGTAATAAATAGAACTTAGTTTAATAAAAAAAGCATTAGTGTTCTGACTAAAGAAAATTATATATATATATTTTTTTTTTTTTTAAAGTAAAGGCAAGAATTGAAATTGGCGGTCCAACTAGTGACATAAATAAATAAAAACTATCTAAATTTTATTTTCAAAACTTTATAAAAAGTTATTTATATTTTAAAAAGTTATCAAGAAAATAATAAATAGAAAAAAATTTTTTTAAAAACACTAGTATTCTTTTTTAAGAATTTGTAGGCAATCATCTTTACTTTTAATAAGAAAAAAAAAATTTTTCAAAATGGCAAATGCAAATCAATAACAACAACAAACCTTAATTACCATGAATGACATCATCAACGAAGCTAGAGCCGTTCCTGTATTTAAAGGAGACACTCATATGATTTGTCTAACTTTATTCGTGAAGTTGAACAAATTCAAAACTCGGCACCTAATCAAGTCGCAAAAATTATCTAGAAAACATATTATACAACAAAATACAACGACCAGCAGCAGTAGCAATACGTAGGCTAACAAACGCAACATGGATCGAAATAAAACAAAACTTAAAGAGATCATTTGGTGTTCAGGAAAGCTACTTAAGATTGAAAGAGAAAGCTGATTCTACTCCATATAACAATGTAAGTCAGTATTATTTCTCACTATTAGAAATATTAGATAAGCTTAATTTAAAATACAAATTACATGATACAAAACCAATAGAATTTAATACTATAAACAATGAAAAATTTATATTAGAAAAATTTTTAAATAAAATTCCTCCGAATGATAGTATGTTCCTTAGGATTAAAAACTTAACTACATTGGAAGATGCTTATTATCAGCTCATCCAAATCGGTATTAGTAGTTACGAAAATAAAAATAATAGAAATAGAAAAAAATTTAACGGTCGTTCTAATAATTTACAAAAATAAATTTCGCGTAATTTTAATAATAATAATAATTTTAACTTTAATAAAAATTTTTCAAATAATCCTAATTATAATAATAATAATTATAAAAACAATTCGCGGTATTTTAATAACAATTATAATAAAAATAATAATTATAATAACCGTTTTAATAATAATAATGATAATAATAATCGTCCTTATAACAATTCAGGGAATTTTGGAAATAATCCATCTAACTATACTAATAATAACAATAATAATAATAGAAGTGGTTATTTTAATAGAAATAATTATCAAAATTATAATTGCAATAAAAATGAATATGAACCAATGGATGTGGTAGATCCTAGTGAACAAAATTTTCACATAGGACGGTCGAAAATAACCTACCAATAGTAGAATTTACAATATATAATAAAAACATTAAATGTTTAATTAATTCAGGAGTTTCGTTTTCCATATTAGATAAAAATTTATTTCCTAAAATTAAAAGAAAAAAAATAAAACAGCCAATTGAAATCTGTACATTGACGGATAAAATTAACATTTAAAATGAAATCGTAACCGAAGTCCCATTAGAATTTAATCATGGAGCCAAAATGGTGTGGAAATTATTAAATTTAAAAAATAAAAATTTTAATGCCATTTTAAGTCAAAACGTGTTAAAACCTGTCGGAGCAAAAATTAATTTTGAAAATGATACAATTGAAATCATGGGAAAAACTATTAAGTTTATCAACTCATGTCCAATTTCAGAAATTCATCAATTGCATCTAAATAATTCTAATCCAAACGACATAATTGATCGGATTAAAACTGATCACATAAATAATGAGGAATTAAAATATTTAAGAAAAATTATTTATAAAAATACCGATTTATTTTATAAAAAGGGTGACAGTTTCACTCACTTCAAAAAAATAAAACATCAAATAATAACTTACGACTCTAAACCGCTATATGCAAAAATTTATAGAATCCCAAAGGCTCATGAACTTGAAATTGAGACTCAAGTAAAAGAGATGTTACAACAAGGGATTATTAAACATAGTAAATTTCCATATAACTAACCCATATGGGTGGTTCCAAAAAAAGAAGATCAATCTGGAAAACAAAAGTGGAGAATTGTCATCGACTACACGAAGTTAAATGAGATTACTGTAAATAACAAATTTTCAATTCCCAACATTGAGTCACTTTTTGATAAATTAGGTAGGGCTCAATATTTTACTACGCTAGACTTGGCTAAGGGATTTCATCAAATCCTGGTGGATGAGAAAGATCGGCCTAAAACAGCATTTTCAACTACTTAGGGACACTTTGAAGATGTCAGGATACCATTCAGATAAAGAATGCTCCTGCCACATTCCAATGAATAATGAACTATGTTTTAAGAGATTTAATTAATGTTTCTTGTATTGTCTACTTGGATGATATATTAATATTCAGTACACTCATGCAAGAACACGTAGAAAATATAGATAGAAATTTTAACAGGTTACGTAAATATAATTTAACTATTATTTGCCCGCTGCTCGAAAATCGAGCGATTCTAGATTAAAGTGTAGTTATATACTAAAATGACACTCATTATTTAGCCTGAAAGATGTTCATTTGCCCAGTGGTCACCCCGTGGAGGTATAATGAGCACTTGATTGTAGTTGGTATAGTTTTGGTGTTGGAATGATCCGAGGTACAGACAGTTAGCACTTTAACTATCGCTTCTACATCCGACCACCTCGCGCGCGTTTATTAACGATTTTTACCTTGACACGATGTTTACCTTGACACGATTTTTACCTTCACACGATTTTTACCTTGACACGATTTTTACCTTCACTCGATTTTACACGAATTTAACAGTTCAGTAATAATTCCTTATATACAATATTTTTCGTAAAAACCCTCTCATTGTTTAATAAATGTCCTTGCTCTGAATTAAAATCGTCGATATAAAATTTCAGTCCATCAAAAGAACGCACCCTACTTGCAGCAACATATAGCTGTCAGTGAGAAAATACCGGTTTACGTAAAAGAACACCTGCTTTATTGAATGTTTGTCCTCGAGATTTATTTATAGTCATTGCGAATGCAGGAATGATTGGAAACTGGGTACGTTGAAAAGAAAAAGGTAAAAGAGTATCAGAATAATTTAAATGAATTCGAGGATTAAAATTCGCTTATTCCTTGCAGTACCTGTTAATATTTCACAATCCAAGGAATTTTTATGCATTTGTTGTACTCGCATTCGAGTACCGTTTACTAAACCCCTCTTTGTATTTAAATTTCGAATTAGTAAAACGATGCAATTTTGTTTTAATACTAATTTATGCGGAGGAAATCCGCTAACCGACAGAGAATTTAAAAATTCAGTATGATAATTATTTTGTTCCAAAATTTCTTCCGAAATAATTTTATCAATGCTATGGTATAATTTTTGCTCACCAGGCAAAAGATTAAGAATTTCTGAATTTACCAAATAGCAATCTTCATTTTTTGGAGCTAATATTACAGAATTTAAAATTTCTGAAGATTCAATAGTTTCTGTTATATTTCCGTAAATATCATGTATGATATTTGAAAATGTACCTAATAATTGCGTTGGAATTTCAATTATATCAGGGCCTAACTGAGGAAAATGCGTAATTTCACCATTTCCAAGTAATTTCAAAAAATTTACAAATTCAATTTCAAAGGAAGAGCTCTCATATTTTCTCTTAAATTAAATTTATGAATATTTGAAAACTCATTCCATGATGTAATGCAGTTTTCTATAAGTGTAACTCGTGATCCATGGGGTACAACTGGCAAAGTTTGCCGAAAATCTCCACACATAAGAATTGTTTTTCCTCCGAATAATCTATCTCCATTTTCATTCTCACAAATATCTCTTAACAACCGATCAATTAATTTTAAAGCTAGTAGTTGACACATTGAAACTTCATCGATAATAATTAAGAACGCCGATTTCAGAATTTTACCTTGTGAACTATTAGCGGAAATTCTTGACACCGAATTCTACAATATTGGAATAGGTAATTTGAAAATATTGTGCAAAGTTTGCCCACCAGTTAAAAGTGTTGATGCTATACCACTAAAAGCACATGGTATACATTGAAGATTTAACGAATTTAATTTATGAATTATCGCTGTTTGCACAAACGTTTTACCGCAACCCGCATGAGCAGTTAGGCAAAACACATTACTACCAGTATCATGATATAATACTTCGCGCAAAACTGAATCAATCACATTACGCTGTTCTTCATTAGCCCTCTCATACATTTGATTAAAAGTAAGCTCCTCTTCTACTGAGTCGGAATTAGAAATATTGGAGGTTATATAAGACGTGTATATTGGTATTGGAAGACCAAGAAGTTCACATGAAAGATTATGTGTGTGAAGTATATCTTCAATTTCGAGTAGAGCTTTATTATGGGATATCTCTTCACTTAATTCTTGCAAAAATCTTCTGTCATATGCATTTTGAATTCATCCCATAAGGCCGAAGCATTTGTTGGAATATTCATGGAACAGATAACGGCAATCAAATCGCGCAATTGTTTCGGAGAATGAGTATTTTTTGCTTCATTCAAACAATCACGCCATTCATTATCATTAGATGCAATGCCTCGTGCATAACATCCAGCTAAAAACGTAGTGTAAACCACACCATCATACGTACGCAAATCTTCAAAACATTTTGGTCCTCGAACATGTAATAAAAGTAATCGTAAGTGAAATAGCTCAATATCTTTCGGTGAAACAGTATACAACCGAGAAATAATCTTTTCACCACCACGTTGTCTTCTCATCCATTTTTTATCTTTGTCATTCCACACAAAATGAAGTGGTACTTCAGTATACAACAAATTATTTGCGAATAAATCATTTGCATTTAAGTTAAAGAACGCGAGTAGCTTTATTTTTCGGTTATTTGAAACTGCCTCCTGTTCATTACCTTCTGTAAAGAACACAGTTTGCCGTTAAGGCAAGTAACAATCAAGACGAAAAATTACATGCAACTGATAGTGCATAGGATAATGATTAATTCTCCAATTAGCTTCAGTTGAACCAACATAGCGACCATTCAAAAAATTTTGTATTTCATCAATTTGCATTTCACTATTCACTTCATCATTTACTACACCAAATTCTACAGACGCACAATCATATCCTTTATATACATATTTGTATATATATTTCACACTCTTAACAGTACTACAAACCTCAACATTAAGATGACAGTTAAATAAAAGATATGGATTAAAAGGAACCACATAACGATTATCAACGAATTTTCCTCGTACGTCAACACTTCTACCGTTATCACGCCGTTTATAAACGGGATATCCATTTACATTATCATAAGTTCTATCAGAGAAATCCTTTGGGAAATTTTTAGAACACTTTTCATTTCTCATGCAAGGAGAATTTGAATTTAGTGAACCACATGGTCCATGAATCATATGACATTTTACTAAGTCATAGAGTTTCGGATGAGTGTTTATATCAGGGATTTCAGCTGAAACAATTTTATCAATGTCACTAATTGCTTCAATTCTATCATTTGTTTTCAAAGTGATTAAAATATGAGCATAAGGAAGACCACGTTTTTGAAATTCTGTGTAAATTAAAGCGTTTACATTTCCGAAAATTTTTTTTTTAACAATTGAATCTATAAGTTCTTTGAGTTTACAGCGAAATACACGTACAACAATGTCAGGACGATTATGAGGATATTCGCCTGAAGCAATGTTGTTCACAATTTCTGGCCAATGTGGATTGCACGTCATTGTCAGAAATAATGAAGGTTTTCCGAAATGTTGTACAATAGACATCGCATCTAAATAATTTTGGTACATGTTTCGTGGAGAACCAATAAAAGAAGGTGGTAAAATTAATCTTCGACCAATTCTATTATCGCCCGTACTACCATTTGAATGTGCATTTAAAAAATCAGTTAAATTATTGTATAATTCGGCCCGAATGTTGGCCTGATTTTGACGAATATAATGCAACCGTGAACCTTCGATTCGAACATAAATATCGACAATCCATTGCAAAAATAATTTTTGGGATCGATGCGAAATACTGAACTCATCCCGAATTGCTAAACGATATGATGTATATTGCAACATTGTTATTTTATTTCGTGGAATAGATGAAGAAGATGTGGAGGCTATGTTGTGAGTCATATTTACATGCCAGCCAGTATCACCGTTTGGAAATAATAATGGATAGGCAAGGGGATCTAATGAGGAATCTAACACAGAAATACTTCGTACTGTATTAGAATTTTTGAAAAAACGACCATATTTCTTTCAAATGGTGGTTCTCCGTTTTCACTTTTGAAGATTGCTGCCACATCTGTTTGAATTGCGTCATTATAACGCCGAAGGTCCTTGTCTCGGTTAACCTTAATAACCATACATACTTCTGCACATTAATTTTCAGTTTGTTGACAATATTCATCCATTGTTCTAAATGATCGTCACGATTCAATTCAGCAGCCAATTCTCGCATTAAATTGACATCACATCTAACATTTGTTCTTTCACGCATTCTATATTGCACCGCAGTTTCCATATCATAAAAATAAAGTTGTGCATAGCATGGTGCACGAACGTTAGTAGCAGTTAATGAACCATCTCGAACCATCTCGAACCATGTATCTTAAAATGATACACCCCATTCAAAGTGGTCTCATCCAACTGAGCTTCGGAACTAACCATTGCAAAAGAAGAATTGTATGCTCGAATATTTTTAAAATAATCTTGCGAGCGCTTCTTAATTGCAGAATTAAACGATGAAATATTTTCGCAAAGATTTTGCAAAAAAGGATTTGGAGTTAAAGGAGGAATTACAACTTTTCCCTTGTGGCAACATTTCGATCAGTTATTTCAGATCTGAAATGTTTTCCACCGCATAACAAACAACGTAAATTCATGGCACCTAAATTATGAAATTCAAAGCGGAATTATATTTAGAGCGCATTTCAAAGTTCCATCCAAGTTATCTAATGGTATGTTGCTGAAATTTGAATCCATGTTATTACTTCTATGATATTCATCCCGTCTTCGTTTACGTTGTGTTTGGTTCGTGAACAAAGCTCTCCGTGGCATTTTTTACAAAAAAAAATGTTATTAAAAAAAATGTTATTAAAAAAAATATTAAAAAAAAAAATGTTAACTTACCGGAAAAATTAAAAATAAAAATACAGAAAAAAATTTAAATTATAAACTACACAATTCAATTTAAAATTTTTCGCAATATTTTTCAACTCCAAAATAGGTATAAAAATAAAAATAGGCATGTACAGGAAAAAATTTCAATTAAAAGCTATTCTATTCAATTTATTCAATTTAAAATTATAAATAAATTTTTATTTATTTCACAATATTTTTGAACTCTACCACTATCTACTAAACTCTTAAGATATTCAACTTTTCAAATAAAAAGTCAAAATTATCAACATAAATAGGTAGGTAGGTATATCGTCTTAATATAAAAATTAATAAAATTGCAAAAAAACTAAAGTAAAATTTTTAAATTCTAAATATCCAATGAAATTTTTTTTTGTTTAGTTGTGGTTGTAATTACAAATTTAATTCTTATATTATACATACATAGGTATATATATACTTTCTATAATAATATAAATTTTTCAAAATATGTTTTTATTACAAAACTCTATACTTAAAATTTTTCAAATTTTGTATCTCCTATATTTTCCAACACAATATAAAATTTTTAAATCAAGTGCACGTAATATATGTATAAGAAGTATAAAGGTATACTGATTAATTAGATTGATTTTTTTATTTTTCTAAATTGCATTGCAATGTTTGCCTCTGATTTAACAGTTGGGCTCCAAACATTTTTTTGTTAAATTCAATAATGTTATTATTGCATATTTATATTTTTATTATACACCTGTTCTTTTTTTGTTCTTCGTTTCTTTTATACCTATACCATAAAGAAACTATACTACCTATATAAAATAATAATAAGTATACATACAAAAAAATTTAGTATTGCACTTTTAAGCACTTAAAATGTTTAATACCAAACAAAAATTACAACAAAGAGAAAAAAAAAAGTCCGCTCAAATAAAAAAAATTATAAAAATTTATACCTACTTTCAAAATACATATTTACATATATACGAACATTCATTCAAAAAAAATTCATTTAAAAGCATGCATACATTTTTATTTAGATATGTGCGAAGTATTATATCATGATACTGGTAGTAATGTGTTTTGCCTAACTGCTCATGCAGGTTGCGGTAAAACGTTTGTGCAAACAGCGATAATTCATAAATTAAATTCGTTAAATCTTCGATGTATACCATGTGCTTTTAGTGGTATAGCACCAACACTTTTAATTGGTGGGCAAACTTTGCACAATATTTTCAAATTACCTATTCCAATATTGGGGAATTCGGTGTCAAGAATTTCCGCTAATAGTTCACAAGGTAAAATTCTGAAATCGGCGTTCTTAATTATTATCGATGAAGTTTCAATGTGTCCACTACTAGCTTTAAAATTAATTGATCGGTTGTTAAGAGATATTTGTGAGAATGAAAATGGAGATAGATTATTCGGAGGAAAAACAATTCTTATGTGTGGAGATTTTCGGCAAACTTTGCCAGTTGTACCCCATGGATCACGAGTTACACTTATAGGAAACTGCATTACATCATGGAATGAGTTTTCAAATATTCATAAATTTAATTTAAGAGAAAATATGAGAGCTCTTCCGTGTGAAATTGAATTTGTAAATTTTTTGAAATTACTTGAAAATGGTGAAATTATATCAGTTAGGCCCTGATATAATTGAAATTCCAACGCAATTAATAGGTACATTTTCAAATATCATACATGATATTTACGGAAATATAACAGAAACTATTGAATCTTCAGAAATTTTAAATTCTGTAATATTAGCTCCAAAAAATGAAGATTGCTATTTGGTAAATTCAGAAATTCTTAATCTTTTGCCTGGTGAGCAAAAATTATACCATAGCATTGATAAAATTATTTCGGAAGAAATTTTGGAACAAAATAATTATCCTATTGAATTTTTAAATTGTCTGTCGGTTAGCGGATTTCCTCCGCATAAATTAGTATTAAAAAAAAATTGCATCGTTTTACTAATTTGAAATTTAAATACAAAGAGGGGTTTAGTAAACGGTACTCGAATGCGAGTACAACAAATGCATACAAATTCCTTGGATTGTGAAATATTAACAGGTACTGCAAGGAATAAGCGAATTTTAATTCCTCGAATTCATTTAAATTATTCTGATACTCTTTTACCTTTTTCTTTTCAACGTACCCAGTTTCCAATCATTCCTGCATTCGCAATGATTATAAATAAATCTCAAGGACAAACATTGAATAAAGTAGGTGTTCTTTTACGTAAACCGGTATTTTCTCACTGACAGCTATATGTGGCTGCAAGTAGGGTGCGTTCTTTTGATGGACTGAAATTTTATATCGACGATTTTAATTCAGAGGTAATCGAGGTAAGAGGTAATCGTAGAGAGGTAATCGTGTCAAGGTAAACATCGTGTCAAGGTAAAAATCGTTAATAAACGCGCGCGAGGTGGTCGGATGTAGAAGCGATAGTTAAAGTGCTAACTGTCTGTACCTCGGATCATTCCAGCACCAAAACTATACCAACTACAATCAAGTGCTCATATACCTCCACGGGGTGACCACTGGGCAAATGAACATCTTTCAGGTTAAATAATGAGTATTAATTTAGTATGTAACTACAATTTAATCTAGAATCGGTCGATTTTCGAGCAGCGGGCAAATACTAGTATTTATAATTCTGTATAAAAAGAAAAATCACAGAATTTTTAAAAACATTAACGATAAATATGTTGTCCAGGAGAACAACAATCTTAGAGAGGGGAAGTTACATATTCCATTGACCTTTCTAAGGTAATGAACTAACTTTCATTTACTCTAAATAAAAATCATTTAATTCAACATTCCTGAAAATAAATTAAATAACAACAATAAACAAATTCATAAATTCCAATTTTTATAACTTTAAATTTTATTACACGTTTCCATTCTAACTTTAAGTTAAAACATACAAAATGCAAATTAAGCATATTTCATTTTTATACAAAGTATATTGAAAATAAATTAACTGTACTTTTTGAACTAAATTTATAAAGTTGCAACGGTCATCATTTTTCTAATATATAATTCAAGTTAGTGATGTTTCTGAATAAAAAGCTTCGGACTCGATTAATAACCATCAAGGAGTAAAGCTGTTACAAATATTAAAGGAAAATAAAATATTAAATATTAAAATAAAAATTATAAAGAAAAAAACAAATTTTGTAAAAGAAAAATTAAAATTAAATTTATAAAGTAAAAAATTAAAAATAAAATTATAATTTAAGTTAAAAATAAAATTGTTAAATAAGTTAAAAAGAAAATTAAAAAGTTAGTTAATAAAAATATAAAATATTATAAAATAAATTTTTGTTGAACATTGTAGAAAGAAAAGAAATCATAAAACTAAATTTTGAAGTAATAAATAGAACTTGGTTTAATAAAAAAAAGCATTAGTGTTCTGACTAAAGAAAATTATATATATATATATATTTTTTTTTTTAAAGTAAAGACAAAAATTGAAATTGGCGGCCCAACTAGTGACATAAATAAATAAAAACTATCTAAATTTTATTTTCAAAACTTTATAAAAAGTTATTTATATTTTAAAAAGTTATCAAGAAAATAATAAATAAAAAAAAACTTTTTTAAAAACACTAGTATTCTTTTCTAAGAATTTGTAGGCAATCATCTTTACTTTTAATAAGAAAAAAAAAATTTTTCAAAATGGCAAATGCAAATCAACAACAACAACAAACCTTAATTACCATGAATGACATCATCAACGAAGCTAGAGCCGTTCCTGTATTTAAAAGAGACACTCATATGATTTGTCTAACTTTATTCGTGAAGTTGAACAAATTCAAAACTCGGCACCTAATCAAGTCGCAAAAATTATCTAGAAAACATATTATACAACAAAATACAACGACCAGCAGCAGTAGCAATACGTAGGCTAACAAACGCAACATGGATCGAAATAAAACAAAACTTAAAGAGATCATTTGGTGTTCAGGAAAGCTACTTAAGATTGAAAGAGAAAGCTGATTCTACTCCATATAACAATGTAAGTCAGTATTATTTCTCACTATTAGAAATATTAGATAAGCTTAATTTAAAATACAAATTACATGATACAAAACCAATAGAATTTAATACTATAAACAATGAAAAATTTATATTAGAAAAATTTTTAAATAAAATTCCTCCGAATGATAGTATGTTCCTTAGGATTTAAAACTTAACTACATTGGAAGATGCTTATTATCAGCTCATCCAAATCGGTATTAGTAGTTACGAAAATAAAAATAATAGAAATAGAAAAAAATTTAACGGTCGTTCTAATAATTTCCAAAAACAAATTTCGCGTAATTTGAATAATAATAATATTTGGAGAATTCGGTGTCAAGAATTTCCGCTAATAGTTCACAAGGTAAAATTCTGAAATCGGCGTTCTTAATTATTATCGATGAAGTTTCAATGTGTCCACTACTAGCTTTAAAATTAATTGATCGGTTGTTAAGAGATATTTGTGAGAATGAAAATGGAGATAGATTATTCGGAGGAAAAACAATTCTTATGTGTGGAGATTTTCGGCAAACTTTGCCAGTTGTACCCCATGGATCACGAGTTACACTTATAGGAAACTGCATTACATCATGGAATGAGTTTTCAAATATTCATAAATTTAATTTAAGAGAAAATATGAGAGCTCTTCCGTGTGAAATTGAATTTGTAAATTTTTTGAAATTACTTGAAAATGGTGAAATTCCGCATTTTCCTCAGTTAGGCCTTGATATAATTGAAATTCCAACGCAATTAATAGGTACATTTTCAAATATCATACATGATATTTACGGAAATATAACAGAAACTATTGAATCTTCAGAAATTTTAAATTCTGTAATATTAGCTCCAAAAAATGAAGATTGCTATTTGGTAAATTCAGAAATTCTTAATCTTTTGCCTGGTGAGCAAAAATTATACCATAGCATTGATAAAATTATTTCGGAAGAAATTTTGGAACAAAATAATTATCCTATTGAATTTTTAAATTGTCTGTCGGTTAGCGGATTTCCTCCGCATAAATTAGTATTAAAAAAAAATTGCATCGTTTTACTAATTTGAAATTTAAATACAAAGAGGGGTTTAGTAAACGGTATAATAAATAAAAAAAAACTTTTTTAAAAACACTAGTATTCTTTTCTAAGAATTTGTAGGCAATCATCTTTACTTTTAATAAGAAAAAAAAAATTTTTCAAAATGGCAAATGCAAATCAACAACAACAACAAACCTTAATTACCATGAATGACATCATCAACGAAGCTAGAGCCGTTCCTGTATTTAAAAGAGACACTCATATGATTTGTCTAACTTTATTCGTGAAGTTGAACAAATTCAAAACTCGGCACCTAATCAAGTCGCAAAAATTATCTAGAAAACATATTATACAACAAAATACAACGACCAGCAGCAGTAGCAATACGTAGGCTAACAAACGCAACATGGATCGAAATAAAACAAAACTTAAAGAGATCATTTGGTGTTCAGGAAAGCTACTTAAGATTGAAAGAGAAAGCTGATTCTACTCCATATAACAATGTAAGTCAGTATTATTTCTCACTATTAGAAATATTAGATAAGCTTAATTTAAAATACAAATTACATGATACAAAACCAATAGAATTTAATACTATAAACAATGAAAAATTTATATTAGAAAAATTTTTAAATAAAATTCCTCCGAATGATAGTATGTTCCTTAGGATTAAAAACTTAACTACATTGGAAGATGCTTATTATCAGCTCATCCAAATCGGTATTAGTAGTTACGAAAATAAAAATTATAGAAATAGAAAAAAATTTAACGGTCGTTCTAATAATTTCCAAAAACAAATTTCGCGTAATTTGAATAATAATAATAATTTTAACTTTAATAAAAATTTTTCAAATAATCCTAATTATAATAATAATAATTATAAAAACAATTCGCGGTATTTTAATAACAATTATAATAAAAATAATAATTATAATAACCGTTTTAATAATAATAATGATAATAATAATCGTCCTTATAACAATTCAGGGAATTTTGGAAATAATCCATCTAACTATACTAATAATAACAATAATAATAATAGAAGTGGTTATTTTAATAGAAATAATTATCAAAATTATAATTGCAATAAAAATGAATATGAACCAATGGATGTGGTAGATCCTAGTGAACAAAATTTTCACATAGGACGGTCGAAAATAACCTACCAATAGTAGAATTTACAATATATAATAAAAAATTAAATGTTTAATTAATTCAGGAGCTTCGTTTTCCATATTAGATAAAAATTTATTTCCTAAAATTAAAAGAAAAAAAAAAAAACAGCCAATTGAAATCTGTACCTTGACGGATAAAATTAACATTTAAAATGAAATCGTAACCGAAGTCCCATTAGAATTTAATCATGGAGCCAAAATGGTGTGGAAATTATTAAATTTAAAAAATAAAAATTTTAATGCCATTTTAAGTCAAAACGTGTTAAAACCTGTCGGAGCAAAAATTAATTTTGAAAATGATACAATTGAAATCATGGGAAAAACTACTAAGTTTATCAACTCATGTCCAATTTCAGAAATTCATCAATTGCATCTAAATAATTCTAATCCAAACGACATAATTGATCGGATTAAAACTGATCACATAAATAATGAGGAATTAAAATATTTAAGAAAAACTATTTATAAAAATACCGATTTATTTTATAAAAAGGGTGACAGTTTCACTCACTTCAACAAAATAAAACATCAAATAATAACTAACGACTCTAAACCGCTATATGCAAAAATTTATAGAATCCCAAAGGCTCATGATGTTACAACAAGGGATTATTAAACATAGTAAATTTCCATATAACTAACCCATATGGGTGGTTCCAAAAAAAGAAGATCAATCTGGAAAACAAAAGTGGAGAATTGTCATCGACTACAGGAAGTTAAATGAGATTACTGTAAATAACAAATTTTCAATTTCCAACATTGAGTCCCTTTTTGATAAATTAGGTAGGGCTCAATATTTTACTACGCTAGACTTGGCTAAGGGATTTCATCAAATCCTGGTGGATGAGAAAGATCGGCCTAAAACAGCATTTTCAACTGCTTAGGGACACTTTGAAGATGTCATGATGCCATTCAGATAAATAATGCTCCTGCCACATCCAATGAATAATGAACTATGTTTTAAGAGATTTAATTAATGTTTCTTGTGTTGTCTACTTGGATGATATATTAATATTCAGTACACCCATGCAAGAACACGTAGAAAATATAGATAGAAATTTTAACAGGTTACGTAAATATAATTTAATAATAAAAATAGATAAACGTTGCTTTTTTTCTAAAAATTTCGAATACCTTGGACATTTATTAACGGATCAAGGAATCAAACCTTATCCGAACAGAATCGAGGTTATAAAAAATTTTAACTTGCCAACTACAAGGAAAGCAATAAAAAGTTTCCTCGGCATTACGGGCTATTTCCGTAAATTTATTAGAGATTTTGCGAAATTTGCACAACTTCTAACCAGTTTGAAAAAGAACAATAAAATTAACATAAATGGTTTAAAATATTACGAAGCATTAAACTTAAAGAATTAATAACAAAATACCCAATTTTAAAATGTCCTGATTTTAATAAAACATTTATATTAACAACCGACGCAAGTCAATATACGATTGGGGCTGTCCTGTTTCAAAATGGACATCCAATCTCATTTGCTAGTCGAACATTAAACGATCATGAAAGCCGATTAGCACAATAGAAGAACAATTATTGGCTATAATTTGGTCCACAAAATATTTTAGACCATATCATGGCACTAAAGTTACAATTATGACAAAACACCGACCTTTAGTTTGACTCCACTCTTTAAAAGAGCCAAATTCAAAATTACAAAGGTGGAAGATAAGATTAAATAAGCTTAATTTTGACATTATCTATTTGAAAGACAAAGACAATAAAGTCGCTGATTTCTTAAGTAGAATCGACACTAACAAATACGAAATTAATAATACAGAAATGGCTACAAACTAAACTAATACAGAAATGGCACAATTCATAGTGGCGTTGAAGACCTAAACGACCATATACAAATCGTAGACAACATCATTAATAAATATTTAAGGCAAATACATCTCGTACAAAATAAAACAAATGAATTTAGAATAATATTTAAAAAATATAGACAAATTTATATCTCGGAAGAAGATCTTGAAAACGAAAACTATTTAAATGATTTACTGATGGTACCACAGCAATTTACTCAGAATTACATAATAATGACTTTAACGTACTTCAAAGAAAATTACTAAATCTGTTTAGCAACGATAAAAGAATTAAATTTATAAAATGTGCAAAAAAGACAAAAGATATCGAAAGCGAAGAAAAATTTTTAGAAATTATTAGTAATACTCACGAAAATACAAACCATCGAGGAATTCTAGATAATTTTCGTGAAATTCAACATTGTTATTATTTTCTTAGACTTAAAGATTTAATTAATTAATATATAAACAACTGTTATATCTGCAATTTACCCAAATTCGAAACTTCTAGCGAACCAAATCAAATTGTTCATGCTGACGTCTTCTACTTAAAAAAAGAAATATTTTTAACCACAATAGATAGATTTACTAAACATCTGACAATTTCCAAATTACCAGATAGAAATAGTCTAACCATAATTCAAGGTCTCAGAACTAGAAATTCTCTTTTTGGAAAACCCAAAAAATTCATACTAGACAACGAATTGGATAGTCTAAATATAAAAGATTTCTGCCGAATAGAAAATATTGATATCCATTTTACATCCCCACAGGGCCATATAAAAGTTTCCCCGATATAGAAAGAGTTAATTTAACAATTCTGAACATATTAGAATATTGAATATTACTGAACCTTGTCTGAAAACAGAAGCAAAAATCTTAAAATCTGTGGAAAATTATAATAACACCATCCATTCTAAAACTGGAGTTAAACCAAATGAATTTGTAAATGGAAAAATTTCAGACATAGAATCTATAAAAAATAAAATACAAAAAGGAAAAATAATAAATAAATTAAATACCAATAGAACAGTTGTCCAACAACCTTCAGGAAGAAGAGACGTAATAATCATTAAATTAAAGAATTATTAATTAATTACCTAATATCTTAATCTCTACAAAAAAAAAAATAATAATAATAAAAAAAAAAAAAACTACATTATAAGTAGTGCATTATAAAATAAAAAAAAAAAAACCATATTTTTAATGTTAAAAATTATAGCTGGTAAACAATTGTCCAAAAATAAAAAAAAAAATAATTTGTAATTAATACCTAGTGACATTTAACTGAACAATTAGTGTTTTTGTGTTATTTGTCTAATTTTTTTTTTCTCTTTAAATTTATTTGTCCTAATAAAAAAAAAAAAAAAATAATAATAATTAAAATTTTTTTTTTCATAAATAATGGGGACTGAAGCTCCCCCTGCAATGGGGGCTTCTAATGAATTGCTGTTATTACAAAAGGGAATTCAAATAGATCCCAAAAAAAATGTATTAAACATGACACAAGGTTCAAAATTTTTGATAATGACAAGAACGGACGAAAATAAAGATTTAAGATCTGTTTCGCCATTCTTAATCCAAAAAACAATAAAAGCAATAGGCGGAGAAGTTGAAAGGTGTTCAAAACTTAGGAATGGTTCTTTACTAATTAAAACAAAAAATCTTAACCAAGCAATATTATTAATAAAAATAGTAAAATTGGATGCAAATATCAATGTTAAGGTAGAAGAACATAAAAGCCTTAATAATGCCAAGGGAGTCATCTTTTGCCCTGAACTTAAATACGTCAGTGATGAAGAATTGATAACAGAGATGAAAGAGCAGAACGTAATTGGCGTTAAAAGATTTAAAAAAAACACACAAAACGGAGAAGAAGAAACTGGTCTGTACACCTTAATTTTTGCAACCACAGTATTACCATCACAGGTTAACATCGGTTTTCAAATGTATAATATAAGGCCATACATACCACCACCACTTAGGTGTTTCAAATGCCTAAAATTTAATCACATAACAGATAGTTGCAAAAAAGAAAACAAAACATGTTCAAATTGTGGAGAGGATGAACATCTCAAGAACGTAAATGAAAAATGTACAAAACCAGCGAAATGCGTCAACTGCAATGAAGGACATAGTACGTTTGATAAAGTCTGCCCACGTACTAAAAAAGAAAGAGAAATAAAGGCAATTCAAATAAAGGAAAGCGTCGATATTAAGAAAGCAAATCGTAGGTACAGAATAAGAAACCCACTTCCATCAACTTTTGCAAATATTCTGAGTACAAAAAATAAATGTACTTGTAAATGCACATGCATTAAAATTACGGATAGCACATCTGATAAAAATAATGAACCGGTTTTAATCAACAAATCCCAATTAACACCATATGATCACCAACAACAACAATCATCAACATCTAAAAAAAAAACTATACCACAACTTAAGGTAAAGCAATTAGATAATAATAAACTTTTATTTTCTAGAGCAGTAAATCAAAAACAAAAACGAGAATTAAAAAAAATGGAAAAAAAAATAACAAATTGTAATAATAATGAATCAATGATTATTGTATCAGAAAATAGTATTAGTGACAATGACTCTTTAGGTTTTGACAATTTCGATGACTAATAACTTACAATGGAATTGCGGTGGTTTTAACACGCATATTAATGAATTTTATTTATTAATCAATAAATATAATCCTATTGCCTTTTGCATTCAAGAAACGAAATTCAAAGATGATTATGCTCCTTCAATAAAAAATTTCAACACTTTTTACAAAAATGTAATATCATTAACAGTTGCTCATGGTGGTGTCGCCATTTTTATAAATTCACAATTTAGTTGTGAAGAAATCCCATTGAATACTCATTTACAGGCTATTGCTGTCAAAATTTTTTACCCAATAAAATTAATTATTTGCAATTTATATTTGCCCCAAGATACTAATATCACAAAATCTGATTTTGATAATCTTATTAGTCATTTTGATTCGCCGTACTTCATTTTAGGAGATTTTAACTGCAATAATACACTATGGGGGTCTACTAAGGTAAATAAAAGAGGAAAGCTAATTGAAAACGTCATAGATGAATATAGCTTGTGTCTTTTCAATAATGGAAACCCTACTCATTTTAGTTTTAGTTACAGAACATTTAGTGCAATAGATATAACAATCGGTAGTCCCATATTAAATGCTTATTTTGATTGGCAGACAGACGAAGACTTACACAATAGTGACCATTTTCCTATATCTCTTCAAATTGCAGACAATAGTAATAACTCTTATGGATTCAAAAAAAAATGGAACATTAAAAAAGCAAACTGGGATGTTTTTCGAGAGCAACTTAATTTAACTAGAAATGATTTCACGAACATAGACGACTATGAAGAATACTTTACCTCTAGTATTTTAAAATCTGCAAGAATAGCAATTCCTATGCAAAATTATAAAAATGTAAAGAAAAAAGTTCCATGGTGGAACAATAATTGTAAAGTGGCAATAAAAAATAGAAACAAACTTTTTAGAAAATTTAAGCGCACTTTAGATTTAAATGATTTTAAAAATTTTTTAAAAGTGAAATCTGAAACTAGAAAAATTATAAGACAGGCAAAAAAAGAATCTTGGGAAAAGTTTGTATATTCAATTAACAGTAACACTCCTCCATCACTTATTTTTCAACAAATTAGGCGTATTCACGGAAAAACCAAAAATCAGGAAATTACTTCAATTATAGATAATCAAAACTTGATAACTGACAAACATGAAATTGTTAATATTGTTGCCTCACATTTCTGTAAGATGTCTTCTAATAATAATTATTCAAAAACTTTCTTAACATACAAAAGGACAACTGAAAAACAACCAACAAATATTCCTTCAGGAATAAATGAACTATATAATAAAAAATTTAGTTTAATAGAACTAGAAAACTCGCTTAAAGATTGTAGTGGTAGCTCGCCAGGCCCTGACACAGTTCATTATGAAATGTTGAAACAATTTAACTTGCATCATAAGCAAGCACTACTTACTTTTTATAACAAAATCTTTCTTTCAGCTTCTTTTCCAGAAAAATGGAGAAGCGCTTATATTATACCCATTCTTAAACCAGGGAAAGACTCCAAGAGTGCTAATAATTACCGTCCAATAGCATTAACAAACTGTTGTTGTAAAGTTCTTGAGCGAATGATATCGAAAAGATTAATTTGGTATTTCGAAAAAAATAATTTGATATCAATTTATCAATCAGGAAAATCGGGGAACGATCGATAATCTTTCATATTTAGAATCAGAAATATTGACTGCATTATCTAGCAAAAAGTCAACTCTAGCTATCTTTTTCGATATAGAAAAAGCTTATGATATAGCCTGGAAAAGACTCATAATTGATCAACTCTTAAAAATGGGAATTAAAGGAAATATAATATATTTTATTCAAAATTTTTTAAGCAAAAGAAAGATCCAGGTAACGATTGGCGAAGTTTTGTCAGATGAAAAGTCTATTGAAAATGGTATCCCACAGGGTTCAGTCTTAAGTTTTGTTTTATTCACCATAGCCATTAATAGTGTTCTAAAAATTATAAAAAGCCCAATAAAATATATTGCTTATGCCGATGATCTCACAATGTTTATTTCTGGAAAAAATCCAAAAAAATTGCAAAAAAAACTACAAACACAATTAAATCTACTTGAAAAATGGAGCAATAAAGCAGGATTTAAGTTTTCCGAAAAGAAAACTGTTGCCATGTTATTCACAAGAAAAAGGAAAAATATTATTAAACCAGATTTGTTTTTAACAAATCAAAAACTAACTTATGTTGATAAAATTAAATTTCTGGGACTAACGTTTAATGAAAAACTGAACTGGCATCAGCATATAAGAACAGTTAGAGCAAAAGCTTTAAAAAACTTGAATATCCTGAAAATGCTCTCAAATACAAACTACGGTTCTGATAGAAAGCTTCTACTAAGATTATTGAATTTGATAATACTTTCAGTAATTGACTATGGCAGTTTCATCTATGAAACTGCTAACAAAACTAGATTAAAGTCCTTAGACACAATACTAAATATGGGTATCCGTTTAGCTACAGGGGCACTACGAACAAGTCCTGTTGATAGTCTTCTTGTAGACTCCGGAGAAATTTCTTTAAACCTTAGAAGAGAAAAGTTTGCTCTTAAATATGTAACAAATTTAATTTCTTTCGAAAACCACCCATTACTCGAATTTTTTAATAATGATAATTTATTTTCCAAGTTTAAAGATAAAAAATCTAATACACAACCATGTTTTGTCAGATTAAGAAATATAAAAGAAAGTTTATATGTCTTTGATAACGCAATAGATATACAAAAAATACTTAATGAACCTCCATGGCTTCAGAAACCCATATGTATTGATACGGAATTAGCAACATATAAAAAAGATAATACAAATACTACTATTTATCGAAAACTTTACAAAGAAAAAGTAAATAATAAATTTAAAAAATTCAGACAAATATTCACCGATGGTTCAGTCATAAATAACTCCACAGGCTGTGCATTCAACATTGATTTAGTCGAAACAAAATTTCATCTACCGGAAAATACAACAATTTTCACAGCCGAATTATATTCTGTATATCGAGGTATTCAGTATGTAAATAACGAATCTAATAATGAAAGTTTTTTGGTCTGCACAGATTCGTTGAGCAGCCTTGAAGCTCTTCAAAATATAACTACAAAACATCCATTAGCACAAAAAATAAGAGATGAGATCTCTCTATCTTTAAACAATTTTGCATTTCTATGGATTCCATCACATATAGGTATTAAAGGAAATGAAAAAGCAGATTTATTAGCAAAACAGTCTGTTAGAGAACCCTTAGACAACTCTTTTAAATTTATTACATCGGACTTACATAAATTAATAAATAAACACATAATGCGAAAAAAAGAAAGTTACTGGGATACAAAAAACAATAATAAATTGCACAACATAAAACCACAAATTGATAAGTGGAAAAACAATGATAATCTGAGTCGAAGAGATCTTACTGTTCTGACAAGGTTGAGAATAGGACACACTAATCTGACACACAGTTACCTATTTGACAATCAGAACTCATTAGCACATGAGTGTGATTGCAGGCTCAATACTATTTCAGTACACCACATTTTTGAGGAATGCCCTCTTACTGTAAATCACAGAACATCACTAGGTATCTCATTGAGTTCTCTATCGGCAGATGACCGCAATTCCAATGATAGGGTTATAGAATTTGTCAAAAAACAGAATTTTTACAATTTAATATAATTAAAGCTTAAAATTAAATTAAAAAATTCATTAAAGTAGAAAATGTTTAAGTTTTTAAATTTTTTATTTTTTTTATTTTTTTTTTATTTTTTTTTTTTGTTTGTTTGTTGTTAAAATATAATATGTAAAAATAAAGCTTAGTATGTAATTGTGTAGTAAGTAAGTTTATAATCTACAAATATTGCTATAAATATTGTAATAACAAATTAATTTTTATAGAAAGATCAGGCTTTCAAAACCATTTTTTGTGTTGTAAGCCATAAAAAACATTTTTAAATAAATAAATAAATAAATACCAATAGAAAAACTTTCGAAACACCCGATTCGCAAGAAATAATAATAAAAAATCCTGCAATAGTTAGATATAAAGACTTCCTAGTTATAAGATAATAAAATGTAATAAAATAAATAATAAATTAATTGATTCAAAAAATAAAAATATTCATCCGAATCGAATTAAAAGAAAATTTAAATTTACAGGTAATAACAATAATAATTCTAATACTAATGATAAACCCGTGCAAAGCTATAACTAATATAAATAAACTGGATACCGAAGCTGGTTTCACAATAATACAACAAAAAAATGTCGAAATTATCGAAAGCTGTAATAAAATCGTTCATATAATAAATTTAAGCGAAATTGAAAATTTAATAGATACTATAGAAAATCAAATAAATAATTCAATATACTAGTATTTGCCCGCTGCTCGAAAATCGAGCGATTCTGGATTAAATTGTAGTTATATACTAAAATGACACTCATTATTTAGCCTGAAAGATGTTCAGTTGCCCAGTGGTCACTCCGTGGAGGTATAATGAGCACTTGATTGTAGTTGGTATAGTTTTGGTGCTGGAATTATCCGAGGTACAGACAGTTAGCACTTTAACTATCGCTTCTACATCCGACCACCTCGCGCGCGTTTATTAAGGATTTTTACCTTGACACGATGTTTACCTTGACACGATTTTTACCTTCACACGATTTTTACCTTGACACGATTTTTACCTTGACACGATTTTTACCTTCACACGATTTTTACCTTGACACGATTTTTACCTTCACTCGATTTTACATGAATTTAACAGTTCAGTAATAATTCCTTATATACAATATTTTTCGTAAAAACCCTCTCATTGTTTAATAAATGTCCTTGCTCTGAATTATCGTCGAATGTCCTTGCTCTGAAAAATCGTCGATATAAAATTTCAGTCCATCAAAAGAACGCACCCTACTTGCAGCAACATATAGCTGTCCGTGAGAAAATACCGGTTTACGTAAAAGAACTCCTACTTTATTGAATGTTTGTCCTTGAGATTTATTTATAGTCATTGCGAATGCAGCAATGATTGGAAACTGGGTACGTTGAAAAGAAAAGGTAAAAGAGTATCAGAATAATTTTAATGAATTCGAGGAATTAAAATTCGCTTATTCCTTGCAGTACCTGTTAATATTTCACAATCCAAGGAATTGTTATGCATTTGTTGTACTCGCATTCGAGTACCGTTTACTAAACCCCTCTTTGTATTTAAATTTCGAATTAGTAAAACGATGCAATTTTTTTTTTATACTAATTTATGCGGAGGAAATCCGCTAACCGACAGAGAATTTAAAAATTCAATAGGATAATTATTTTGTTCCAAAATTTCTTCCGAAATAATTTTATCAATGCTATGGTATAATTTTTGCTCACCAGGCAAAAGATTAAGAATTTCTGAATTTACCAAATAGCAATCTTCATTTTTTGGAGCTAATATTACAGAATTTAAAATTTCTGAAGATTCAATAGTTTCTGTTATATTTCCGTAAATATCATGTATGATATTTGAAAATGTACCTATTAATTGCGTTGGAATTTCAATTATATCACGGCCTAACTGAGAAAAATGCGGAATTTCACCATTTCCAAGTAATTTCAAAAATTTACAAATTCAATTTCAAAGGAAGAGCTCTCATATTTTCTCTTAAATTAAATTTATGAATATTTGAAAACTCATTCCATGATGTAATGCAGTTTTCTATAAGTGTAACTCGTGATCCATGGGGTACAACTGGCAAAGTTTGCCGAAAATCTCCACACATAAGAATTGTTTTTCCTCCGAATAATCTATCTCCATTTTCATTCTCACAAATATCTCTTAACAACCGATCAATTAATTTTAAAGCTAGTAGTGGACACATTGAAACTTCATCGTTAATAATTAAGAACGCCGATTTCAGAATTTTACCTTGTGAACTATTAGCGGAAATTCTTGACACCGAATTCTCCAATATTGGAATAGGTAATTTGAAAATATTGTGCAAAGCTTGCCCACCAGTTAAAAGTGTTGATGCTATACCACTAAAAGCACATGGTATACATTGAAGATTTAACGAATTTAATTTATGAATTATCGCTGTTTGCACAAACGTTTTACCGCAACCCGCATGAGCAGTTAGGCAAAACACATAACTACCAGTATCATGATATAATACTTCGCGCAAAACTGAATCAATCACATTACGCTGTTCTTCATTAGCCCTCTCATACATTTGATTAAAAGTAAGCTCCTCTTCTACTGAGTCGGAATTAGAAATACTGGAGGTTATATAAGACGTATATATTGGTATTGGAAGACCAAGAAGTTCACATGAAAGATTATGTGTCGGTTAGCGGATTTCCTCCGCATAAATTAGTATTAAAAAAAAATTGCATCGTTTTACTAATTCGAAATTTAAATACAAAGAGGGGTTTAGTAAACGGTACTCGAATGCGAGTACAACAAATGCATAAAAATTCCTTGGATTGTGAAATATTAACAGGTACTGCAAGGAATAAGCGAATTTTAATTCCTCGAATTCATTTAAATTATTCTGATACTCTTTTACCTTTTTATTTTCAACGTACCCAGTTTCCAATCATTCCTGCATTCGCAATGACTATAAATAAATCTCAAGGACAAACATTCAATAAAGTAGGAGTTCTTTTACGTAAACCGGTATTTTCTCACGGACAGCTATATGTTGCTGCAAGTAGGGTGCGTTCTTTTGATGGACTGAAATTTTATATCGACGATTTTTCAGAGCAAGGACATTCGACGATAATTCAGAGCAAGGACATTTATTAAACAATGAGAGGGTTTTTACGAAAAATATTGTATATAAGGAATTATTACTGAACTGTTAAATTCATGTAAAATCGAGTGAAGGTAAAAATCGTGTCAAGGTAAAAATCGTGTCAAGGTAAAAATCGTGTGAAGGTAAAAATCGTGTCAAGGTAAACATCGTGTCAAGGTAAAAATCCTTAATAAACGCGCGCGAGGTGGTCGGATGTAGAAGCGATAGTTAAAGTGCTAACTGTCTGTACCTCGGATAATTCCAGCACCAAAACTATACCAACTACAATCAAGTGCTCATTATACCTCCACGGAGTGACCACTGGGCAACTGAACATCTTTCAGGCTAAATAATGAGTGTCATTTTAGTATATAACTACAATTTAATCCAGAATCGCTCGATTTTCGAGCAGCGGGCAAATACTAGTATATTGAATTATTTATTTGATTTTCTATAGTATCTATTAAATTTTCAATTTCGCTTAAATTTATTATATGAACGATTTTATTACAGCTTTCGATAATTTCGACATTTTTTTGTTGTATTATTGTGAAACCAGCTTCGGTATCCAGTTTATTTATATTAGTTATAGCTTTGCACGGGTTTATCATTAGTATTAGAATTATTATTGTTATTACCTGTAAATTTAAATTTTCTTTTAATTCGATTCGGATGAATATTTTTATTTTTTGAATCAATTAATTTATTATTTATTTTATTACATTTTATTATCTTATAACTAGAAAGTTCTTTATATCTAACTATTGCAGGATTTTTTATTATTATTTCTTGCGAATCGGGTGTTTCGAAAGTTTTTCTATTGGTATTTAATTTATTTATTATTTTTCCTTTTTGTATTTTATTTTTTATAGATTCTATGTCTGAAATTTTTCCATTTACAAATTCATTTGGTTTAACTCCAGTTTTAGAATGGATGGTGTTATTATAATTTTCCACAGATTTTAAGATTTTTGCTTCTGTTTTCAGACTAGGTTCAGTAATATTCAATATTCTAATATGTTCAGAATTGTTAAATTAACTCTTTCTATATCGGGGAAACTTCTATATGGCCCTGTGGGGATGTAAAATGGATATCAATATTTTCTATTCGGCAGAAATCTTTTATATTTAGACTATCCAATTCGTTGTCTAGTATGAATTTTTTGGGTTTTCCAAAAAGAGAATTTCTAGTTCTGAGACCTTGAATTATGGTTAGACTATTTCTATCTGGTAATTTGGAAATTGTCAGATGTTTAGTAAATCTATCTATTGTGGTTAAAAATATTTCTTTTTTTAAGTAGAAGACGTCAGCATGAACAATTTGATTTGGTTCGCTAGGAGTTTCGAATTTGGGTAAATTGCAGATATAACAGTTGTTTATATATTAATTAATTAAATCTTTAAGTCTAAGAAAATAATAACAATGTTGAATTTCACGAAAATTATCTAGAATTCCTCGATGGTTTGTATTTTCGTGAGTATTACTAATAATTTCTAAAAATTTTCTTCGCTTTCGATATCTTTTGTCTTTTTTGCACATTTTATAAATTTAATTCTTTTATCGTTGCTAAACAGATTTAGTAATTTTCTTTGAAGTACGTTAAAGTCATTGTTATGTAATTCTGAGTAAATTGCTGTGGTACCATCAGTAAATCATTTAAATAGTTTTCGTTTTCAAGATCTTCTTCCGAGATATAAATTTGTCTATATTTTTTAAATATTGTTCTAAATTCATTTGTTTTATTTTGTACGAGATGTATTTGCCTTAAATATTTGTTAATGATGTTGTCTACGATTTGTATATGGTCGTTTAGGTCTTCAACGCCACTATGAATTGTGCCATTTCTGTATTAGTTTAGTTTGTAGCCATTTCTGTATTATTAATTTCGTATTTGTTAGTGTCGATTCTACTTAAGAAATCAGCGACTTTATTGTCTTTGTCTTTCAAATAGATAATGTCAAAATTAAACTTATTTAATCTTATCTTCCACCTTTGTAATTTTGAATTTGGCTCTTTTAAAGAGTGGAGTCAAACTAAAGGTCGGTGTTTTGTCATAATTGTAAATTTAGTGCCATGATATGGTCTAAAATATTTTGTGGACCAAATTATAGCCAATAATTGTTCTTCTATTGTGCTAATCGGCTTTCATGATCGTTTAATGTTCGACTAGCAAATGAGATTGGATGTCCATTTTGAAACAGGACAGCCCCAATCGCATATTGACTTGCGTCGGTTGTTAATATAAATGTTTTATTAAAATCAGGACATTTTAAAATTGGGTATTTTGTTATTAATTCTTTAAGTTTAATGCTTCGTAATATTTTAAACCATTTATGTTAATTTTATTGTTCTTTTTCAAACTGTTGGTTAGAGGTTGTGCAAATTTCGCAAAATCTCTAATAAATTTACGGAAATAGCCCGTAATGCCGAGGAAACTTTTTATTGCTTTCCTTGTAGTTGGCAAGTTAAGATTTTTTATAACCTCGATTGTGTTCGGATTAGGTTTGATTCCTTGATCCGTTAATAAATGTCCAAGGTATTCGAAATTTTTAGAAAAAAAGCAACGTTTATCTATTTTTATTATTAAATTATATTTACGTAACCTGTTAAAATTTCTATCTATATTTTCTACGTGTTCTTGCATGGGTGTACTGAATATTAATATATCATCCAAGTAGACAACACAAGAAACATTAATTAAATCTCTTAAAACATAGTTCATTATTCATTGGATGTGGCAGGAGCATTATTTATCTGAATGGCATCATGACATCTTCAAAGTGTCCCTAAGCAGTTGAAAATGCTGTTTTAGGCCGATCTTTCTCATCCACCAGGATTTGATGAAATCCCTTAGCCAAGTCTAGCGTAGTAAAATATTGAGCCCTACCTAATTTATCAAAAAGGGACTCAATGTTGGAAATTGAAAATTTGTTATTTACAGTAATCTCATTTAACTTCCTGTAGTCGATGACAATTCTCCACTTTTGTTTTCCAGATTGATCTTCTTTTTTTGGAACCACCCATATGGGTTAGTTATATGGAAATTTACTATGTTTAATAATCCCTTGTTGTAACATCATGAGCCTTTGGGATTCTATAAATTTTTGCATATAGCGGTTTAGAGTCGTTAGTTATTATTTGATGTTTTATTTTGTTGAAGTGAGTGAAACTGTCACCCTTTTTATAAAATAAATCGGTATTTTTATAAATAGTTTTTCTTAAATATTTTAATTCCTCATTATTTATGTGATCAGTTTTAATCCGATCAATTATGTCGTTTGGATTAGAATTATTTAGATGCAATTGATGAATTTCTGAAATTGGACATGAGTTGATAAACTTAGTAGTTTTTCCCATTATTTCAATTGTATCATTTTCAAAATTAATTTTTGCTCCGACAGGTTTTAACACGTTTTGACTTAAAATGGCATTAAAATTTTTATTTTTTAAATTTAATAATTTCCACACCATTTTGGCTCCATGATTAAATTCTAATGGGACTTCGGTTACGATTTCATTTTAAATGTTAATTTTATCCGTCAAGGTACAGATTTCAATTGGCTGTTTTATTTTTTTTCTTTTAATTTTAGGAAATAAATTTTTATCTAATATGGAAAACGAAACTCCTGAATTAATTAAACATTTAATTTTTTATTATATATTGTAAATTCTACTATTGGTAGGTTATTTTCGACCGTCCTATGTGAAAATTTTGTTCACTAGGATCTACCACATCCATTGGTTCATATTCATTTTTATTGCAATTATAATTTTGATAATTATTTCTATTAAAATAACCACTTCTATTATTATTATTGTTATTATTAGTATAGTTAGATGGATTATTTCCAAAATTCCCTGAATTGTTATAAGGACGATTATTATTATCATTATTATTATTAAAACGGTTATTATAATTATTATTTTTATTATAATTGTTATTAAAATACCGCGAATTGTTTTTATAATTATTATTATTATAATTAGGATTATTTGAAAAATTTTATTAAAGTTAAAATTATTATTATTATTCAAATTACGCGAAATTTGTTTTTGGAAATTATTAGAACGACCGTTAAATTTTTTTCTATTTCTATAATTTTTATTTTCGTAACTACTAATACCGATTTGGATGAGCTGATAATAAGCATCTTCCAATGTAGTTAAGTTTTTAATCCTAAGGAACATACTATCATTCGGAGGAATTTTATTTAAAAATTTTTCTAATATAAATTTTTCATTGTTTATAGTATTAAATTCTATTGGTTTTGTATCATGTAATTTGTATTTTAAATTAAGCTTATCTAATATTTCTAATAGTGAGAAATAATACTGACTTACATTGTTATATGGAGTAGAATCAGCTTTCTCTTTCAATCTTAAGTAGCTTTCCTGAACACCAAATGATCTCTTTAAGTTTTGTTTTATTTCGATCCATGTTGCGTTTGTTAGCCTACGTATTGCTACTGCTGCTGGTCGTTGTATTTTGTTGTATAATATGTTTTCTAGATAATTTTTGCGACTTGATTAGGTGCCGAGTTTTGAATTTGTTCAACTTCACGAATAAAGTTAGACAAATCATATGAGTGTCTCCTTTAAATACAGGAACGGCTCTAGCTTCGTTGATGATGTCATTCATGGTAATTAAGGTTTGTTGTTGTTATTGATTTGCATTTGCCATTTTGAAAAATTTTTTTTTTCTTATTAAAAGTAAAGATGATTGCCTACAAATTCTTAGAAAAAAATACTAGTGTTTTTAAAAAAGTTTTTTTTTATTTATTATTTTCTTGATAACTTTTTAAAATATAAATAACTTTTTATAAAGTTTTGAAAATAAAATTTAGATAGTTTTTATTTATTTATGTCACTAGTTGGGCCGCCAATTTCAATTTTTGTCTTTACTTTAAAAAAAAAAAAATATATATATATATAATTTTCTTTAGTCAGAACACTAATGCTTTTTTTTATTAAACTAAGTTCTATTTATTACTTCAAAATTTAGTTTTATGATTTCTTTTCTTTCTACAATGTTCAACAAAAATTTATTTTATAATATTTTATATTTTTATTACTAACTTTTTAATTTTCTTTTTAACTTATTTAACAATTTTATTTTTAACTTAAATTATAATTTTATTTTTAATTTTTTACTTTATAGATTTAATTTTAATTTTTCTTTTACAAAATTTGTTCTTTTCTTTATAATTTTTTTTTTAATATTTAATATTTTATTTTCCTTTAATATTTGTAACAGCTTTACTCCTTGATGGTTATTAATCAAGTCCGAAGCTTTTTATTCAGAAACATCACTAACTTGAATTATATATTAGAAAAATGATGACCGTTGCAACTTTATAAATTTAGTTCAAAAAGTACAGTTAATTTATTTTCAATATACTTTGTATAAAAATGAAATATGCTTAATTTGTGTTTTGTATGTTTTAACTTAAAGTTAGAATGGAAACGTGTAATAAAATTTAAAGTTATAAAAATTGGAATTTATGAATTTGTTTGTTGTTGTTATTTAATTTATTTTCAGGAATGTTGAATTAAATAATTTTTATTTAGAGTAAATGAAAGTTAGTTCATTACCTTAGAAAGATTAGAAATGGAATATGTAACTTCCCCTCTCTAAGATTGTTGTTCTCCTGGACAACATATTTATCGTTAATGTTTTTAAACATTCTGTGATTTTTCTTTTTATACAGAATTATAAATACTAGTATTTGCCCGCTGCTCGAAAATCGACCGATTCTAGATTAAATTGTAGTTATATACTAAATTACTACTCATTATTTAGCCTGAAAGATGTTCATTTGCCCAGTGGTCACCCCGTGGAGGTATAATGAGCACTTGATTGTAGTTGGTATAGTTTTGGTGCTGGAATGATCCGAGGTACAGACAGTTAGCACTTTAACTACATCGCTTCTATATCCGACCACCTCGCGCGCGTTTATTAACGATTTTTACCTTGACACGATGTTTACCTTGACACGATGTTTACCTTGACACGATTTTTACCTTCACACGATTTTTACCTAGACACGATTTTTACCTTAACTCGATTTTACACGAATTTAACAGTTCAGTAATAATTCCTTATATACAATATTTTTCGTAAAAACCCTCTCATTGTTTAATAAATGTCCTTGCTCTGAATTAAAATCGTCGATATAAAATTTCAGTCCATCAAAAGAACGCACCCTACTTGCAGCCACATATAGCTGTCAGTGAGAAAATACCGGTTTACGTAAAAGAACACCTACTTTATTCAATGTTTGTCCTTGAGATTTATTTATAGTCATTGCGAATGCAGGAATGATTGGAAACTGGGTACGTTGAAAAGAAAAAGGTAAAAGAGTATCAGAATAATTTAAATGAATTCGAGGAATTAAAATTCGCTTATTCCTTGCAGTACCTGTTAATATTTCACAATCCAAGGAATTTGTATGCATTTGTTGTACTCGCATTCGAGTACCGTTTACTAAACCCCTCTTTGTATTTAAATTTCAAATTAGTAAAACGAGGCAATTTTTTTTTAATACTAATTTATGCGGAGGAAATCCGCTAACCGACAGACAATTTAAAAATTCAATAGGATAATTATTTTGTTCCAAAATTTCTTCCGAAATAATTTTATCAATGCTATGGTATAATTTTTGCTCACCAGGCAAAAGATTAAGAATTTCTGAATTTACCAAATAGCAATCTTCATTTTTTGGAGCTAATATTACAGAATTTAAAATTTCTGAAGATTCAATAGTTTCTGTTATATTTCCGTAAATATCATGTATGATATTTGAAAATGTACCTATTAATTGCGTTGGAATTTCAATTATATCAGGGCCTAACTGAGGAAAATGCGGAATTTCACCATTTTCAAGTAATTTCAAAAAATTTACAAATTCAATTTCACACGGAAGAGCTCTCATATTTTCTCTTAAATTAAATTTATGAATATTTGAAAACTCATTCCATGATGTAATGCAGTTTCCTATAAGTGTAACTCGTGATCCATGGGGTACAACTGGCAAAGTTTGCCGAAAATCTCCACACATAAGAATTGTTTTTCCTCCGAATAATCTATCTCCATTTTCATTCTCACAAATATCTCTTAACAACCGATCAATTAATTTTAAAGCTAGTAGTGGACACATTGAAACTTCATCGATAATAATTAAGAACGCCGATTTCAGAATTTTACCTTGTGAACTATTAGCGGAAATTCTTGACACCGAATTCTCCAATATTGGAATAGGTAATTTGAAAATATTGTGCAAAGTTTGCCCACCAATTAAAAGTGTTGATGCTATACCACTAAAAGCACGTGGTATACATCGAAGATTTAACGAATTTAATTTATGAATTATCGCTGTTTGCACAAACGTTTTACCGCAACCCGCATGAGCAGTTAGGCAAAACACATTACTACCAGTATCATGATATAATACTTCGCGCAAAACTGAATCAATCACATTACGCTGTTCTTCATTAGCCCTCTCATACATTTAATTAAAAGTAAGCTCCTCTTCTACTGAGTCGGAATTAGAAATATTGGAGGTTATATAAGACGTGTATATTGGTATTGGAAGACCAAGAAGTTCACATGAAAGATTATGTGTGTGAAGTATATCTTCAATTTCGAGTAGAGCTTTATTATGGGATATCTCTTCACTTAATTCTTGCAAAAATCTTCTTTCATATGCATTTTGAATTCATCCCATAAGGCCGAAGCATTTGTTGGAATATTCATGGAACAGATAACGGCAAACAAATCGCGCGATTGTTTCGGAGAATGAGTATTTTTTGCTTCATTCAAACAATCACGCCATTCATTATCATTAGATGCAATGCCTCGTGCATAACATCCAGCTAAAAACGTAGTGTAAACCACACCATCATACGTACGCAAATCTTCAAAACACTTTGGTCCTCGAACATATAATAAGAGTAATCGTAAATGAAATAGCTCAATATCTTTCGGTGAAACAGGATACAACCGAGAAAATGTTAGATGTGATGTCAATTTAATGCGAGAATTGGCTGCTGAATTGAATCGTGTTAATGTTTTCATACGATCATTTAGAACAATGGCTGAATATTGTCAACAAACTAAAAATGAATGTGCAGAAGTATGTATGGTTATTAAGGTTAACCGAGACACGGACCTTCGGCGTTATAATGACGCAATTCAAACAGATGTGGCGGCAATCTTCAGAAGTGAAAACGGAGAACCACCATTTGAAAGAAATATGGTCGTTTTTTCAAAAAATTCTAATACAGTACGAAGTATTTCTGTGTTAGATTCCTCATTAGATCCCCTTGCCTATCCATTATTATTTCCAAACGGTGATACTGGCTGGCATGTAAATATGACTCACAACATAGCCTCCACATCTTCTTCATCTATTCCACGAAATAAAATAACAATGTTTCAATATGCATCATATCGTTTAGCAATTCGGGATGAGTTCAGTATTTTACATCGATCCCAAAAATTATTTTTGCAATGGATTGTCGATATTTATGTTCGAATCGAAGGTTCACGGTTGCATTATATTCGTCAAAATCAGGCCAACATTCGGGCCGAATTATACAATAATTTAACTGATTTTTTAAATGCACATTCAAATGGTAGTACGGGCAATAATAGAATTGGTCGAAGATTAATTTTACCATTTTCCTTTATTGGTTCTCCACGAAACATGTACCAAAATTATTTAGATGCGATGTCTATTGTACAACATTTCGGAAAACCTTCATTATTTCTGACAATGACGTGCAATCCACATTGGCCAGAAATTGTGAACAACATTGCTTCAGGCGAATATCCTCATAATCGTCCTGACATTGTTGTACGTGTATTTCGCTGTAAACTCAAAGAACTTATAGATTCAATTGTTAAAAAAAAAATTTTCGAAAATGTAAACGCTTTAATTTACACAATTGAATTTCAAAAACGTGGTCTTCCTCATGCTCATATTTTAATCGCTTTGAAAACAAATGATAGAATTGAAGCAATTAGTGACATTGATAAAATTGTTTCAGCTGAAATCCCTGATATAAACACTCATCCGAAACTCTATGACTTAGTAAAATGTCATATGATTCATGGACCATGTGGTTCACTAAATTCAAATTCTCCTTGCATGAGAAATGAAAAGTGTTCTAAAAATTTCCCAAAGGATTTCTCTGATAGAACTTATGATAATCTAAATGGATATCCCGTTTATAAACGGCGTGATAACGGTAGAAGTGTTGACGTACGAGGAAAATCCGTTGATAATCGTTATGTGGTTCCTTTTAATCCATATCTTTTAGCCAAATTTAACTGTCATCTTAATGTTGAGGTTTGTAGTACTGTTAAGAGTGTGAAATATATATACAAATATATATATAAAGGATATGATTGTGCGTCTGTAGAATTTGGTGTAGTAAATGATGAAGTGAATGGTGAAATGTAAATTGATGAAATCCAAAATTTTTTGAATGGTCGCTATGTTGGTTCAACTGAAGCTAATTGGAGAATTAATCAATATCCTATGCAATATCAGTCGCATGTAATTTTTCGTCTTGATTGTCACTTGCCTCAACGGCAAACTGTGTTCTTTACAGAAGGTAATGAACAGGAGGCATCTTGTTCTTTCACGCATTCTATATTGCACCGCAGTTTCCAAATTATAAAAATAAAGTTGTGCATAGCATGGTGCACGAACGTTAGTAGCAGTTAATGAACCAGCTCGATGATAAAAAATATTATGTATCTTAAAATGATACACCCCATTCAAAGTGGTCTCATCCAACTGAGCTTCGGAACTAACCATTGCAAAAGAAGAATTGTATGCTCGAATATTTTTAAAATAATCTTGCGAGCGCTTCTTAATTGCAGAATTAGACGATGAAATATTTTCGCAAAGATTTTGCTAAAAAGGATTTGGAGTTAAAGGAGGAATTACAACTTTTCCCTTGTGGCAACATAAAGTGAAAAGGGTAACATTTCGATCAGTTATTTCAGATCTGACATGTTTTCCACCGCATAACAAACAACGTAAATTCATGGCACCTAAATTATGAAATTCAAAGTTTCGCGGAATTATATTTAGAGCGCATTTCAAAGTTCCATCCAAGTTATCTAATGGTATGTTGCTGAAATTTGAATTCATGTTATTACTTCTATGATATTCATCCCGTCTTCGTTTACGTTGTGTTTGGTTCGTGAACAAAGCTCTCCGTGGCATTTTTTACAAAAAAAATGTTATTAAAAAAAATATTAAAAAAAAAATGTTAACTTACCGGAAAAATTAAAAATAAAAATACAGAAAAAAATTTAAATTATAAACTACACAATTCAATTTAAAATTGTTCGCAATATTTTTCAACTCCAAAATAGGTATAAAAGCTATTCAATTTATTCAATTTAAAATTATAAATAAATTTTTATTTATTTCACAATATTTTTGAACTCTACCACTATCTACTAAACTCTTAAGGTATTCAACTTTTCAAATAAAAAGTCAAAATTATCAACATAAGTAGGTAGGTAGGTATATCGTCTTAATATAAAAATTAATAAAATTGCAAAAAAACTAAAGTAGAATTTTTAAATTCTAAATATCCAATGAAATTTTTTTTTTGTTTAGTTGTGGTTGTAATTATAACCTAAATTTTTAAATTTATATAAATAATATAAATTCTTATATTATACATACATAGGTATATATATACTTTCTATAATAATATAAATTTTTCAAAATATGTTTTTATTACAAAACTCTATAATTAAAATTTTTCAAATTTTGTATCTTCCAACACAATATAAATCAAGTGCACGTAGTATATGTATAAGAAGTATAAAGCTATACTGATTAATTAGATTGATTTTTTATTTTTCTAAATTTCATTGCAATGTTTGCCTCTGATTTAACAGTTGGGCTCCAAACATTTTTTTGTTAAATTCAAAATTAAATTCATATTTATATTTTTATTATACACTTGTTCTTTTTTTGTTCTTCGTTTCTTTTATACCTATACCATAAAGAAACTATACTACCTATATAAAATAATAATATACAAAAAAATACATACAAAAAAATTTAGTATTGCACTTTTAAGCACTAAAAATTTAGTATTGCACTTTTAAGCACTAAAAATTTTTAATACCAATTTTAATAATAATGTCTGTTTATCTGTTATCTGTTATGTCTGTTATCTGTTATGACATATACATAAGAAATTGCCTTTAAAAATATTTAAAAACAATCAAAGTAACATTTTTTGTTCTCTTTTTTTTCTATTCGTTTTTATTTTTCTTCCAGTATTACATTTTACTTTTTTTTTGTTATTTAGGTACGCTAAGAACTTATTTTTTTTTTTAATATTAAATTTATGCATACAGTCTATTTAAAAAATATAAATTATTAGCTATAGAACATGCTGAATTTTTTTTTTGTTCGTTATGTTAACCGTCCATTCATATGCAAACATAAAATTTTTTTTTTCGTTTATGTTTACCGTCCATTCATATATATATAATTGTTGGTATTAAAAAATAATGAATCTATAACTACACACATATATACTGATATATTCATTCATATATACATATTATAGTAGTATGGGTACTATATAATGATCTAAACTTCTGATTGTTATATTGTATTATATATTGTGGCAAGATTTTTAAAAAATTAAGGAAACATTGCATAGCAAAATTAAAAATTTAAATCAAATTGTTATTGCAATTTTATAACGTTCTTTGTTTCCACTTAAAAATGCGACCCTTTAAAAATTTTGATTCATACACTGCCTTGTTTTTTCTTTCTTTTCATAACATAACATTTTAATATTTTTTTTTTTATCTGTTATGTACGGAAATATCAAACGTATGTTTCTTTCTTTTAAAACATAACATTTTAATATTTCTTTTTTTCTATCTGTTATGTGGGTAAATCTAAATACCAAATTTGCACATATACATAAGAAATAGCCTTTAAAAATATTTAAAAACAATGAAAGTAACATTTTTTGTTCTCTTTTTTTTCTATTCGTTTTTATTTTTCTTCCAGTATTACATTTTTCTTTTTATTTTTTCTGTTATTTAGGTACGCTAAGAACTTATTTTTTTTTTTTAATATTAAATTTATGCATACAATCTATTTAAAAAATAGAAATTATTAGCTATAGAACATTCTGAATTTTTTTTTTGTTCGTTTATGTTAACCGTCCATTCATATGCATACATAAAATTTTTTTTTGTTCGTTTATGTTTACCGTCCATTCATATAAATATAACTGTTGCCTATATATTAAAAAATAATAAATCGATAAATCAACTAAATAATAATAGTTGGGAATTTGGAAATTTGGTGTGACTGTGTTAGCAGATTTTCATTCCCTAATAGATCTTTATTTAAAGGTAGCTCCCAATTTAGATATCAATGTTAGGGCCATAATATGTGATTTTAATATGTTAAGAGTTTCGAAAGAAAAGCCCTATTTTAATTATAATTAAGAAAGGAAAAACACATATCTATATAAATATTATAAATAAACACATTGTTTTTATAAATAAAAATGTATACTAAAAATCAATATATTTGATGAAAAAAAACTTAAATTTAACACTTGTTTACTAAAATTTAAGTAAATGCATATTAAATTTTACACTGTGTTCTCAAGTGCGGCACATTAATTTGTTTACACATTCATATCTTTCAAATTCATCGCTTTCAAACCAAAAATATTTTCGAAGCACATATTATTACATATTTTGAAGTATGTACCTATGCATATGTACGCATACAATGCAATGTACTACAAATATACAATACTAAATCATTAATTAAATTATAATATATGCGAGAGCAACCACAAATACATATTTACATTCTGAAGTATATAAATAAGTACCTATCTCAAAAAAAACTACTACGATTTACCAACTAATAAAAATCAAAGTACTAAAAAAAAAAAAGAAAATTAATATGTAAATACATAGAAAGTCGTGTAAAAAATACATATGTGTCAAGAAAGTTTGATAAGCTGTATTTCCTAAACTACCACCCCGATGAAAAAGGTAAAAACATATTTTGTTTTTCTAATGATGCATAAACCATGTAAATCGGCCCAGTAGTTTTCTATAAAAAGGAACCCAAAAACAATGCTGGCGTATTTATATAATGATGATGATATAAATTATACTAATAAAAATCTGTATAACATACTAAAGAGTAAAATAAATAAAACTAAATATTCTTTTAAAACTTTAATACCTTTAAGAACTAAGAGAGCTTTAATTAATGTCGGAGATTCGTTCCTTAAATGGATTTTTAGAACAATGGACCAGAAAGACAAAATGGAATTAGAAAATCATATGAAGACCATAGTTCAAAATATTAATAACATAATAACAAATTTAAAGAATCAATTTAAAATAAACTCTGCGTTCCAAGAAAATATTATCACTTTAAAAAATAACATTCAACGAAATCAAATAATAATAGAAAGAATTTCAAATTATGTTTGAAGCGATTATAGAAATATAGTTAATCAATTACAATATCTAAAAATTTTGATTAACATTAATCTTCTAAATGACGAAATAGAAAAAATACAAGAGAATATAATGTTCGCAAAACATAAAACAATGATCAGATCTCTGTTAACTTCTGAAGAGATCGACAACTACGAAATTGATATCTTCAAAATTCAAGAACTAAAAATTTCAGTAGCTCTTAACAATAATACATTAATTTTCGTCATTCAAATTCCAAAACTAAGTAAAGAAAAGGCAAATTCATTCAAAATAATTCCAATACCTGATTCAAAATTTCAACAAGTTTCAATAGAGATAACGGGCGTCATAATTTTTAGTAACAAAACATACTATCATAATGAGGAAAAATATGAGAAAAAAATACAACTAGCTCCAAAATGAATTTCAAATTTATTAATTAACAAAACTTATGAAAATTGTTTTAAAAACTTTGAAGATAAAATATAAAATAATAGAAATTGATACTGGTATAATATTAATAAAAAATGCAATAAGTATAAATTTAACCAGTAATTGTAATAAAATAAAATTCATTTTAAATAAAAATTATATTATATTTTTCAATAATTGTACAATCGAAATAAGTAATTCAAAATTTTCAAATAAACAAATTGAATTGTATTACCTAACTATTCAATCTTAAAAATTGTAAATTTTTCTGTAAACTTATAAACACTTTGTGTTAAACAAATAGAAAATAACAAAAAAATTGAAAATATTATGAAAAGAATAAATGTAATTTATTTTAATATTAGTTTAATTCTGATCTTTTTTATATTATTAATATTTATAATTCTGTATAAAAAGAAAAATCACATAATTTTTAAAAACGTTAACGATAAATATGTTGTCCAGGAGAACAACAATCTTAAGAGAGGGGAAGTTACATATTCCATTGACCTTTCTAAGGTAATGAACTAACTTTCATTTACTCTAAATAAAAATCATTTATTTCAACATTCCTGAAAATAAATTAAATAACAACAACAAACAAATTCATAAATTCCAATTTTTATAACTTTAAATTTTATTACACGTTTCCATTCTAACTTTAAGTTAAAACATACAAAACGCAAATTAAGCATATTTCATTTTTATACAAAGTATATTGAAAATAAATTAACTGTACTTTTTGAACTAAATTTATAAAGTTGCAACGGTCATTTTTCTAATATATAATTCAAGTTAGTGATGTTTCTGAATAAAAAGCTTTGGACTCGATTAATAACCATCAAGAAGTAAAGCTGTTACAAATATTAAAGGAAAATAAAATATTAAATATTAAAATAAAAATTATAAAGAAAAAAACAAATTTTGTAAAAGAAAAATTAAAATTAAATTTATAAAGTAAAAAATTAAAAATAAAATTATAATTTTAGTTAAAAATAAAATTGTTAAATAAGTTAAAAATAAAATTAGTTAATAAAAATATAAAAAATTATAAAATAAATTTTTGTTGAACATTGTAGAAAGAAAAGAAATCATAAAACTAAATTTTGAAGTAATAAATAGAACTTAGTTTAATAAAAAAAGCATTAGTGTTCTGACTAAAGAAAATTATATATATATATTTTTTTTTTTTTTAAAGTAAAGGCAAGAATTGAAATTGGCGGTCCAACTAGTGACATAAATAAATAAAAACTATCTAAATTTTATTTTCAAAACTTTATAAAAAGTTATTTATATTTTAAAAAGTTATCAAGAAAATAATAAATAGAAAAAAATTTTTTTAAAAACACTAGTATTCTTTTTTAAGAATTTGTAGGCAATCATCTTTACTTTTAATAAGAAAAAAAAAATTTTTCAAAATGGCAAATGCAAATCAATAACAACAACAAACCTTAATTACCATGAATGACATCATCAACGAAGCTAGAGCCGTTCCTGTATTTAAAGGAGACACTCATATGATTTGTCTAACTTTATTCGTGAAGTTGAACAAATTCAAAACTCGGCACCTAATCAAGTCGCAAAAATTATCTAGAAAACATATTATACAACAAAATACAACGACCAGCAGCAGTAGCAATACGTAGGCTAACAAACGCAACATGGATCGAAATAAAACAAAACTTAAAGAGATCATTTGGTGTTCAGGAAAGCTACTTAAGATTGAAAGAGAAAGCTGATTCTACTCCATATAACAATGTAAGTCAGTATTATTTCTCACTATTAGAAATATTAGATAAGCTTAATTTAAAATACAAATTACATGATACAAAACCAATAGAATTTAATACTATAAACAATGAAAAATTTATATTAGAAAAATTTTTAAATAAAATTCCTCCGAATGATAGTATGTTCCTTAGGATTAAAAACTTAACTACATTGGAAGATGCTTATTATCAGCTCATCCAAATCGGTATTAGTAGTTACGAAAATAAAAATAATAGAAATAGAAAAAAATTTAACGGTCGTTCTAATAATTTACAAAAATAAATTTCGCGTAATTTTAATAATAATAATAATTTTAACTTTAATAAAAATTTTTCAAATAATCCTAATTATAATAATAATAATTATAAAAACAATTCGCGGTATTTTAATAACAATTATAATAAAAATAATAAATATAATAACCGTTTTAATAATAATAATGATAATAATAATCGTCCTTATAACAATTCAGGGAATTTTGGAAATAATCCATCTAACTATACTAATAATAACAATAATAATAATAGAAGTGGTTATTTTAATAGAAATAATTATCAAAATTATAATTGCAATAAAAATGAATATGAACCAATGGATGTGGTAGATCCTAGTGAACAAAATTTTCACATAGGACGGTCGAAAATAACCTACCAATAGTAGAATTTACAATATATAATAAAAACATTAAATGTTTAATTAATTCAGTAGCTTCGTTTTCCATATTAGATAAAAATTTATTTCCTAAAATTAAAAGAAAAAAAATAAAACAGCCAATTGAAATCTGTACCTTGACGGATAAAATTAACATTTAAAATGAAATCGTAACCGAAGTCCCATTAGAATTTAATCATGGAGCCAAAATGGTGTGGAAATTATTAAATTTAAAAAATAAAAATTTTAATGCCATTTTAAGTCAAAACGTGTTAAAACCTGTCGGAGCAAAAATTAATTTTGAAAATGATACAATTGAAATCATTGGAAAAACTATTAAGTTTATCAACTCATGTCCAATTTCAGAAATTCATCAATTGCATCTAAATAATTCTAATCCAAACGACATAATTGATCGGATTAAAACTGATCACATAAATAATGAGGAATTAAAATATTTAAGAAAAATTATTTATAAAAATACCGATTTATTTTATAAAAAGGGTGACAGTTTCACTCACTTCAAAAAAATAAAACATCAAATAATAACTTACGACTCTAAACCGCTATATGCAAAAATTTATAGAATCCCAAAGGCTCATGAACTTGAAATTGAGACTCAAGTAAAAGAGATGTTACAACAAGGGATTATTAAACATAGTAAATTTCCATATAACTAACCCATATGGGTGGTTCCAAAAAAAGAAGATCAATCTGGAAAACAAAAGTGGAGAATTGTCATCGACTACACGAAGTTAAATGAGATTACTGTAAATAACAAATTTTCAATTCCCAACATTGAGTCACTTTTTGATAAATTAGGTAGGGCTCAATATTTTACTACGCTAGACTTGGCTAAGGGATTTCATCAAATCCTGGTGGATGAGAAAGATCGGCCTAAAACAGCATTTTCAACTACTTAGGGACACTTTGAAGATGTCAGGATACCATTCAGATAAAGAATGCTCCTGCCACATTCCAATGAATAATGAACTATGTTTTAAGAGATTTAATTAATGTTTCTTGTATTGTCTACTTGGATGATATATTAATATTCAGTACACCCATGCAAGAACACGTAGAAAATATAGATAGAAATTTTAACAGGTTACGTAAATATAATTTAACTATTATTTGCCCGCTGCTCGAAAATCGAGCGATTCTAGATTAAAGTGTAGTTATATACTAAAATGACACTCATTATTTAGCCTGAAAGATGTTCATTTGCCCAGTGGTCACCCCGTGGAGGTATAATGAGCACTTGATTGTAGTTGGTATAGTTTTGGTGTTGGAATGATCCGAGGTACAGACAGTTAGCACTTTAACTATCGCTTCTACATCCGACCACCTCGCGCGCGTTTATTAACGATTTTTACCTTGACACGATGTTTACCTTGACACGATTTTTACCTTCACACGATTTTTACCTTGAAACGATTTTTACCTTCACTCGATTTTACACGAATTTAACAGTTCAGTAATAATTCCTTATATACAATATTTTTCGTAAAAACCCTCTCATTGTTTAATAAATGTCCTTGCTCTGAATTAAAATCGTCGATATAAAATTTCAGTCCATCAAAAGAACGCACCCTACTTGCAGCAACATATAGCTGTCCGTGAGAAAATACCGGTTTACGTAAAAGAACACCTGCTTTATTGAATGTTTGTCCTCGAGATTTATTTATAGTCATTGCGAATGCAGGAATGATTGGAAACTGGGTACGTTGAAAAGAAAAAGGTAAAAGAGTATCAGAATAATTTAAATGAATTCGAGGATTAAAATTCGCTTATTCCTTGCAGTACCTGTTAATATTTCACAATCCAAGGAATTTTTATGCATTTGTTGTACTCGCATTCGAGTACCGTTTACTAAACCCCTCTTTGTATTTAAATTTCGAATTAGTAAAACGATGCAATTTTGTTTTAATACTAATTTATGCGGAGGAAATCCGCTAACCGACAGAGAATTTAAAAATTCAATAGGATAATTATTTTGTTCCAAAATTTCTTCCGGAATAATTTTATCAATGCTATGGTATAATTTTTGCTCACCAGGCAAAAGATTAAGAATTTCTGAATTTACCAAATAGCAATCTTCATTTTTTGGAGCTAATATTACAGAATTTAAAATTTCTGAAGATTCAATAGTTTCTGTTATATTTCCGTAAATATCATGTATGATATTTGAAAATGTACCTAATAATTGCGTTGGAATTTCAATTATATCAGGGCCTAACTGAGGAAAATGCGGAATTTCACCATTTCCAAGTAATTTCAAAAAATTTACAAATTCAATTTCAAAGGAAGAGCTCTCATATTTTCTCTTAAATTAAATTTATGAATATTTGAAAACTCATTCCATGATGTAATGCAGTTTTCTATAAGTGTAACTCGTGATCCATGGGGTACAACTGGCAAAGTTTGCCGAAAATCTCCACACATAAGAATTGTTTTTCCTCCGAATAATCTATCTCCATTTTCATTCTCACAAATATCTCTTAACAACCGATCAATTAATTTTAAAGCTAGTAGTGGACACATTGAAACTTCATCGATAATAATTAAGAACGCCGATTTCAGAATTTTACCTTGTGAACTATTAGCGGAAATTCTTGACACCGAATTCTCCAATATTGGAATAGGTAATTTGAAAATATTGTGCAAAGTTTGCCCACCAGTTAAAAGTGTTGATGCTATACCACTAAAAGCACATGGTATACATTGAAGATTTAACGAATTTAATTTATGAATTATCGCTGTTTGCACAAACGTTTTACCGCAACCCGCATGAGCAGTTAGGCAAAACACATTACTACCAGTATCATGATATAATACTTCGCGCAAAACTGAATCAATCACATTACGCTGTTCTTCATTAGCCCTCTCATACATTTGATTAAAAGTAAGCTCCTCTTCTACTGAGTCGGAATTAGAAATATTGGAGGTTATATAAGACGTGTATATTGGTATTAGAAGAAGTTCACATGAAAGATTATGTGTGTGCAGTATATCTTCAATTTCGAGTAGAGCTTTATTATGGGATATCTCTTCACTTAATTCTTGCAAAAATCTTCTGTCATATGCATTTTGAATTCATCCCATAAGGACGAAGCATTTGTTGGAATATTCATGGAACAGATAACGGCAATCAAATCGCGCAATTGTTTCGGAGAATGAGTATTTTTTGCTTCATTCAAACAATCACGCCATTCATTATCATTAGATGCAATGCCTCGTGCATAACATCCAGCTGAAAACGTAGTGTAAACCACACCATCATACGTACGCAAATCTTCAAAACACTTTGGTCCTCGAACATGTAATAAAAGTAATCGTAAGTGAAATAGCTCAATATCTTTCGGTGAAACAGTATACAACCGAGAAATAATCTTTTCACCACCACGTTGTCTTCTCATCCATTTTTTATCTTTGTCATTCCACACAAAATGAAGTGGTACTTCAGTATACAACAAATTATTTGCGAATAAATCATTTGCATTTAAGTTAAAGAACGCGAGTAGCTTTGTTTTTCGGTTATTTGAAACTGCCTCCTGTTCATTACCTTCTGTAAAGAACACAGTTTGCCGTTAAGGCAAGTAACAATCAAGACGAAAAATTACATGCAACTGATAGTGCATAGGATATTGATTAATTCTCCAATTAGCTTCAGTTGAACCAACATAGCGACCATTCAAAAAATTTTGTATTTCATCAATTTGCATTTCACTATTCACTTCATCATTTACTACACCAAATTCTACAGACGCACAATCATATCCTTTATATACATATTTGTATATATATTTCACACTCTTAACAGTACTACAAACCTCAACATTAAGATGACAGTTAAATAAAAGATATGGATTAAAAGGAACCACATAACGATTATCAACGAATTTTCCTCGTACGTCAACACTTCTACCGTTATCACGCCGTTTATAAACGGGATATCCATTTACATTATCATAAGTTCTATCAGAGAAATCCTTTGGGAAATTTTTAGAACACTTTTCATTTCTCATGCAAGGAGAATTTGAATTTAGTGAACCACATGGTCCATGAATCATATGACATTTTACTAAGTCATAGAGTTTCGGATGAGTGTTTATATCAGGGATTTCAGCTGAAACAATTTTATCAATGTCACTAATTGCTTCAATTCTATCATTTGTTTTCAAAGTGATTAAAATATGAGCATAAGGAAGACCACGTTTTTGAAATTCTGTGTAAATTAAAGCGTTTACATTTCCGAAAATTTTTTTTTTAACAATTGAATCTATAAGTTCTTTGAGTTTACAGCGAAATACACGTACAACAATGTCAGGACGATTATGAGGATATTCGCCTGAAGCAATGTTGTTCACAATTTCTGGCCAATGTGGATTGCACGTCATTGTCAGAAATAATGAAGGTTTTCCGAAATGTTGTACAATAGACATCGCATCTAAATAATTTTGGTACATGTTTCGTGGAGAACCAATAAAAGAAGGTGGTAAAATTAATCTTCGACCAATTCTATTATCGCCCGTACTACCATTTGAATGTGCATTTAAAAAATCAGTTAAATTATTGTATAATTCGGCCCGAATGTTGGCCTGATTTTGACGAATATAATGCAACCGTGAACCTTCGATTCGAACATAAATATCGACAATCCATTGCAAAAATAATTTTTGGGATCGATGCGAAATACTGAACTCATCCCGAATTGCTAAACGATATGATGCATATTGCAACATTGTTATTTTATTTCGTGGAATAGATGAAGAAGATGTGGAGGCTATGTTGTGAGTCATATTTACATGCCAGCCAGTATCACCGTTTGGAAATAATAATGGATAGGCAAGGGGATCTAATGAGGAATCTAACACAGAAATACTTCGTACTGTATTAGAATTTTTGAAAAAACGACCACATTTCTTTCAAATGATGGTTCTCCGTTTTCACTTTTGAAGATTGCTGCCACATCTGTTTGAATTGCGTCATTATAACGCCGAAGGTCCTTGTCTCGGTTAACCTTAATAACCATACATACTTCTGCACATTAATTTTCAGTTTGTTGACAATATTCATCCATTGTTCTAAATGATCGATTCAATTCAGCAGCCAATTCTCGCATTAAATTGACATCACATCTAACATTTGTTCTTTCACGCATTCTATATTGCACCGCAGTTTCAATATCATAAAAATAAAGTTGTGCATAGCATGGTGCACGAACGTTAGTAGCAGTTAATGAACCATCTCGAACCATCTCGAACCATGTATCTTAAAATGATACACCCCATTCAAAGTGGTCTCATCCAACTGAGCTTTGGAACTAACCATTGCAAAAGAAGAATTGTATGCTCGAATATTTTTAAAATAATCTTGCGAGCGCTTCTTAATTGCAGAATTAAACGATGAAATATTTTCGCAAAGATTTTGCTAAAAAGGATTTGGAGTTAAAGGAGGAATTACAACTTTTCCCTTGTGGCAACATAAAGTGAAAAGGGTAACATTTCGATCAGTTATTTCAGATCTGAAATGTTTTCCACCGCATAACAAACAACGTAAATTCATGGCACCTAAATTATGAAATTCAAAGTTTCGCGGAATTATATTTAGAGCGCATTTCAAAGTTCCATCCAAGTTATCTAATGGTATGTTGCTGAAATTTGAATCCATGTTATTACTTCTATGATATTCATCCCGTCTTCGTTTACGTTGTGTTTGGTTCGTGAACAAAGCTCTCCGTGGCATTTTTTACAAAAAAAAATGTTATTAAAAAAAATATTAAAAAAAAAAATGTTAACTTACCGGAAAAATTAAAAATAAAAATACAGAAAAAAATTTAAATTATAAACTACACAATTCAATTTAAAATTGTTCGCAATATTTTTCAACTCCAAAATAGGTATAAAAGCTATTCAATTTATTCAATTTAAAATTATAAATAAATTTTTATTTATTTCACAATATTTTTGAACTCTACCACTATCTACTAAACTCTTAAGATATTCAACTTTTCAAATAAAAAGTCAAAATTATCAACATAAATAGGTAGGTAGGTATATCATCTTAATATAAAAATTAATAAAATTGCAAAAAAACTAAAGTAAAATTTTTAAATTCTAAATATCCAATGAAATTTTTTTTTGTTTAGTTGTGGTTGTAATTACAAATTTAATTCTTATATTATACATACATAGGTATATATATACTTTCTATAATAATATAAATTTTTCAAAATATGTTTTTATTACAAAACTCTATACTTAAAATTTTTCAAATTTTGTATCTCCTATATTTTCCAACACAATATAAAATTTTTAAATCAAGTGCACGTAATATATGTATAAGAAGTATAAAGGTATACTGATTAATTAGATTGATTTTTTTATTTTTCTAAATTGCATTGCAATGTTTGCCTCTGATTTAACAGTTGGGCTCCAAACATTTTTTTGTTAAATTCAATAATGTTATTATTGCATATTTATATTTTTATTATACACCTGTTCTTTTTTTGTTCTTCGTTTCTTTTATACCTATACCATAAAGAAACTATACTACCTATATAAAATAATAATAAGTATACATACAAAAAAATTTAGTATTGCACTTTTAAGCACTTAAAATGTTTAATACCAAACAAAAATTACAACAAAGAGAAAAAAAAAAGTCCGCTCAAATAAAAAAAATTATAAAAATTTATACCTACTTTCAAAATACATATTTACATATATACGAACATTCATTCAAAAAAAATTCATTTAAAAGCATGCATACATTTTTATTTTTTAAGATATGTGCCTATTTGTACTCTTTGCCTATGCATTTCTATTTCTACTTCTTTTCTCTGTTGTATGTGTTACTTAATTTTATTACTATGGTATACAATACAGTCACACAAAATATCCCAGCTAATGCATAATTCTATAAGCAAATTTGAATGTTTCGTGTGATTGAATTTATTATTTAAATATATATGTACTAAAAATATCAACACAATCTCACGAAACATCCCAATTCCCAATGGGATGTTTCAAAATCGTTGAAAAATGCTTAATATTTTTGTTCTATGTGAGTTCTCTATATAGTATAGTGTCTTTATTATATAGTATAGTTTCTTTGTGCCTATACATACATAATAAGTATAAGTATAAAAAGAAAAATTCAGTTTTCCTATACATATTTGGTTGCATAATCTGTTATTCGTAACATCATCGCAAAACCAAAACAAAAAAAAGTTCAAATACAAATCTTATAACAAAACTTTCTTTTCACAACATAACATTTTAATAATTTTTTTTTTATCTGTTATGTACGGAAATATCAAACGTATGTTTCTTTCTTTTAAAATCATAACATTTTAATAGTTCTTTTTTTCTATCTGTTATGTCTGTTTATCTGTTATCTGTTATGTCTGTTATATGTTAGGACATATACATAAGAAATTGCCTTTAAAAATATTTAAAAACAATCAAAGTAACATTTTTTGTTTTCTTTTTTATACCCTACACATTAAGTATAGGGTATATTAACTATGGTATGGTGTTTGTAACCACCAAAAGGAAGCGAGTTAGGTATAGACATGTATATATATTCTGAATCAGGATCACCGCCGGAGTCGATTTAGCGATGTCCGTCCGTCCGTACGCACGATAACTCAAAAAATAATGATGCTATCTTGATGAAATTTATACTGTAGGTTAACAATGACTAAGGTAAGGCGGGGATTGCAAATGGGCGAAATTGGACCATGCGTTCGAGTACCTCCCATACAACTTCCAAAACCTAATACGCATATTTTCGAAATTAATAAAGATCGAAACTTAAAATTTTGTACGAGGGTGTGTTTTTCTGAATTCCTGATATCCCCAAAATTTGAGATGAAGTGGAGTGGTTGTTCGGGTACCTCACATACAACTCCCAAAACCGAACATGCATATCTTCGAAATTAATAAAGATAGGAACTTCAAATTTGATAGGAGGGTGCTGTTTCCTAAATCCCTGATTTGTCTAAAATTTGAGAGGAATTGGAGTGGTCGTTCGGGTACCTCCCATACAACTCCCAAAACCGAACAAGCATATCTTCGAAATTAATAAAGATCGAAACTTAAAATTTTGTACGAGGGTGTGTTTTTCTGAATTCCTGATATCCCCAAAATTTGAGATGAAGTGGAGTGGTTGTTCGGGTACCTCACATAAAACTCCCAAAACCGAACATGCATATCTTCGAAATTAATAAAGGTAGGAACTTCAAATTTGATAGGAGGGTGCTGTTTCCTAAATCCCTGATTTGCCTAAAATTTGAGAGGAATTGGAGTGGTCGTTCGGGTACCTCCCATACAACTCCCAAAACCGAACAAGCATATCTTCGAAATTAATAAAGACAGAAACTTCAAATTTGGTACAAGGGTGTTGTTTCCTGAATCCCTGATTTGTCCAAAATTTAAGATGAATTAGAATGGTTGTTCAGGTATCTGCCACACAACTCCTAAGATCAAACAAGCATATCTTCGAAATTAATAAATATATAAACTTGAAATTTGATATAAGAATGTTCTACCCTGTTGATGTCTCTAAAATTTGTGATGAATTAGGGTGGTGGTCCGCGTGCCTTCACACACTTCCCAAGACCTAACAATCATATTTTCGAATTTAATAAAGATAGAAACCTGAAATTTTGTACAAAGGTTGTAACAGCATTTATTTTTTTTAGCTTGTATTAAATACCTAACTAAAATAACTTATGGATTTTTAATTTAATTGGAATGTTTTAGGTGTAGGGTATAAATAAGTCGGTTGCATCGACTTACTGTTATTTTTACTTGTTTTCTATTCGTTTTTATTTTTCTTCCAGTATTACATTTTACTTTTTTTTTCTGTTATTTAGGTACGCTAAGAACTTATTTTTTTTTTTAATATTGAATTTATGCATACAGTCTATTTAAAAAATATAAATTATTAGCTATAGAACATTCTGAATTTTTATTTTGTTCATTTATGTTAACCGTCCATTCATATGCAAACATAAATTTTTTTTTTTCTTTTATGTTTACCGTCCATTCATATAAATATAATTGTTGGTATTAAAAAATAATGAATCTATAACTACACACATATATACACATATATATTTATTCATATACATATTATAGTAGTATGGGTACTATATAATGATCTGTACTTCTGATTGTTATATTGTATTATATACTGTGGCAAGATTTTTAAAAAATTAAGGAAACATTGCATAGCAAAATTAAAAATTTAAATAAAATTGTTCTTGCAATTTTATAATGTTCTTTATTTCCACTTAAAAATGCGACCCTTTAAAAACTTTGATTCATACACTGCCTTGTTTTTTCTTTCTTTTCATAAAAAAACATTTTAATATTTTTTTTTTTTTATCTGTTATGTACGAAAATATCAAACGTATCTTTCTTTCTTTTAAAATCATAACATTTTAATAGTTCTTTTTTTCTATCTGTTATGTGGGTAAATTCTAAATACCAAATGTGCACATATACATAAGAAATAGCCTTTAAAAATATTTAAAAACAATCAAAGTAACATTTTTTGTTCTCTTTTTTTCTATTCGTTTTCATTTTTCTTCCAGTATTACATTTTACTTTTTTTATACCCTACACCTAAAGTATAGGGTATATTAACTTTGGTATGGTGTTTGTAACCACCAAAAGGAAGCGAGTTAGGTATAGACATGTATATATATTCTGAATCAGGATCACCGCCGGAATCGATTTAGCGATGTCCGTCCATCCGTCCGTACGCACGATAACTCAAAAAATAATGATGCTATCTTGATGAAATTTATATAGTAGGTTACTAATTACGAAAGAAAGGCTAAGTTCGAATCTGGACAAAATCCGTCAATGGGTTCGGATTCTGGAAGCTTCCGAATGATTCCGGGCTTTTGGAGATAATCTCCGCAAACGAGATTATCTCCAAAAGCAACATAGATAGAACTTTCCAATTTTGTACAATGATGTTTCTTCCCGTTCGATTTATGTCTCTGAAATTTAAGAGGATTTGGTCCATGGGTTTGGGTTTTGGAAGCTTCCGAACGAGCACCAGAGCAAATGAGATTATTTCCAAAACCAACAAAGATAGAACCTTTAAATTTTGTACTATGATGTTCCTTCCCGTTCGATTTATGTCTCTGAAATTTAAGAGGATTTGGTCCATGGGTTTGGATTTGGAAGCTTCCCAATGAGCCCCAGAGCAAATGAGATTATCTCCAAAACCAATAAAGATATAACCTTTACTTTTGGCAGAATGGTGTTCTTTCACGTATGATTTAGGCCTCTGAAATTTAAGAGGATTTGGTCCATGGGTTTGGATTTGGAAGCTTCCGAACGAGCACCAGAGCAAATGAGATTATCTCCAAAACCAACAAAGATATAACCTTTAAATTTGGCAGGGTGGTGTTCTTTCATGTTTTATTTAAGTCTATGAAATGTGAGAAGATTTGGTCCATGGGTTCGGGTTTTGGAAACTTCCGAACGAGCCCCAGAGCAAACGAGATTATCTCCAAAACCAATAAAGATAGAACCTTTAAATTTTTTATAATGATGTTTCTTCCAGTTTGATTTATGTCTCTAAAATTTAAGAGGATGTGGTCCATGGGTTTGGATTTTGGAAGCTTCTGAACGAGCCCCAGAGCAAATGAGATTATCTCCAAAAACAACAAATATATAACCTTTAAATTTGGCCGAATGGTGTTTTTTCATGTTTGATTTAAGTCTCTGAAATTTGAGAGAATTTGGCCATGGGTTTAAATTTGAAAGAATTTGAACCGTGGATTCGAATTTTGGAAGCTTCCGAACGAGCCGCAGAGCAAATGAGATTATATCCAATACGAACAAAGGTAGAACCTTTGAATTTGGTACAATGGTGTTCTTTCGTGTTTGATTTATGTCTCTGAAATTTAAGAGGATTTGGTCCATGGGTTTGGTTTTGGAAGCTTCCGAACGAGCCCCGGAGCAAATGAGATTATCTCCAAAACCAATAAAGATATAACCTTTACTTTTGGCATAATGGTGTTCTTTCATGTATGATTTAGGCCTCTGAAATTTGAGAGGATTTGGTCCTTGGGTTCGGATTTTGAAAGCTTCCGAACGAGCCTCAGAGCAAATGATATTATCTCCAAATGCAACAAAGATATAACCTTTAAATTAGGCAGAATGGTGTTCCTTCATGTTTGATTTATGTTTCTGAAATTTGTGAGGATTTGGTCCATGGGTTCAAATCTTGGAAGCTTCCGGACGAGCCCCAGAGTAAACGAGTATATCTCCACAACCAACAAAGATAGAACTTTTATTTTTAGTACAAAGGTGTTCTGTTATGTTTCCTTTTCTGTAAAATTGGAAACTGACATTTGAAAGAATTTGAACCATGGGTTCGTATTTTGGAAACTTCCGGACGAGCACAAGAGCAACGAGCATATCTCCAAAACCAACAAAAGTAGAACCTTTAAATTTAATAGAATGGTGTTCTGGCAAGTTTTCTTTATGTTCCTGAGATGGATTCGATGAATTGGAGTGGTAATTCGGGTAGCTGACACAAACATCCCAAGGACTACCAATCTTCGAAAATAATTAAGATAGAAACTTAAAATTTTATACAAGGGTGTCAAGCATATCCCAAGCGGATGCCTCTTTTACGTTCTTGAAATTCGAGTTGAATAAGACAGAAAAGGGAAGAAGTTCAAGCAGCTGCCAAAAACACTTATGGATTTTTAATTTAATTCGAATTATTCAGGTGTAGGGTATTAATAAGTCGGTTGCATCGACTTACTGTTACATTTACTTGTTTTTCTGTTATTTAGGTACGCTAAGAACTTATTTTTTTTTTTAATATTAAATTTATGCATACAGTAAAAAATGCTATTCCAATTCACAACTCCTTTCTGTTGTGTTGTGTACAATTTCTCTATTCTGATTTACAACAGAAAACGACTTTTTGATGTTGTCTGTCATAGTAGTACTGACATTGTATTTTAGTACTACAAAACTACAAATCGATTTGAAAGTGTCAAAAAATCAAATTGATGACAAAACTTTTTAAGAAATTTTTTGTTTGTCAGAGTTGCTGAAGTTAATCAAATGAAAGAAAAATATTTTATTGCAATATCAATTAATATGAAAACATTAAACACAACATTGTTCTAAATTAAATGATATATATTAAGCGTCCCCGTTGCCATTGTGGGACAGTACGTGTTGGTGGGCCTAAGTTATTTAATTCACTTTAAGTGTTTTTAGTTTCGCTTTTCGAACAACCATATTTGCAATGGTTATTGGCCAGTTCAGTATTTTGTTCCATAAAATAAATTATTTTTTCAAATTGCAACGGATTTGCCACTTTTACAGTACTGCTAAACATAAAAATAAATTTTTACCTAAAAAATACGTACCTAAGTAAATGTTTTGTACCTATATAGAAAATTTTTCTCATTTACTATCTACTTAAAAATAAAATATAATACATTCCTTTCCTTTTCCATATTTATTTTTTTATAAAAAATTTTTATTTTCAACATCAACCAGAACAGAACTTACTAATTAAAAATAAAAACTAAGGGAAAATCCCTTTTTTTATTACCTAAAGTAAAATAACTGATACATACATTATTTAATACTAACAATTATATTCCAGACAACTAGTTTTAACCTGCTGTAATGTTTGAGGTGTCACACACAACACTGTTGTGAATTGGAATACCTATATTTGCACACAACACAACATAAAAATTATGTTGTGTCGTTTTGACAGTTAATTAGATTGTGTTGTGAATTAGAATAGAGAAAGACAACACTGTTGTCTATGACAACTATATTTTATGTTGTGTTGTGAAGCTACATAAAAGATTTATCCAGACTATTGCGAAGTTCCTTAACATTACATAGAAGCCGAATATTCATTTGCAATAGGTATTTGCAATATTTTAACAAAGTTGAAAATCTTCAAATTCATAAAGAAGAATGCAGTAAAATTGTTAGTAAATTACCGGATGAAGATGATAATATCTTAAAATATGCAAATTAACAATTGAAAGCGCCATTTATAATATATGCAGATTGCAAATGTATTTTCAATATCAACATGTATACCTAATCCTAATCAGTCTTCAACCACTAATATTAAAAAGCATGCAGTTGCATTCGTATACTTTGCAAAATGTTCGTTTGATGATAAATTAACCCATTTTCGGCCAAAAAAAAACATATCTTAATTTTTGATAAAGCTATAAGATTTAGGATAATAAGGGCCTAAACAATTCAAATCCGTTGTCAGATTTGAGCTAGCTTGTTCGTGAGCCTGGAAAAGTGCTGTTCGAAAAATCGAACACTGGCCGCTTTCCGGCCAAAAAAAAACATATCTTAATTTTTGATAAAGCTATAAGATTTAGGATAATAAGACCCTAAAAAATTCAAATCCGTTTTCAGATTTGAGCTAGCTTGTTCGTGAGCCTGGAAAAGTGCTGTTCGAAAAATCGAACACTGGCCGCTATTTGGCATTTTTTTTATTCAAGAAAAATTATATTTTTATTTAGATTTTATCTTTTCAATTAAGGAAATTCTTAATAATTATTGAAATATAGTAAATATATAGATAGCCACAAAATCATAAAAAAGCAAAAATTTTAATTTATATTATATATACTTTTATTAAAAACTTAAAAAAAATACAAAATGAAGTAAAATAATTAATTTCTAAAAAAATTTTTTGAAAAATGTGCTAAAAATTATAACAAAAAAATTATTTTTCGTGATATTTTTCAAAACACTTTGTATGCAAATTAATATTACACTTCTTGCAAATGAATTTGGTTGGTTTGCCACATTTTTTTAATTGACATCGGCGAAATTTTCCTTCTTCTTGTGAAACAACAACGTGTGTGCCTGATACTCTTGGTAAATTGTAAGCTTGATATTCTTCTTGAGAGTCTTGAGATGATTCTTCTTCACATGCCAATAGCAGCTTTTCAGATATAAAAACGCGATCTTTTTTTTGTGACATAGGTTTTTCATTTTTATATTTTGCTATAAAACAGTGTAGCTTCCAGGCGTTTACTATTGAGGAACTCAAAACAGAAATCCACAACGGCCAATACCACTTTTTGATCTGATGTTGATACGATAATTTGCAACGGCATTGTCATGTAAATCGACACCACCCATGCCATAGTTGTAGTGATGCAAAAGTAACGGTTGATCATAAATGACATAATCCTTCTTTTCTTTCTTCCAACGTTTAACTGTTTTCGTTGGTTCATTTTGGTCAAACTTAGAACAAATTGTGGGAGAGGTACGAATGCTCTTTTCTCAAAATCTCGTTTCTTAAAATCTCGTTTTATCAAAATCTCGTTTTTTAAAATCTCGTTTTTTCAAAAATCTCGGTAAATCTCTTTTTTTTTCAGAAAATACAGAAAACATAAAAAATTGTAATTTTTAATTTTTATCGAAGAATATTTTATTTTTTTCATCCAAATTAAACAAATTTTATAAAATAAAAACATTTTCTGTATATAAAAAAAAAAAATAAAACAGTTATAAAGAATTGTTATAAAAATTTCAATGTAATATTATGTTTTGCGCTATTTTTTTTAGAAAATCCAATTTATCCATATGTTTTCTTTTTTTTATTAGTGTTTCAATTTTTTTATTTTTTCTTATTGTGGCTGCAAAAAATGTAAACGCTGTTCTCCACCCTCCATTCTATCAATTCTCGACATCGATATCAATAGCTCTTTGTTCATTTCTGAAATAAGTTTGTATAATCCAATGTGCCGTTTTCCAATTACATTCTATTAAAATGTATAAAACATATAGTTAATTGTTTTAGTATTAATTCAATTCATCATCAATTCTTTATTTACCTGAAGGCGACGATGCCAAGCTTCAACGTTATTTTGTTTTCTCGGAAAATATAGTGTCTCGGACCCAGCAACAGACCAATATGAGCCGGGATATTTCGGATTAACAATTTTCTCGATTGCGTTTTCAGAAAAATTACCTATATAATTTTTTTGAAACCAATCGGAAATGGTTTCTTTATCTGTCTTTAAATTATTATTCAGAACAGAATAATAATCTAAGATTTCATTCTCAGGCACGAATGCTAAACTTTTAATCATCCGAATTTTCAGATTGAAATTTTCATTTTGACCATATTTTTTTACAAGGTGGTTTGATTGAACTCTTCTCCAAATAATTTGCCCGAAATGAAAAAGGCAACCTTTAAATTCAGATGACGGAAATTGAATTTTCGCAGCAGCAACACTGGCTTTCTCAAAATCTGCAATGATATTTGTTTAGGATTAAGTGATATATTGAATTCATGACTCAGCTGAGTAAGTCTTAAAAAAAATGCTTTATAAGCCTTTGCACTTTTTGAGCTCATTAAGCAAAACACTAGTGGCGAAATTTCGGTGTTAATTCTGCCATGGATAGTAAAAAGTTGACGCATAATTCGTGGCATTATGTCAAAAGTACCGTCCATCAACCAACAGTCTGCCTGTGACAAACGTGTTAAACTTGATTTTGTGCCTAAATAAACAGAAATTGCACACAATAAGGAAAGGAAATAAATAAAAATTATTTATTGTTTTGAGTCTTGGCGAATTAGACTAACATTAAATTTTCATTATCATTAAATTTTTTGATAATTTAATTTAATTTTAATGATAATTAAAATTGATTTTAAATATGTATAATTAAAAAAATTAATGTTAATTAAAATTGTCTTTCATTATGTAAAGATCTAAAAATAAAGAAAATAAATATAGATCAAAAAATAAATGAAATAATTTCTAAAGAAATTTTACATTTTTTAGATTTTATTTCATTTTTAAATTTTTGTTTTTTTTTTTTATTGATGTTATTTCGCAAAGCCATATAATTTAATCATTTTGATAAATTACCTAATATGATATTCTTTCCACAATTAAAATCATCTTCTGAAAGAACAAATAATTCACCTTCTAAATATTTTAGGTGTTCTGGTATTACGATGTCATTAATACTAGTGGGTTCCTTTACAGCCGAAACAGAACGTACTCTTGTAATTCTTTGTTTCTGGGCTTTTTCTGGAGGCAAGTAAATGCGACAATTTGGTTGACATTCCAAAAAATTGTTACGTATAATTTGCGAAGGAGCAGCTAGAGTTTCACGTGTCCTTGCCTTGGTATTATTATTGATTCGCACTAATTCCTTGTCATGGAGCATGATTGTGATTCGCTCCTACCTTAAATATTTTGTGTTCTTCACCTTCCATTACTGTTATTAAACGACCTCTGCAAAATTCACTTTTTTTTTCGTACAGATCCATCTAAATCTATCACGATGTTTAATTTCTAAATGGAAACTATAACCATCAAAAATTAATTTTTTTTTTCCTTTATTAGAAGGTAAGATTAACAATTCACTTTCCATTTCACTATTAAATTTTCTTAACTTTTATATTATATTATTAAAACTATTAAATTATATTATTAAAGTTATATTATTAAAGTTGTATATTATTAAATATAATTATTAAAATTTCAAATGAGGTACGTGACCGACAAAAATTTTTTTATAAGACACAAAAGAACAATTATATTAGTTTGAACGTGGCATGAATAACGTAACTATATAAACAATAATATTAAATATTAAAAAGTTAGATTGTACTTTTAAATGAGTTTTTTTTCTTTTGCTTTCAATAATAATTATACAAAAAGCACATTTGTAAATTATAAAATAAAAATTTCCCTTCCATCAAATCCTTGCTTGCTCTCAATCTCAAAACATAGGTTTATTTACATTTAAGTAAATAAATCTCGAAAAGTAAAGTTTTTACAAAGTTCAGGTACAGGGTGTTTAAAAAAAAAAATTTTTTGTTGTGGTTTTTATAAAATTTAATTAGAATATTTAATTAATAACGATGCATTTTTTTAACAAAAAATTAGTGCCGTCACGTCCGTGATATTTAATATTATTTGTAAAAAATTTTATATTTTACATGAAAAATAATATTTTATATATAAACACATTATTTACTATGTACATAATATGAGTTATTGAATGTTAAAATTAAAAAAAATATATATACATATATACAAAAAAGTATAGTATATAATTAATATAATATAATATAATTAAAAGTATATAATACTATTTTTGTTATTATTTTATTTAATCAGAGTTATACGCTTTTTCCAGAATATGTACTTATGTAAATGTATATGCGATATTTTGAAGTAGAAGAGATTTTAGAGTTGGTTACAAAATCAGGGTTTCAATAATTTGTTTAGCGGGGGTTTGGGGGCGGCAGCCCCCACTATTTTAAGTTAATTGTTGTTAAAATATATATATAAAAAAAATAATTTAAAGGGATTTTAGAGTTGGATTTAAAATCAGGATTGCTCCCTTTTCCAGAATATTTATATATGTGTATGTGCTAGATTTTGAAGTAGGAGAGATTTTAGAGTTGGTTACAGAATCAGGGTTTCAATAATTTGTTTAGCGGGGGTTTGGGGGCGGCAGCCCCCACTATTTTAAGTTAATTGTTGTTAAAATATATATATAAAAAATAATTTAAAGGGATTTTAGAGTTGGATTTAAAATCAGGACTGTTCCCTTTTCCAGAATATTTATTAATAAGTATGCATATATAAATATATGTGTATATCTAATATCATATATATATACATATATATTACCATATTATTTGTATCTACTATTTTGAATGAATTGTTGAATCTTTTTTGTTAAATTTTTTTTCTACAATTTTTACAATCAATATTTTTTGACAAACATTTTTGACAAACATGTTTTTAAGACAAACATTTGAAATAAAAAAATGAAAATGTAAGATAAAATTGTTAAAAATAAAGATTACCTATGATAAAAAAAACGAGATTTTAAGAAACGAGATTTTGATAAAACGATATTTTGATAAAACGAGATTTTAAGAAACGAGATTTTGAAAAACGAGATTTTGATAAAACGAAATTTTGAGGAACGAGATTTCGTACCCAACCCACAAATTGTAACCTCTGTATTATCAGACCATCGACAGAATAACAATTTGTTCCTGGTATCGAATACATAATCATGCTCACTGCGCTATAATTGTTTACCTGTTTTTAGTGGTGCATTCATTATTCGATTAGCTCGAGTTGTTCCAGTGACATGAAAATGTTTTTCACTGAGCAAACACATCAAATAATAAGAAGTAAAAAAGTTGTCAAAGAAAACTTTGTGTTGATTTGGTTGTTCGACATTTTCAAGTAGTCGAAGTACAACATCTGCACCTAAACCAATCTGTCTATTATAACCATCACTTGAGCCAGCATATGGAATGCAAGAAAATAAATATCCATCAGAAGAGCATAAGCACCATAATTTATAACCAAAACGGATTGGTTTATTTCTAATGTACATTTTACAAGACTGCTTCCCAAAATAAGGCACCATTTGTTCATCTATAGAAAGCTTCTCACTCCAAATTCCACATTGATTAAATTTCCTATTTATGGCACTAAACAATGGTCGCATCTAAACAAACAAATATAAATTAAAATATTCATGAAATTAAATAACACTTTACCTTTGCCAGTTTATCGTTCTTATCTAGTTCATCATTATCACAAAAATGTAAAAAGCTTTTTATGGTTTTAAATTTATTTCGTGATATACTTTGCTTTACAATTTCTATACCCAGAGATGGTTGTTTTGACCAGTAATCATCGATAGATGGTAACGTGTGATATTCTGATAAGATCAATATGCCAAGGAACCGTCTGTAGTAAATACTGTCTAAACAAAAATCACTATTCTTCTGTTTAGCATTTTTATTTGTTTCATTGACAATTAATTCAAAAATTTCTTTATCGAAAAATAGTTTAAATAATTCTAATGGCGACTTGTTTTCTAATTTATTGAACAACTCTTGTGCAATATTGATCAGTGGTTCAACGGTTGGTGTATTATCCAGACTATTGCGAAGTTCCTTAATATTACATAGAAGCCGAATATTCTTTTGCAATAGGTATTTACAATATTTTAACAAAGTTGAAAATCTTCAAATTCATAAAGAAGAATGCAGTAAAATTGTTAGTAAATTACCGGATGAAGATGATAATATCTTAAAATATACAAATTAACAATTGAAAGCGCTATTTATAATATATGCAGATTGCGAATGTATTTTCAATATCAACATGTATATCTAATCCTAATCAGTCTTCAAATACTAATATTAAAGAGCATGCACCAGTTGCATTCGTATACTTTGTAAAATGTTCGTTTGATGATAAATTAACCCATTTTCGGCCAAAAAAAACACATATCTTAATTTTTGATAAAGCTATCAGATTTAGGATAATAAGGGCCTAAAAAATTCAAATCCGTTGTCAGATTTGAGCTAGCTTGTTCGTGAGCCTGGAAAAGTGCTGTTCGAAAAATCGAACACTGGCCCCTATTTGGCATTTTTTTTATAAAAGAAAAATTATATTTTTATTTAGAGATTTTATCTTTTCAATTAAGGAAATTCTTAATAAAAATTGAAATATAGTAAATATATAGATAGCCACAAAATCATAAAAAAGCAAAAATTTTAATTTATATTATATATACTTTTATTAAAAACTTAAAAAAAGTACAAAATGAAGTAAAATAATCAATTTCTAAAAAATTTTTTGAAAAATGTGCCAAAAATTATAACAAAAAAATTATTTTTCGTGATATTTTTCAAAGCACTTTGTGTGCAAATGAATATTACACTTCTTGCACATGAATTTGGTTGGTTTGCCACATTTTTTTAATTGACATCGGCGAAATTTTCCTTCTTCTTGTGAAACAGCAACGTGTGTGCCTGATACTCTTGGTAAATTGTAAGCTTGATATTCTTCTTGAGAGTCTTGAGATGATTCTTCTTCACATACCAACAGCAGCTTTTCAGATATAAAAACGCGATCTTTTTATTGTGACATAGGTTTTTCATTTTTATATTTTGCTATAAAACAGTGTAGCTTCCAGGCGTTTACTATTGAGGAGCTCAAAACAGAAATCCACAACGGCCAATTCCACTTTTGTGATCTGATGTTGATACTATAATTTGCAACGGCATTGTCATGTAAATCGACACCACCCATGCCATAATTGTAGTGATGCAAAAGTAACGGTTGATCATAAATGACATAATCCTTCTTTTCTTTCTTCCAACGTTTGACTGTTTTCGTTGGTTATTAGACAATCTGTATTATCAGAACCTCTGTATTATCAGACCATCGACAGAATAACAATTTGTTCCTGGTATCGAATACATAATCATGCTCACTGCGCTGTAATTGTTTACCTGTTTTTAGTGGTGCATTCATTATTCGATTAGCTCGAGTTGTTCCAGTGACATAAAAATGTTTTTCACTGAGCAAACACATCAAATAATAAGAAGTAAAAAAGTTGTCAAAGTAAACTTTGTGTTGATTTGGTTGTTCGACATTTTCAAGTAGTCGAAGTACAACATCTGCACCTAAACCAATCTGTCTATTATAACCATCACTTGAGCCAGCATATGGAATGCAAGAAAATAAATATCCATCAGAAGAGCATAAGCACCATAATTTATAACCAAAACGGATTGGTTTATTTCTAATGTACATTTTACAAGACTGCCTCCCAAAATAAGGCACCATTTGTTCATCTATAGAAAGCTTCTCACTCCAAATTCCAAATTGATTAAATTTCCTATTTATGGCACTAAACAATGGTCGCATCTAAACAAACAAATATAAATTAAAATATTCATGAAATTAAATAACACTTTACCTTTGCCAGTTTATCGTTCTTATCTAGTTCATCATTATCACAAAAATGTAAAAAGCTTTTTATGGTTTTAAATTTATTTCGTGATATACTTTGCTTTACAATTTCTATACCCAGAGATGGTTGTTTTGACCAGTAATCATCGATAGATGGTAACGTGTGATATTCTGATAAGATCAATATGTCAAGGAACCGTCTGTAGTAAATACTGTCTAAACAAAAATCACTATTCTTCTGTTTAGCATATTTATTTGTTTCATTGACAATTAATTCAAAAATTTCTTTATCGAAAAATAGTTTAAATAATTCTAATGGCGACTTGTTTTCTAATTTATTGAACAAATCTTGTGCAATATTGATCAGTGGTTCAACGGCTGGTGTACTATCATATAAAAATTGTTTGTTACGACTTCTTTTGTGGCTATATTTTGGTTCACCGAAGGTACTTAATGGCTTATAAAGCATTCTGCGTTTGGTTTCAGAAGCTTTAAATGTTGATGGTTGATCTTCTTTTTGCAATATCATCTCGTTCAAGTTCAACATCTACATCAAAATCAGGAAAACAAATATCAGTTGTGTATTCGAATGTGCCAGCTATTTCTTTTGTTACATTTTCCTAAAAACAAGATATATGTCGTTACAAGATATATTACGTTATTGGTGGAAAAATAGAATGCTTACATTATCGTTGATCGAAATAAGCCCATCATCAATAAATTCTTCATCTGTAACAACATCAACATTGTTTGGTGGTAATGCAGTAATAAAAACGTTTCCATCTCGATCTTCATTCCACTCATTTTCTATTATATCTTATATCTCTTGTATTTTCAACGCTTTTCTAAATGGCATTTTTTAAAAAAAAATATTTTTTAAAAAACCATACATGATTTTTATATTTATAAGAAAAAAATACTTACTTTTTCTATTTTTTTTTTAACAAATAATAATAAAATTCACTTTTTAGTTCGAGAATTTGCACTTGTTATTTCTTCAAAACAAACTGTTTAACTCTTTTGTCGATAGGAAGGATCTCTTATATTTCTTTTAATCATGTGTGAAAAAAAAATGTCAAATAGGGGCCAATGTTCGATTTTTCGAACAGCTGTACTTGTGCGAATGCCAAGGAGCCTGGTGTGAAAAATTTGAAAATTAATTAAAGAAAATAGAAAATATGGATTTTTAACAACAAAATGTCATTATTACTTTCTTTGAATATACATTTTAAAATTGTTTTAAGAATTTTCAAAAAAACTAATTAAAGATAAAGGTCTTTTCGCCCCCTATCTATTTCGGGAATAAGTTAATCAATTTTGAGTTTGAACCACTCATTGGAAAACTAAAAGTTCAAAGTTTATTATTGTTTACAACTTTAATATAAAAAATATACAGGTCTCATAAAAAAAACATATATGAAAATAGTGAATTTTACTGTTCGAAAAATGTTCGAACAGTGGCCGAAATGGGTTAAACAAATATGTGGAATGTGTAGCATTAAACTGTGCGGAAGAGTTTGTTCTTGCAGAGATTTGTTTAAATCTTATTACCTGAAAACGACACCCATGCGCTCATTAACACTAGATGAACAACTGAAACAGCTGACGAATTCTATTTGTGGTAAGAAACTAGATTTTGGAAATAGAGTAGGAGATCATTGTGATTTTAGCGGCAATTACAGGGGTCCTGCCTATTACTATTGCAATTTGTATTTTAGAAAACCTTCATTTTTTCCCAGTATTTTTTCATAATTTTTCAAGTAAATGTTTTGTATATAGAAAATTTTCCCCATTTACCATCTACTTAAAAATAAAATATAATACATACCTTTTCCATATTTATTTTTTTATAAAAAAATTTTATTTTCAACATCAACCAGAACAGAACTTACTAATTAAAAATAAAAACTAAGGGAAAATCCCTTTTTTTTATTACGTAAAGTAAAATAACTGATACATACATTATTTAATACTAACAATTATATTCAAGACAACTAGTTTTAACCTGTTGTAATGTTTGAGTTGTCACACACAACACTGTTGTGAATTGGAATATGTACATATATTTGCACACAACACAACATAAAAATTATGTTGTGTCGTTTTGACAGTTAATTAGATTGTGTTGTGAATTAGAATAGAGAAATACAACACTGTTGTCTATGACAACTATATTTTATGTTGTGTTGTGAAGCTACATAAAAGATTTATCCAGACTATTGCGTAGTTCCTTAACATTACATAGAAGCCGAATATTCATTTGCAATAGGTATTTGCAATATTTTAACAAAGTTGAAAATCTTCAAATTCATAAAGAAGAATGCAGTAAAATTGTTAGTAAATTACCGGACGAAGATGATAATATCTTAAAATATACAAATTAACAATTGAAAGTGCCATTTATAATATATGCAGATTGCGAATGTATTTTCAATATCAACATGTATACCTAATCCTAATCAGTTTTCAACCACTAATATTAAAGAGCATGCACCAGTTGCATTTGTATACTTTGTAAAATGTTCGTTTGGTGATAAATTAACCCATTGCGGCCAAAAAAAAAACATCTTAATTTTTGATAAAGCTATAAGATTTAGGATAATAAGGGCCTCAAAAATTCAAATCCGTTGTCAGATTTGAGCTAGCTTGTTCGATTTTATCTTTTCAATTAAGGAAATTCTTAATAAATATTGAAATATAGTAAATATATAGATAGCCACAAAATCATAAAAAAGCAAAAATTTTAATTTATATTATATATACTTTTATTAAAAACTTAAAAAAAATACAAAATGAAGTAAAATAATCAATTTCTAAAAAAATTTTTGAAAAATGTGCTAAAAATTATAACAAAAAAATTATTTTTCGTGATATTTTTCAAAACACTTTGTGTGCAAATGAATATTACACGTCTTGCACATGAATTTGGTTGGTTTGCCACATTCTTTTAATTGACATTGGCGAAATTTTCCTTCTTCTTGTGAAACAACAACGTGTGTGCCTGATACTCTTGGTAAATTGTAAGCTTGATATTCTTCTTGAGAGTCTTGAGATGATTCTTCTTCACATGCCAACAGCAGCTTTTCAGATATAAAAACGCGATCTTTTTTTTGTGACATAGGTTTTTCATTTTTATATTTTGCTATAAAACAGTGTAGCTTCCAGGCGTTTACTATTGAGGAGCTCAAAACAGAAATCCACAACGGCCAATACCACTTTTTTGATCTGATGTTGATACGATAATTTGCAACGGCATTGTCATGTAAATCGACACCACCCACGCCATAGTTGTAGTGATGTAAAAGTAACGGTTGATCATAAATGACATAATCCTTCTTTTCTTTCTTCCAACGTTTGACTGTTTTCGTTGGTTATTAGACAATCTGTTTTATCAGACCATCGACAGAATAACAATTTGTTGCTGGTATCGAATACATAATCATGCTCACTGCGCTGTAATTGTTTACCTGTTTTTAGTGGTGCATTCATTATTCGATTACCTCGAGTTGTTCCAGTGACATAAAAATGTTTTTCACTGAGCAAACACATCAAATAATAAGAAGTAAAAAAGTTGTCAAAGTAAACTTTGTGTTGATTTGGTTGTTCGACATTTTCAAGTAGTCGAAGTACAACATCTGCACCTAAACCAATCTGTCTATTATAACCATCACTTAAGCCAGCATATGGAATGCAAGAAAATAAATATCCATCAGAAGAGCATAAGCACCATAATTTATAACCAAAACGGATTGGTTTATTTCTAATGTACATTTTACAAGACTGCCTCCCAAAATAAGGCACCATTTGTTCATCTATAGAAAGCTTCTCACTCCAAATTCCAAATTGATTAAATTTCCTATTTATGGCACTAAACAATGGTCGCATCTAAACAAACAAATATAAATTAAAATATTCATGAAATTAAATAACACTTTACCTTTGCCAGTTTATCGTTCTTATCTAGTTCATCATTATCACAAAAATGTAAAAAGCTTTTTATGGTTTTAAATTTATTTCGTGATATACTTTGCTTTACAATTTCTATACCCAGAGATGGTTGTTTTGACCAGTAATCATCGATAGATGGTAACGTGTGATATTCTGATAAGATCAATATGTCAAGGAACCGTCTGTAGTAAATACTGTCTAAACAAAAATCACTATTCTTCTGTTTAGCATATTTATTTGTTTCATTGACAATTAATTCAAAAATTTCTTTATCGAAAAATAGTTTAAATAATTCTAATGGCGACTTGTTTTCTAATTTATTGAACAAATCTTGTGCAATATTGATCAGTGGTTCAACGGCTGGTGTACTATCATATAAAAATTGTTTGTTACGACTTCTTTTGTGGCTATATTTTGGTTCACCGAAGGTACTTAATGGCTTATAAAGCATTCTGCGTTTGGTTTCAGAAGCTTTAAATGTTGATGGTTGATCTTCTTTTTGCAATATCATCTCGTTCAAGTTCAACATCTACATCAAAATCAGGAAAACAAATATCAGTTGTGTATTCGAATGTGCCAGCTATTTCTTTTGTTACATTTTCCTAAAAACAAGATATATGTCGTTACAAGATATATTACGTTATTGGTGGAAAAATAGAATGCTTACATTATCGTTGATCGAAATAAGCCCATCATCAATAAATTCTTCATCTGTAACAACATCAACATTGTTTGGTGGTAATGCAGTAATAAAAACGTTTCCATCTCGATCTTCATTCCACTCATTTTCTATTATATCTTATATCTCTTGTATTTTCAACGCTTTTCTAAATGGCATTTTTTAAAAAAAAATATTTTTTAAAAAACCATACATGATTTTTATATTTATAAGAAAAAAATACTTACTTTTTCTATTTTTTTTTTAACAAATAATAATAAAATTCACTTTTTAGTTCGAGAATTTGCACTTGTTATTTCTTCAAAACAAACTGTTTAACTCTTTTGTCGATAGGAAGGATCTCTTATATTTCTTTTAATCATGTGTGAAAAAAAAATGTCAAATAGGGGCCAATGTTCGATTTTTCGAACAGCTGTACTTGTGCGAATGCCAAGGAGCCTGGTGTGAAAAATTTGAAAATTAATTAAAGAAAATAGAAAATATGGATTTTTAACAACAAAATGTCATTATTACTTTCTTTGAATATACATTTTAAAATTGTTTTAAGAATTTTCAAAAAAACTAATTAAAGATAAAGGTCTTTTCGCCCCCTATCTATTTCGGGAATAAGTTAATCAATTTTGAGTTTGAACCACTCATTGGAAAACTAAAAGTTCAAAGTTTATTATTGTTTACAACTTTAATATAAAAAATATACAGGTCTCATAAAAAAAACATATATGAAAATAGTGAATTTTACTGTTCGAAAAATGTTCGAACAGTGGCCGAAATGGGTTAAACAAATATGTGGAATGTGTAGCATTAAACTGTGCGGAAGAGTTTGTTCTTGCAGAGATTTGTTTAAATCTTATTACCTGAAAACGACACCCATGCGCTCATTAACACTAGATGAACAACTGAAACAGCTGACGAATTCTATTTGTGGTAAGAAACTAGATTTTGGAAATAGAGTAGGAGATCATTGTGATTTTAGCGGCAATTACAGGGGTCCTGCCTATTACTATTGCAATTTGTATTTTAGAAAACCTTCATTTTTTCATAATTTTTCAAGTAAATGTTTTGTATATAGAAAATTTTCCCCATTTACCATCTACTTAAAAATAAAATATAATACATACCTTTTCCATATTTATTTTTTTATAAAAAATTGTTAGTTTCAACATCAACCAGAACAGAACTTACTAATTAAAAATAAAAACTAAGGGAAAATCCCTTTTTTTATTACCTAAAGTAAAATAAATGATACATACATTATTTAATACTAACAATTATATTCAAGACAACTAGTTTTAACCTGTTGTAATGTTTGAGTTGTCACACACAACACTGTTGTGAATTGGAATACCTATATTTGCACACAACTCAACATAAAAATTATGTTGTGTTATTTTGACAGTTAATTAGATTGTGTTGTGAATTAGAATAGAGAAAGACAACATTGTTGTCTATGACAACTATATTTTATGTTGTGTTATGAAGCTACATAAAAGATTTATCCAGACTATTGCGTAGTTCCTTAACATTACATAGAAGCCGAATATTCATTTGCAATAGGTATTTGCAATATTTTAACAAAGTTGAAAATCTTCAAATTCATAAAGAAGAATGCAGTAAAATTGTTAGTAAATTACCGGACGAAGATGATAATATCTTAAAATATACAAATTAACAATTGAAAGTGCCATTTATAATATATGCAGATTGCGAATGTATTTTCAATATCAACATGTATACCTAATCCTAATCAGTTTTCAACCACTAATATTAAAGAGCATGCACCAGTTGCATTTGTATACTTTGTAAAATGTTCGTTTGGTGATAAATTAACCCATTGCGGCCAAAAAAAAAACATCTTAATTTTTGATAAAGCTATAAGATTTAGGATAATAAGGGCCTCAAAAATTCAAATCCGTTGTCAGATTTGAGCTAGCTTGTTCGATTTTATCTTTTCAATTAAGGAAATTCTTAATAAATATTGAAATATAGTAAATATATAGATAGCCACAAAATCATAAAAAAGCAAAAATTTTAATTTATATTATATATACTTTTATTAAAAACTTAAAAAAAATACAAAATGAAGTAAAATAATCAATTTCTAAAAAAATTTTTGATAAGTTAAACTTATTTAAATTAATAAAATTTAAATAAGTTAATCAATTTTCAGTTTGAAACACTCATTGGAAAGCTAAAAGTTCAAAGTTTATTATTGTTTACAAATTTAATATAAACGAGGAAGATTACAGTTGCCTTTGTCAACTCTTAGATACCCGTACGAACCGTTAGTATGTTCACAGCCTGTCACTCTGCTTACAATATTATTATACCCTACACCTAAAGTATAGGGTATATTAACTTTGGTATGGTGTTTGTAACCACCAAAAGGAAGCGAGTTAGGTATAGACATGTATATATATTCTGAATCAGGATCACCGCCGGAGTCGATTTAGCGATGTCCGTCCGTCCGTCCGTCCGTCCGTACGCACGATAACTCAAAAAATAATGATGCTATCTTGATGAAATTTATATAGTAGGTTACTAATTACGAAAGAAAGGCTAAGTTCGAATCTGGACAAAATCCGTCCATGGGTTCGGATTCTGGAAGCTTCCGAATGATTCCGGCTTTTGGAGATAATCTCCGCAAACGAGATTATCTCCAAAAGCAACAAAGATAGAACCTTCAAATTTTGTACAATGATGTTTCCTCCCGTTCGATTTATGTCTCTGAAATTTAAGAGGATTTGGTCCATGGGTTTGGGTTTTGGAAGCTTCCGAACGAGCACCAGAGCAAATGAGATTATTTCCAAAACCAACAAAGATAGAACCTTTAAATTTTGTACAATGATGTTCCTTCCCGTTCGATTTATGTCTTTTAAATTTAAGAGGATTTGGTCCATGGGTTTTGGATTTGGAAGCTTCCGAACGAGCCCCAGAGCAAATGAGATTATCTCCAAAACCAATAAAGATATAACCTTTACTTTTGGCAGAATGGTGTTCTTTCATGTATGATTTAGGCCTCTGAAATTTAGGAGAATTTGGTCCATGGGTTTGGATTTGGAAGCTTCCGAACGAGCACCAGAGCAAATGAGATTATCTCCAAAACCAACAAAGATATAACCTTTAAATTTGGCAGGGTGGTGTTCTTTCATGTTTTATTTAAGTCTCTGATATGTGAGAAGATTTGGTCCATGGGTTCGGGTTTTGGAAACTTCCGAACGAGCCCCAGAGCAAACGAGATTATCTCCAAAACCAATAAAGATAGAACCTTTAAATTTTTTATAATGATGTTTCTTCCAGTTTGATTTATGTCTCTAAAATTTAAGAGGATGTGGTCCATGGGTTTGGATTTTGGAAGCTTCCCAACGAGCCCCAGAGCAAATGAGATTATCTCCAAAAACAACAAATATATATAACCTTTAAATTTGGCCGAATGGTGTTTTTTCATGTTTGATTTAAGTCTCTGAAATTTGAGAGGATTTGGCCATGGGTTTAAATTTGAAAGAATTTGAACCGTGGATTCGAATTTTGGAAGCTTCCGAACGAGCCGCAGAGCAAATGAGATTATATCCAATACGAACAAAGGTAGAACCTTTGAATTTGGTACAATGGTGTTCTTTTGTGTTTGATTTATGTCTCTGAAATTTAAGAGGATTTGGTCCATGGGTTTGGTTTTGGAAGCTTCCGAACGAGCACCAGAGCAAATGAGATTATCTCCAAAACCAACAAAGATATAACCTTTAAATTTGGCAGGGTGGTGTTCTTTCATGTTTTATTTAAGTCTCTGAAATGTGAGAAGATTTGGTCAATGGGTTCGGGTTTTGGAAACTTCCGAAAGAGCCCCAGAGCAAACGAGATTATCTCCAAAACCAATAAAGATAGAACCTTTAAATTTTTTATAATGATGTTTCTTCCAGTTTTATTTATGTCTCTAAAATTTAAGAGGATGTGGTCCATGGGTTTGGATTTTGGAAGCTTCCGAACGAGCCTCAGAGCAAATGAGATTATCTCCAAAAACAACAAATATATAACCTTTACTTTTGGCATAATGGTGTTCTTTCATGTATGATTTAGGCCTCTGAAATTTGAGAGGATTTGGTCCTTGGGTTCGGATTTTGAAAGCTTCCGAACGAGCCTCAGAGCAAATGATATTATCTCCAAATGCAACAAAGATATAACCTTTAAATTAGGCAGAATGATGTTCCTTCATGTTTGATTTATGTTTCTGAAATTTGTGAGGATTTGGTCCATGTGTTCAAATCTTGGAAGCTTCCGGACGAGCCCCAGAGTAAACGAGTACATCTCCACAACCAACAAAGATAGAACTTTTATTTTTAGTACAAAGGTGTTCTGTTATGTTTCCTTTTCTGTAAAATTGGAAACTGACATTTGAAAGAATTTGAACCATGGGTTCGTATTTTGGAAACTTCCGGACGAGCACAAGAGCAACGAGCATATCTCCAAAACCAACAAAAGTAGAACCTTTAAATTTAATAGAATGGTGTTCTGGTAAGTTTTCTTTATGTTCCTGAGATGGATTCGATGAATTGGAGTGGCAATTCGGGTAGCTGACACAAACATCCCAAGAACTACCAATCTCCGAAAATAATTAAGATAGAAACTTAAAATTTTATACAAGGGTGTCAAGCATATCCCAAGCGGATGCCTCTTTTACGTTCTTGAAATTCGAGTTGAATAAGACAGAAAAGGGAAGAAGTTCAAGCAGCTGCCAAAAACACTTATGGATTGTTAATTTAATTCGAATTATTCAGGTGTAGGGTATTAATAAGTCGGTTGCATCGACTTACTGTTACATTTACTTGTTTTTTAAATATTTTAGTATTTTAAAATAATTTGGGTGAATTTTATAATTTCTAGAACTATGGTTTGTACATATATTCAAACTATATGTTTATATATACATTGTTCAAAAGCAGATTCTAACCTTCCACATAACGATTATCAATCCAAAACTTTTTCAAATATTCTATAGTACCATTTAATACTAAGCGGTAAATGTTTATTAAATTTACTTAGTGCAAAATAGTAAATATAATTTTAAATATTATATTATATTAATGCGCACATAGTATATTTATATTGTTATAAGTATATCGCCATACATTGCAATATTTCTTTAAAAATATTTCCATTCATAGAATAATTTCTTATAAGTACAATAAAATACATATATGTATGTAAATACGGCGCTATATAATATCATTCTATACTCTTATCATTCGTTCATCAGAGACATATACGATATGTAAATCAACATGTTATTATATAAGTATGTATGTATATCAATATAATATAAATAAAACTTCTTCAAGCAACGGTTATGTTGTTTATTTATTCACATTTTTTTGTACTACGCATTATATCCTCAACAATTTCAAATTATCAAGTCAATTAAATTATCAAGTAAAACAAAGTGCAAAAAATTCGTTAAAGAAATTTGTTAGAAAATTTGAAAAAATCAAGTAATACTTTCGTCAATTACAAAGTAACCCTATATTATTAAAAAAAGTTGTTAACAGAAATAAGAGTATAATGTTGAAGCTTTAATTTTTATGTATTACTTCAAAAAAATTTTAACAGGTGTTCAAGTTACAGGTGTTTAAAAATAGGAAATTTTCAGTTTTTGACCTCTTACAGTTCCTAAACAGGGGGTGATACAAAACAAATTGACTCATACTCATTTTCAAAGATCTAGCTTCTGTCAAAATTTCAAGTTTCCAACTTAAACCGTTTAGAAGATAGAAGGGTTAAAGGATTTTGCAAAATTTGGGTTTCGCATAACGGTAAATTAAGACACCGTATGCCACAACTATATATTTATTGTATATATACTTTTGAAGCTAATAAAAGTAGTAATCGTTTGGCGTTTTCAAAATGAAGATATACCTTATACAACTTGTGCTATAACAATTTAATTATAGAGCTTTTTTGAACCTTTGGAGAGCTGTAGCTCCGTAACGGGTGGGGCTACAAAAAAAGTTATGAAAAATAAAATTAATATTTTTGTAAGATCTATCAGTAGTTAAAATTTCATAGCTCTATTTCAAAAAAAATGTGGGGATCTAAAAGTTAGGTGTTCGAGAGCTACCCTAAGTTCTGGTTCAAACTCAACCAAAAAAAATAGGGAACCTACAAATTACTCCCAGAATATTTTGTGTCAATTTCAAGACTGTTGCTTTCTTAGTTTTTGAGTTATCTTGCTGACGGACAGACGGACGGCCAAAGTTCGATCGACTTAAAATTTTTTTCTGATCCGATCCATACCTTTGAAGGTATATCTAGCTTATTTCGAGGTGTTACAAACGGAGGAGCAATTTTAATATACCCTATCCTTATCGTACGGGTATAAATATACAGGTCTCATAAAAAAAAACATATATGAAAATAGTGAATTTTACTGTTCGAAAAATCGAACAGTGGCCGAAATGGGTTAAACAAATATGTGGAATGTGTAGGATTAAACTGTGCGAAAGAGTTTGTTCAATCGTTGATCCAGACTTGCAGAGATTTGTTTAAATCTTATTACCTGAAAACAACACCCATGCGCTCATTAACACTAGATGAAGAACTGAAACAGCTGACGAATTCTTTTTGTGGTAAGGAACTAGATTTTGGAAATAGAGTAGATCATTGTGATTTTAGCAGCAATTATAGGGGTCCTGCCCATTACTATTGCAATTTGCATTTTAGAAAACCTTTATTTTTCGCCAGTATTTTTTCATAATTTTTTCGGTTATGATTGCCATTTGTTATTTAAGGCTCTCAATTGCACTTACGGTGACCTAAATGTAATTCCATTAAATAAAGAAAAATATATTTCTCTTTCAAAGAGAATTTTTTTATTAGAAGAAGGAGCCAGTTTTTCAATAAGATTTCTTGATAGTTTTCGATTTATGGATGCGAGTCTAGACAGTTTATTTAATAATTTGGATAATAAGAATAAAATGCATGTAAAGCAAAATTTTAGTAAATATTCTGAATTAATTACAAAAAAAGGAATATTTTCATATGAATATTTAGACAACTGGGGAAAATTATATGAATGTCTTCCTCCGCAGATTGCCTTTTATAATCAGCTAACAAAAACACCATATTCGGATGCTGATTACAATCATGCTCTTTTAGTCTGGCATACTTTTAAATGTCAAAATATGTTAGATTATTTAAGAATATATTTAAAAACGGATGTATTAATATTTGCTGATGTTTTTGAAAGTTTTCGCAATATATGTAAAACTATTTATGATTTAGATCCTGCTAATTTTTATACTGCACCTGGTCTTTCTTGGTAAGCAATGTTAAAATATACAAATATAGAACTAGAATTATTTACCGATATAAATATGTAGTTTTATTAAAAAAGAAATGCGTGGAGGTATTTATCAATGTTCTTTGCGTCATTCTGTAGGAAACAATAAATATATGAATGAAAAATATGATGAAAAACCTTCACATTATATTGTATATCTGGATGCTGTAAACCTTTACGGTTATGCTGTGTCACAGTATCTACCTTGTAAAAATTTTAAATGGGTTTATAATTCTTTATTAATGAATTTCAATGTTAGTAATATTTTGGACAATTCAACAGTTGGTTATTTTTTAGAAGTTGACCTAGAATATCCCGATTATTTGAATGAATTACACAATGATTTACCATTTTGCCCGCTAAAAGAGCTTTCTCCTAATAAAAAAAATGGTTAAATTGTTAACTTTAGAAAATAAAAACAAATACATACATTATCAAAATCTCAAAACAATGCCGGTTTAATATTTAAAAAAAATGCACAAAATTTTAGAATTTGAACAATCTGTGTTTCTGCAGTCATCATATTTTGCTGGTTTCTCGTTCATCTAAAAATAAAAACAAAAGAAACAAAGAATCAATCACAAATTTAAATTATTTTTGTACTTATCTGAGTAAAGGTTGAATCCTGGTTCCTGAGTGATGGTTAAATCCTGGTAATGATAAGCATACAACATCTTGGAATATCATCTTTATTTTTGTTTATGTACCTAAAAATTAAAATCTTATGTACATTTTGTTTTAAAGTATTGTATTATTGATACTTACATTAATTGTCAAAACTAAACAAATTTACAATATTAGATAGATTGCCAAAATATAATTGTTTTCATTTTGGGACACAAGATGTCAGCTACATTAACTAAAATTATTTTAATTCACAATAATTTTATAATTTTTATATATTTAATAATTTTAACTCTTTATATACACTACATATGTTTTTTATATACTATGTTTTTTTTCATTTTATTATATACTTTAAAAATTCAAGGTTACTGAACTTGAGTTAAACGTTAATTTTGAACTGTTTAACTCAAGTTTATATAAACCCAAATTTTATGAATTTTTAATTAATCGTTATTGTAGAGTCGTAAAAATGGTTGTTAAAATAAAATAATTGGAAATAAAACATTGCGTTTTTAATTTCAACATAAAAATAACAGTGCGTTATTAACTTTTTAAAAGCAGTGAAAATTAATTTTTTTTAGATTGAATTGAACATTTGAATTATATTAAATAAAAACATGTTTTTTGTATATATGTTTTTAACGAAATATTTTTTGGTCCTTCGAGCCGGATATTTAACTGCAAACAAATTTTATTCTATTGTAAAAGTGTGTTATTACGAAGTGTAAAAAGAAAAAATTAGAAAATTTGTGGTGTAAAAAAAAAAAATATATACTTATATTAATAAACTATAAACCAAAAAAAAAAAAAAAAAAGAGTGTGAAAAAAGAAATTGTATTTGGGTGACAAATTTGCAAGAACAATAACAGTGATTTTTATGAGAAAAATTAAAATATTATAGTAATAATTATAATCATAAAACTCTATAAAAGATATTGATTCCAATACACAAAACAAATTCGGATTTGATTTGATTTTAAATGTTAAGTGAGAATTATATTGAAAGATTTACAATATTTGAGCTAGTTGAAAACAGTGACTGTTGAAATTCTCTAAGATAAATTATAAGTACAACATTTGTTAAAAAGGAAAAAAAAAAAAAAAACAGCGACATTTTAAGCCTTTATATAGAGAACAAAATATTAGTATACAGAATCCCTAACGGTTTGACAGGCGAGTTATATTTTTTATAGAAATTAAACAACTTAATTGTTTTATTGTGATCTTAAGACTGATTTATTTTATATCTTTAATTTACTTTCATAAAAATTTACAAATTACATTTATTGTCAACATAAGCATTTCTTAACATAAAAAAATAACATTACTTAATACTAATTTTCGAAATGCTTATGGATTTATTGTTATTTCAAGTTTATTAATTAAAAGATAGTAAGGAAATGCTAAATTGCATTTCCTGTTTTCAATTAATGTATTTATCAAAAGGTGAATGAGTTTTACATATTTTTAAATTAATCAAGGTTAATTGCTAATGTATAGGTATAATATAACTCCTCCACCCTTTGACAAAAGACTCTTCTGAGTCGTCAAAGGGTGGAGGAGTTAAAAAACAATTAAAATATAAAAAATAGATAGTTAATATTTACATTTTTTTTGTATATTGTGTATATTGAATCATATTTCTTATTTCAATTAATGATAATTTACAATTACATATATCATAAAATTTTTGTTTTTAACATAGTTATTTTTAGAAAGTATTTATATGAAAGTATTATATGTAAATTTTAGTATTTTTAATATAAAATTTTGGATTGTTTGTACATATTTACAAACTTACAAACAATAAAATAAATTTTGTATCACTATCATGAGTTATGACGATAGAACGTTGTTATAAAAAAAAAATTACTTAATTTCAAGTCTCATTTGAAATTTGTTTCTTTTTTCTTTTTTTTTTTCTTTTATATTGGTTTACATTTTGTACAAAATATTTTCTTAGGTTTTAAGTTTCAATTTGTTACATAATTTTATTTTTTTTGTTTTTTCAAACCAAGTACAATATTCTTTATTTTTTTTTTTATATTTTTTCAACTTAGGTGTTACAATTATACATAAATTAATGATATTACCTAATATAAAAAGTACATATTTAATATGATATAGGTAACACAAATATTTTTTGTCATATTTTTTTTTGTTATTTACTACTGTTGTATTTATCTACATATTTATACATCTACATAATTCATAAACAAATTTCCGACCTATCTTAATAATTGAAAAATGAACTTCAAAAAATTTTTTATACCTAATTAGAATTTCATATTTTATTTTTATATTACTTTAATATTAGAGTACATCAAATTTTTCTATGTATAAATATTGGTAGGTAAAAGAAATGTATGTATATAAAAATTTTGTTTGTACATATTTCATAAAAAAAATTATTCTTCATTTGAAATTTAGATAACACCGTATTTTTGTTTAATAGTTTCTATATTAATTGGGTTTGGTATTATTTCATTTATAGAATTTTTTTCAATAGAAAAATTATTGTCGGTATTTTCATTTTTTGTTAGTTTAACACTGACTACATTTTCATTTGTTTTAAAATTTCCTTGAATTTGTGTTGATCCAATTTTAAATATTTTATAATATCTTAAATAATAATGAATTAAAACTATTAGGATTACCACTATTATTACTATTATTACAAATATCGTAAGAGTAAAATTAAAATTAACATTTTTGTGTTCTGTTAATTCTTTTATTTCTTTTATATTATTTTCCTGATTTATTACAATTTCATCAAAAGTTAATTTTTGTTCTGTAAATGTTACATTGTTGTTATACTATTGTGGTATTATAAATTTATCAATGAATATTATAGATTTGCTGTTATACTTATTATTATCTACTTGAATAGTGCAATTATGAAAAGTTACGAAATAGTTTCCGTTAAGTATCGGAACTCTTTCGTCACAAGTACTATTTAATTTCTTTTGATTCATGTTTATTAAAATTAAAATATTGTTTTCTATATTATTAATCCTAACTATACATTCCATTTGTTCATCAATTTGTTTATCTTTTGAATTTGGGACTGGTATTAACAATTTCTTATTAAAAACTCAAGTTTCGGTTGGAATTTTAATAGCAAATATAATTGAAATATAATTTTTAAAATCTACAGCGTAACTATTTATTTCCTCATTTGTTAATATGTTCGGATGCAATCCTCCTAATCTAGCGGAGGCAACATTATTTTGGATGTGCTCTACCTGATCCTTAATTAAGTCTAATTTAAGCATAAGTTGTAAGAAAAGCTTTCTTCTAAGAATTCGTCTTTTATAGTATCTATTTGGTTCAACCTTTCGCAAATTTTTTTTCTATCTAATTCTATTGAATTTGTTATTAGTTTTAATGTGTTATTAAAATTTTCATTTATTTTAACCTGTTGAGGAATGACTATTTTGTTTGATGATCATTAGGTGATTTTCAATATTTTGCCTATCTTAATCGTCCATATTTCCAAACAACCATTCGTTGCAGAACCAACGAAGTTGATTAGACCTCTTTTATGCCTATGAGGTAATATAGTTTTAATTTTATTTTGAATGTTTTTTATTTTATTATTAGCGAATTCTTTGTTATTTTTTGAGTTCAGAGAATTTGTTATGGTCTCTAAATTATTAGTCATTTCTAAAATTTCTGAAGGATAAACTATATGTAAAATTATATCAAATTTACTTACTATCTGTACTTCGTCAATTTTAACTTCTACATACCATAATTCAGAATCCATTATGTTATATGTATATCATTTATATCTAAAAAATGGTGTATTTGTATTTTCTCTGTTTGTTTGCTTTTTTTTCTACTAAGATTACTTGGTAGAAGTAATTTTGAAGTTATTTTGATAGCGATTTTAGTAATAATAGTTATTTTGAAGCGATTTACAACAGTGTCTAGTATAGGTATGTGATCATTATGTGATCAATTTTGTTCTTGGGAGTGAATTGTTTATACTTCTATTGACTCATTATTATTTATCTCATTATTTAAGTACTGATTTTCTTTAAACGGTTTCTCTAAGATAATACTCAAATTTTCAGTATCATTCCCCCCGTTTTTAGTTTTAATTGTCTCAATCAAATTTATTTCGTTATTACTTTTATCAATCCGATTCAAAAAATCGGCTACCTTATTATCTTTTCCTTTTATGTAATCTATTTTTATGTCATACTCTCCTAGTTGTATTAACCATTTTTGAAGTCTAGGGTTAATATCTTTTCCAGAATTTTTTGCTTGTAACCATTTTATAGGCTGGTGGTCTGTATTTAATGTTTTTCGTGATCATTTAGGGTACGAGAAGCAAAAGAGATAGGGTGACCATCTTGGGTCAAGACTGCTCCTTAAGCAAAATTGCTAGCATCTGTGACTAACTTAAATTTTTTATTATAATTTGGCTATCTCAGAACTGGATAATCCGTGATAATCTCTTTTAGTTTCTCAAAAGCATTTATATAGTTTGGGTCATTTGTATTTATTCTGCAATCTTTTTTTAAGTATTTGACAATTGGATAGGCGATTTTGGAGTAATCTTTTATAAACTTCCTATAGTACACAGTTATACCAAGGAAAGATTTAATTTGTTTTATTGTTGTAGGTAGTCTGAGATTTCTAATTGTTTCTATTTTATTCGGATTTGATTTAATGCCTTGTGGGGTCAATACGTGCCCTGCTTTTTTCAAAGTATTAAAAATTTTTCTCAAATTGGTTAAATGTTCTTCTAAGAATGTACTGAAGATAAAGATATCATCCAAATAAACAACGCAGATTTTGTTGATAAATTCTTTTAAAACTGAATTCATCAATCTTTGAAATGTGGCTGGGGAGTTCTTAAGAACAAAGGGCATTCTGGCAAACTCAAAATGGCCAAATGGAGTGGAAAATGCTGTATTTTTTCTGATTTCAGGCTTAACTAAGATCTGATGAAATCGCTTAGCCAAGTCGAAAGTCGTAAAGTATTGTAATTTTCTCAATTTGTCTAATATCGTGTCAATATTAGGAATTGGAAATTTATCACTTACGGTGACTTCATTCAGTTTCCTATAATCTATTACGATTCTCCATTTTTGTTGACCTGAATTGTCCTTTTTCTTAGGAACAATCCAAAGTGGACTGTTATAAGGAGAGTTGCTCTCAGTAATAATCCCTTGATCCAGCATTTCTTTCATTTGACGCTCAATTTCTAGCTCATGAATTTTTGGATAGCGATATATTTTCGAGTATATGGCGTTTTTTGAATTTGTTATTATCTCATGTTGTATTTCATAAGTAAAAGATAGTTAATCCTCCTCTATAAAAAATAGGTTTTCATATTCTTTTAAAAGTTTAGTGATTTTTATTTTTTTCTCGTCATTTAAATGTTCGAGGTTTATTTTGTCATATAAGTGACCACCAATTGGTTCAAGTGTATTAATATTAGAACTATCGAATGGATAACTATGATCAATAAAAATATTTTATTCCCTTTTACTTCGACGTATTTATGCTCTAAATTAATTTTCGTTTTGAACGGCATTAAAACATTTTGCGCTATAATGGCGTCTTAATTTCTACCAATTAATTCTACTACTTTCCAAGAAATAGTTCCAGAAGTATTGAACTGTTTTGGTATGGGGGTAACTATTGTATTCGTTATTTTATTTGTACCATTTATTGTACTATAAAACATAGGTTTGTCGAGTTTTTCTTCATTATAGTTTTTTAAAATATTTGGTCTTATAACACTTGTTGTAGAACCAGTATCAACTAGACATTTAATTAGTTGATTTTCGATATTTAAAGAAATTATGAGGAGGTTGAATTCCGAGGCTCGCCTTGAAAATTTACGGGATTATCCTGTAAATTTCCGATTTCCATCGAATCTGGCCTATCACTAAAATAATTACTATTTCGTCGATCATTAAAATTAATTTTTTGTCTACTTTGTCCAGAATTACTATAAAAATTGTTAGGTGTTCTATAATTATTTGAAATGTTATTAAAATACCTACTTTGGTTTGCGTTACTGTTATATTTGGGAAAATTCCTAGAATTTTGGCTAATTTTAGTTGAATTATTGCTTACTGATAAATTTTTATTATTGTTTATTTATTATTATTATTTTTATTATAATTACTATTTCCTAAAAGATTGGGATTTTGCGGAGTTGGTTTTTGAAATTTTTTATTATTGCTATATTTATTATTATTAATTTTCCTATGGTTAATATCTATTGTTGTTACATCGTACTTATTCTTACTTACTTACTTACATCGTACTTATATCGTTCTTATAGCGTACTTATTATAAATTTCTATCATATTTGAATTTTCAGGAATGTGAGCTCTTATATTACCATCTATTCTATCAAAATTTCAAATAAACCTCTACTAATATTTTCCGGTTTCCATCAAGATCATATAATTCATTTAATTGGTAATTAACACTAATAAATTCATCAAACAATTCTCTTAAATTACGTACCTTATAAATCTGCAATAATTAAATAGTTTAGAATAGCTTTTGTGTGGTTGGAAGTGTTGTTTCAGTTTCGTTTTTACGTCTTCCCACGAAGGCTCGTCTCAATTGTCTAATACATTTTTCAGCTTCATTTTTGTTTCCACATAACTCTCTTGAATTTTCTACAGATTTTATGAATGATGTTAAACTATGTTTATTATTACCAGAAAATGTTTTTAGATGACGAAATTGACTAATAATATTATCAGTACTTGAATTAAATGCATTTTGTTGACTTGCTTGTGGTTGTTGTTGTTGGAGGATTTGTTATTGTTGTAGGTTTATTCGTCCTTCCTGTTGAATTACAATTCTGGAGAGTTCATCAAATTGATTTCTTAATTCATCGATTGTAGACATATTTTCACTGTTTCTTAAAAGCTTTTGTTTCACAATATTATTAGTGTTAGTGTTAATGTTTCGAATTTTTGTTATAAAGCTTGGTTGTATTTATTTTATTAAACTAAAAATTTATTTATTATTCTAGTTCGATTTAACTAAAATTTTAGCATTAAATTACAATTTTTTTTTTTTATTTATTCTTCTTTTTTTTATTATTTAAGTTTTCAAAATATAGATTTATTTGTTTACTATATTATATGTATTTTCTATTATTATTTTTTATTAATTTATTTTTATATTTAAAATCAAAATTTTAATTTTTTTTTTTTTTATTATAATTTTTTCTTAAAACTAATTTGTTTGTTTTTTTTTTGAGAAAATTTATTTTAAACTGACAAAAAAATTTGTCTGAAAATTTTTATTTTTTTGTTTTTCTAAAATTTTTATTATTATTTTTTTTTCAATTAGAAAGCAAGGGTCTCTTAATTTTTAACTTATTGATAAAATTTATTACATATTTACAATTTCTTTTCAAGTCACTTTAAAATAAATAAATAAATTCTAAATAATCTTCGGATTAAATTTTCCGTGACTGCGCCAGTTATGTTTTTTATAGAAATTAAACAACTTAATTGTTTTATTGTGGTCTTAACACTGATTTATTTTATATCTTTAATTTACTTTCATAAAAATTTACAAATTACATTTATTGTCAACATAAGCATTTCTTAACATAAAAAAATAACATTACTTAATACTAATTTTCGAAATGCTTATGGATTTGTTGTTATTTCAAACTTATTAATTAAAAGATAGTAAGGAAATGCTAAATTGCATTTCCTGTTTTCAATTATTTTATTTATCAAAAGGTGAATGAGTTTTACATATTTTTAAATTAATCAAGGTTAATTGCTAATGTATATATATATAACTCGCGCGCGTTCGGTACGGTTTCTGGAAATAAAAAGTAAGTCCGTTCTAATTATTATATACTAACAAAACTCACACAATATTAAATATAAACATTTAACAACACCAACATTTATAATAAAATATTTATAAAAACATTCAACAACATCAACAAAATATATAAAAATTTTAAAAATATTTTTGCAACATTGTTTTATATGCTAAAATTTTATTAACAAAATAAGGATTAACTAATTTGATTTATATAAGTTGTAAGTAGTTCTATATCGCGTTTAAGATGTCAAAGGCAAAAACGAAAGCAATAATTATTGCGTAATTGGAAACCAATTTAAAGGATATGCTAACCTTTCAAGCTGGTTTTAAGGAACTAGGATCGAAGTTACGTGCGACTCAATTGGAAAAAAGGCTGACATTAGTAGAAAACAGATTCAAGGAGTCGGAGAAATTGCACATGGTTGTTGTTGGCATGGATGATGTCGAAGAATATTTGAAGAGTGAAACATGGACGAAAATTTTAGAAGACATATGGATCTGCGACCTGAGTTGAAGAATGCTTATGACCAGCTAGTAAAGGAAACCCTCGATTTGAGTTCATCATTGGTTCCAGCTACAAGATTTTGCGCCACCACTCTTGAGTTTACCCCTGTTTAATGGCACGTATGAAAACTGTCCGGCCTTTAGGAATACTCTAGACGCCTTTTCCTTCAATACTCGCAAATGTCGAATATCCAGAAATTGAACGTGCTAAAGACCAAGGAGGACCAAAAAATGATGCAGCAATGCTCATTCAACATTTAAATTTAGAAGAATCAGATTTTAAGTCAGCCATAACTATTCTCACTGATCGTTATGAAAACCAAAGAGTGCTGGTAAACACACAGCTAAGGGTTCTACTAAATCAACCACAAATTACAGCTGAGTCGGCAACAGCAATCAAAACCATGCTGGACACCACTATTGCAGCCTATCATTTCTTAAAAAATTTAAACATCCTCGTGGAAAGCTGGAATAGTATTTTGATTTTTTTATTGGTTCAGAAGTTACCATTTCGAACTCAACAATTGTGGGAGGAAAAGATTGGCAACTCTCGAACAGTATCGGAATTCACAGTGTTCAAGGAATTTTTAGAAAACTGATTTCGGACTTTGGAATCTTTTCATCGTAATCATCCGAATCACATTAAATCAAAGGAGGTTAAGCAAGTACCTACCAAAAGTTTTCACATCGCGTCAGTAACTGGAGTTATTTGTACCATGTGTAAACAGTCGCATATTTTGAGAAAATGTAAAAAATTTTTAGAACTTGCTCCCATTAAACAATTGGACTTTGTAAGAACAAAAGCGTTATGCTGGAATTGTTTAGGAGAAGGACACAAAGTACCTCAGTGTTCCAGCAAACACAAATGCCATGAATGTCAGAAGCCACATCATACGTTACTGCACTTAACTAGGTCACACGCAGCCACTTGGAGCGCCATATATGTCACATGCGCGATCAAGCAATCATATTTTGAATATCAACAGTCCCAGTTTCACACCTTCAAACAATAGTAGTTCTCCGGAGTGTCTCCAGTGTCCTGACAAGGATGTAAGTACTACAGTGTTCACCAAATTCAACAAACAAGTTTTGCTCGCCACTGTTTTGGTCAAAGTAATAAATTCTTCTGGAAAGGAAAACACAGTGCGTGCGTTACTTGACCAAGGATCTCAAGCATCCTTCATTACCGAGAAAATAGTGCAAAGAGTAAACTTAAATAAAGAAATTGTCAGTGCCACAATCCAAGGCATTGGAAAATACAACAATCAAACAATTAATAATAAAACCACTTTCACCATAAAATCAGTCGTGGATGAACATTTTATTGACGTGGAAGGATTCATTATGAGAAAACTAACTTAAATATTACCATCGTCAAGAATCAATTATGAGAAGTGGGATCATATAGTGGATTTAACATTAGCAAACCCTCATTTCAATCAACCTGGAGTTATTGATCTATTACTGGGAGCCGAAGTTTTCAATAAAATTATATTACCTGGTGTCAAAAGGGGCACAGAGGGTACCCCATTAGCTCAAAATACAATATTTGGTTGGATCCTATCGGGGCGAAATTCACCAAGTTACAACACAAAACATCACCATAGTCAATTACCATTTAACTCACAAGCTAGAAGAACAAGTAAGAATGTTTTGGGAAATAGAAGAAATCCAGAATGTTAATACCTTAACAGAAGAAGAACTTAAATGTGAACAGATTTACAAAGAAACAACCATTAGACTACAAATAGCAAGGTATCAAGTGTCACTGCCATTACGAGAATCCACGCTCAAACGCCATTTGGGAGCGTCAAGAAACATTGCAATTCGCCGACTTCATCAACTAGAAGCTAGATTCGAACGAAATAATAAGTTCAAAACTGAATACTGTAAAGTAATTAATGAGTATCTAAAATTAGCTCACATGATACTCATCACACTTCACGAAGCTATGAAAGATGATCAAGTCAAACACACAACATGTTATCTGCCGCATCAAGGAGTCGTAAAGGAATCCAGTACCACTACAAAACTGAGAGTGGTCTTCGATGCGTCATGATCGACAGAAAGTGGAACATCCTTAAACGACATTATGTTAAAGGATCGGGTCATTCAAGACGAATTAGTGCAACTATTCATCCGATGGCGCAAACATAGAATTGCTTTCATAGTAGATATTCAAAAAATGTATCGGCAAGTCTTAGTTGACAAGAAACATGCTAATTACCAACGCACAGTGTGGCGTGATAACACCAACGAAAACGTTAAAGATTACAAATTGTTAACCGTCACGTTTGGAACGAAAGTGCACCATATTTAGCGACACGAATAATGCAACAATTAGCCTATGATGAAGCGCAAAACTTTCCACTAGCTTCACGAATCACTAAGTCAGATTTTTATGTAGATGATCTGCTATCAAGAGCAGAAGATATAGAGTCAGCCGTACAAATTCAACAAGATATGATAGAACTTATGAATCGTGGTGGTTTTCCATTAAGAAAATGGATGCCAAGGAGTTAATATCAGAGATGTCTAAGAGTGAACAAGAGAAAATGTTGCCCTTAGCTTCAGATCATAAAGGTGAAGTACGCACTTTGGGAACTATTTGGATCCTAAAGCAGATGTATGCTATTACTCTGTGAATTTTTCACCGCTGTCACAAATTTGTTCAAAACGAACAATTTTATCACAAATCGCCAAGTTGTTTGATCTGTTAGGTTGGCTAGCTACAATAATCATAACAGGTAGAATAATAATGCAGAAATTATAGTTAGAGGGTCTTATTTGAGATGATAATGTGAGTCATGAGTTGCAACAGCAATGGAACAAATATTATAATAATTTATCGGATATAACACAAATTCGAGTTCCAAGATGGCTTCACAATTCAAAACAGAACTCAGGGCTTGAACTCAATGCATTTGCAGATGCATCAAACAAAGCATACGCGGCAGTAATTTACCTATGTACTGTTGACCAAACCGGGCCACAGAACCATACGTCTGGTCTTACCAAAAAGTAGAGTTGCTCCGATTAAAACGTTATCATTACCACAATTAGAACTGTGTGCTACAAGTTTGGCCGCAAGGTTGATGCAAGTAGTACGTAAATCACTAAAACTAAATGAAACTATCAAATTTTACGGATGGAGTGACTCAGAAATCGTACTAGCTTGGTTGAAAGCATCCCAGTAAGTGGACTGCCTTTCTCGCAAACAGAGTATCAGATATTCATGACATTTTAAAGGGAAATGTGGTCATATGTACCAACGAAGCAAAATCCAGCCGATTGTGCAACACGAGGGCTGTGTCCATCAGAATTGGCAAAGCATAAAATTTGGTGGAACGGTCCAGAATGGCTTTCCAAATCACCAGATGTTTGGCCTATACAAAAACTAACAACAACCGAAATGGAAAAAAGGAAAATTGTAATTTGCCCTTCAACAAGCGCAAAAGTTGACATTTTCGAAGTCAATTTCTCATTATTACATAGATTAATAAGAGTAACTGCATATTGTCGTCGATTTTTTACCAAATTAAAATGCAAACCAAAATCCGACCACGTAGAGCATCTCACAAACTCGGAAACGGAAGATGCTCTTAATATATTAAATAGAAGAGCGCAAGCTAGAAATTTTCAAAAGGAAATAATCGCATTGAAAGGTAGCCAACCAATTGAAAATAAAGGTCGAATATCAAAACATAATCCCTTCTTAGACAAGAATGGACTATTGCGTGTTGGAGGAAGGTTAAGAAATTCCAGTATACCATTTAACCAAAAGTATCCTATTATATTCTCAGATAACGACCATCTCACCAAACTGTTAATAGAAAAAGTACACAAGCAAACATTACATGGCGGTTTTCAACTGATGATGTCTGTACTTCGCACTAAATATTGGATCAACAATGCAAGGAATAGTATACGTATGATGGTACATAAATGCATACCTTGTTTTAAGCAAAAGGCTGAAACACGAACACAATTAATGGGGGATTTGCCAAGTGTAAGAACACAAATTTCTAGACCATTTACACATATAGGGTTAGATTATTGCGGGCTATTCGAATTAAAGGCGCATAAAGGTAGAGGTGCAAAGAAATATAAGGCATACGATTCATTATTTATTTGTATGTCAACTAAGGCAATTCACTTGGAGTTAGTTACCGACATGTTATCAGACGGCTTCTTCGCGGCATTCCGTCGATTTTGTGCGCGAAGAGGATTATGTCGAAATATCTACTATGACAACGGCACTAATTTCGTTAGTGCTAATAGAAGCTTAATGAAGCAATCCAACATCATGATTAAAGAATACAAGCCCCAAATAACTGAGTTAACAGGAAAGGAAGGTGTTAACTTTCATTTCATTCCACCCTTATCTCCTCACTTCGGAGGTTTGTGGGAAGCCGGAGTTAAATCCACAAAGTACCATTTAAAACGAATTTTGAACACCATTTTAACTTATGAAGAATTTTCAACTTTTTTGTGTCAAGTAGAAGCTTGCTTGAACTCAAGGCCTTTATATGAAATAACTAATAACATTGACGATTTAGCACCGTTAACTCCTGCACGTTTTCTTACAGGAGAAAACATGTTTGCAACACCGTAAATGTCTTTGTTAGATACTAATCCAAATAGGGTAGATAGATGGCAACATTTGCAGCACATGTTACAAAGTTTTTGGATGAGATGGCAAAAGGAATATTTAAGTCGACTACAACAACGACCTTAATGGTCAGCACAAGTAGAAAATGTTAAACCAAACCAATTAGTGTTATTGAAGGAAGATAATTTGCCACCATATCATTGGCCACTAGCCAGAATTACTCAGATACATCCTGGTTCGGATGGGTTGGTTCGAGTCGTTATGTTGCGTACAAAACATAATGTCATCAAACGTCCGATAACAAAGATTTGCTTACTACCACATGATTAACAATATATCAACCATTGTTAAGCCAACCATGTATGGAAGCAACACAAACACTTAAACGCTTAAATCTATCGCTCATAAACAAAAAAATAGTTGGTTAATCTAAAATCCATCGCTTATAAAAAAAAATATATATAATAATAATTCGCTAATATTTATACGCGAAACTCATTTAATAATCAAATATGATTCTTTAATATTTATACGCTAAATTCGTTAAAATTAATTAAAAACAAAAAAATTATAGCCAAAAATAACTCGTCCGTCGAAATAAAATCAAAATTCCAAATTCGTCATGTAAAAAAAAAAAACATGAAAATTAAAAATATTGTCACACACACACTAAATAACATTTGAAATTTACATATCAACAAAAACAACGAAATCACATATCAACATAATTCAAGTATTTATACATTCACACAAACTAATTCACACAATAATTCCTACGTATAAAAAATGTCTTATTAACTGCAAAAGGATATACAAATTTTCTAAAACTAATAATATAATTCTTAAACTTTTATATTTTTTTTTTCATGTTACTACAATGTACGTTCACCGGAACCTGCAAATTATCTGAATACGTTGTTACGAACTTCAAATGTCATGATCTTTTTGAATATTTAACCTAAAAAACACTTCACCCATGATGAAATTAGTATTAATCGAGCATGAATTTGAATGATACAAGTTACCCATCCACATTGCAACTCACATAACTTACCTCAATAAGCTGGCATTACTTCAATATAATGCCAAGACCGGCAGTATGTTTCTGCAGTCATCATATTTTGCTGGTTTCTCGTTCATGTAAAAATAAAAACAAAAGAACAAAGAATCAATTACAAATTAAAATTATTTTTGTACTTATCTGAGTAAAGGTTGAATCCTGGTTCCTGAGTGCTGGTTAAATCATTACCAGATCAGCATACAACATCTTGGAACATCATCTTTATTTTTGTTTATGTACCTAAAAATTAAAATCTTATAAGATTCTTATGTACATTTTGTTTTAAAGTATTATTGATACTTACATTAATTGTCAAAACTAAACAAATTCACAGTATTAGATATAAATTGTCAAAATATAATTGTTTTTATTTTGGGACATTAACTAAAATTATTTTAATTCACATTAATTTTATATTTTTTATATATTCAATAATTTTAACTCTTTATATACACTACCATAGAATAATAAATTACATATAGAAGAGACACGTCAAGCAAAGAATAATAAATTACCAAGGCCTAAATAAACAGGCCAAGAACTGAAAACGCATGAATGTAGTTGTGAGAGAATGGCAATCGAGTCTCGCATACATTCAAACAAATGCCATTAAAATTTAATTTTAAAAGATTTTTTTTGTTTTTATTATTTTGTTGTTTTTTTCGAAAAAATGCCCATTTTTAACAATTTTCATTACGAGTTTTCGTTATGAAATATTCCCCAAAATATGTCAAATTTTATATGAAAATTTAATTTGGAATTTTTCCTACAACATATCAAAAAATTAGCTTTCAACTCGTAATTGTAACTTAATATTTAATAAAATTACTTTTAGGTCTTTTTAGTTATTTTTTTCCGCTTGCTTTTTGACATTTGTAAAAGTAGAAGAAGAGAATTTTTTTTCAAAAAATAAGAGTGGGATTGAAAGTTTTATTTGAAAGCTTTCAACCATAACCTAAAATATAAAAATTGTATATGAAATGGGTAAGTACTTTTATAATCAAATTGAGTTTTAATATTTTTAATTTTATTTAAACATTTTAAAAATGTCATATAATTAAAATTTAGAATTTTTTCTTTCCTCTTGTAAGAAAATTAATTTTCAACTCGTATTTTTCAGCCATATTTCGAGCACATAAAAAAAGGGAGTCACAAATTCTGGTAAGCAAATTATTAAATATTTTGATACACTCCATAAAAAAAAAGTAGTGGTGTAGGAGATATAAGTAATTTTAAATTTTATTTTATAAGATATAATTAATTAATTATTACTTATTATAATTAGTTTTGTTTGTTTTTTGTGTTAAATTAGTTTTATAATTTTAAACAGAAAATCGTATTTGAGCATAGACAATAAATTATTAATATATAAAGTGATATTTAGCAGCATTCTTTGCTACGCTTTCGCCGTATGGATGGATTCTGCAAAATCGCATTTACTTGTTTTACAAAGAAAGCAGAACTCCGTGCTAAAATTAATTCTAAAGAAAAACAGATGCTTTTCAACCGCAAGGTTACATGAAATCGCCCAAGTGCCTACAAGTCAAGACAAAATTGATAGATTTTTTCCAATTCAAGAGAACTGCTTTAACAATTCAAATCCTCTAATAAATAATATTTTCAGTATAATCTATGTTAACTATATGTAAATTCTAAATTTAATAATTAGTCTATAGGTTAGTTTTAAGTATCTAGTTATAAGTCGTTAAAAAATGTGTCAGTAGGTTTTTTAGCCATTTTTGCTACACCAACTAAATTTTTTAATAATAAATATTAATTCTTTTCTCTTAATTTTAAGTCAAAGTTGAAAATACTCCTATTATAGTGTGATTTTCTAAATTTGTAAATATTGGCTTTTTTGTACACAAAATTTTTTTTTTTTTTAAGGCTTAATAAATAAATAAATAAAATAAATAATTTTGTATTTACGGTTTTTTTTGTTTTTTATAAATTGTTATATTTTTTTGTCTTTTATCTTATTTTTTTATATAGCCTTTTTTAATTTTTTATACATATAAACTCTGTAAAATGAAAATGAAACTAATATTATTTTATATTTTTTACAAAATGATAATTATTTCGGTTGCAATTTTAAATTTAGAATTATCATTGGTTATCAGTTTGGAATACAAATGATAATAAAAATAGATTTTCGAAAGACACTTTCAATGCTTTAGTATTCAATACTAAAACATTAATAGATTTAGTTCATCTATCCTTAACGGAGCTTCAAATGGACTATGTTTTATTAGGCAAATTACAAACTGATTCTTTAGAAAATAGATTCCGTTTATATCGTTCTCTAGCTGGGTGCAATTTTACTTTGACGAACTTAACAGAGGAGGTCTTTCTTTACCGACTATCAGACAAATTATGTTTTATTTCATATGACAGCAATTTTTTAGGAGATTTTACGGGAAACAAATTTAAAAAAAAATTTCTTTGAGCAAAGTAATCAAAAAAGAATACTAATTGAACTGACGTTAAATAGTCTTTGTTTGGGTATGAATGACATTGATTTGGAATCGACGTGTAAATGCGGCAATAGTAGCCGCATAATTTTTTTCCAAATAAGTAAAACATTTGCAAATATTTTATTAAATAATTACACAAAACGGGAAATGACATATTAAAATCTAATAGACAAAATCGCAAATTAAAAATATTTCAAAATTAAGAAGGGTTATATAATTTTTTGTGATATTTTTTAATTTCGTGATATTTTGTTAATTTTGAATTTTGTGATATTTTTTTAATTTATTGTTTTTTTATTAATATTTTTGTTTCTACTTCATAAATATTACACTGTTTTTTTTTAGAACTGAGGGGATTAGGCCTATTGAGAACATCACTTTAAAAAAAACGCTCCATATTCCCTACCTCAAAGGTGGTGTGGGAATGGGAAAAATTTTTAGATATTATAAATTATTACTTATATAAATATTATTTAATTATTGCTTATTTCACAATAACTTATATTTCAGTTAATAATTTTTTATTTTTAAAATTTAATAAAAATTTTTACTAAGTTAATTTAAAATCAAAATTGTCAATAAAACTTTTTTTGTTATCAGTAGTGTACTATAAAAACACTCTCATTGACTTTCACGAGACTCGAATCTTAAGAACTTTAAGAAGCTTTTAAAATAAAAAATTTAAAGGAAGACAATTTTTTAAATGCATATTTATGAATGAAAATATTATATTTTAAAATATATATCCATAAGACTACGTGTAAATTTGTTAAAAGCTGGCCCCTTATTAAGCTTTTACTCTCTGCACTTCATGGCCTGATAATTGATGTGAGTCTCGTAAATTACATATAGAAGAGACACCTCAAGTAAAAATTTGCGATAACATTTTATTAAGAAAGCTTTTGACTTGCCTCCACTCGTAGAAAGTTTTTAATTTTTTCTATGTTCATAGCGGCATACTGTTTATATATTTATATATACATATATGTATATATTCATTCACATGCACTAATGCATGCCCAAGATCTAAGCAAAACCTAAGTAAACAGGCCAAGAACTGAAAACACATGAATGTAGTTGTGAGAGAATTGCAATCGATTCTCACGTATTCCGCGTATGATAATTTCATAATTGATGTGAGACTCGATTATAGCCATATAAGCGTGTACAAAATTTTAAAGTATGAAAGTAGTTTCGACGTATACTATTACGATATTTAGGCAATTTATCTTAAGAAGCTTTTAAAATAAAAAATTAGAAGGAAGAAATTTTTTCTCCTCTTTCTAATATATTAAGTTTAGCCAAATTTTTGAACTGTCGAGAACTAACTCTTGATATTTTTTCAGATTCCCAAACAAAACTTTCGCAACAATACCAGTATGAAATAGTCTAGAATTTTTAAATGATGGTAATAGCACTGGTTATTTTTTGTAAACCAATCAGAAAATTTGTTACAAGCGGATGTTTTTATAATACATAATATAATAATTTTATAATAAGTCTACGATATTTTTCTTAATACCTTCCATTTCAGGTGTTTTGTTTGTAACTGCTTTGAAAATATTTAAATGGTAAGAACAAATTTCAAAAAAATAGTTTGTGGGCGCTATCATTTTTCCAAAGTCAGGCTGTTTTGAATAATTTTTGTGGAATATAAATCTTTCAGATGTACTTTATAACGATATTGTTTCACCCGTTTTTCTCATAATATTTTCACAATTCATACAGTTAATTTGAGGGAGTATTCTAAAAAGTACAAACCCTGCGAAATATCTAAGTGAAAGTTCTTCTGCAATTAAAATATCATCTTCAATAATGTTGTATTCTGGCATTTCTTCATCTTTTTCTGGACTATTATTTTCTTCCTCTATATTTTCTTTCCGTTTTGTACTTCTTTCGTTAAAATTGATATCATCATTCGATTCAAAACTCGGACTTGTTTCAACAATACTTTCGAAGTAGAAAACATCAGGCTGACAATTTGAATTATTTTAAAAATATGATATTTTATGGCACATAATTTTGGCAAGATTTGTAATTTTGTATTACATAGATTATAAAGAGAAGGGTTTTTATTAAATCCACCTTTATTTCTAATTGCGGAAAATAAATTTTCTAATGGACCTTGTTTGGTTTTATACGTTAAAAAAAATTCACCTCCGGATACTCTTTAAAAATGTCTTCAGACAAAGCTAAAGTACCCTAAATTTTTTGCACTAATCCGTCTACCCAAAAACTCCTATTGAAATCTTCGAAACTAATCGTGTTTAGCTTCTCCAAAGCATTTTCCAAAAAATCGCGAGTGATTCCTATACGTTTTAGTGGATTTCTGTACAAATTTTTGCTAAATGGTTTTGAACTATTAAGACAATCAAACAAGTTGTTCATAAATTCGAAGAAATTTGCCGTTGAAATTGCGTTTTCTGTAGTTTTTGAACTATACACTACACATTTTGAACTATACAACTATACATATACACTTGACGTGCAGTTTGAATGCAGCCTTCATAGTGTTAGTAAAAACTTGTGAAGCATGAAACTTTCATTTTTTGTCAATTATTGGGTTTTGCATGTCCTAATGTTAATTTGCAACACATTTTTGTAGAATTATCCTTTTCCGCATAAAATATCTCCTCAACACATTACCAAGTAACAATACCACCTTCAAAAAAAAAATTTTTTAGCAATAAGGCATTACGAGTACTTTTTAGTAAATGGGGAACATCATAAACTGCATATATTTTAGAAGATTTGTGGAAAAAGTACGGTTTATTTTTAGATACCTACTCCTAATAAATTAAAGCAGCTTTTATTATTAGAGCATTGGTCATTTCCTATGCACCTTATATTAAAGCCCAAGTTACTGCAATAATCAATTACGCTTTTAATTTTCTCAACTAAAAGTTTACCAAAAATAGGTTTTTCTGTAGTGTAAAAACTAATTATGTATTTCCAATCCGAAAAAAGTGCTCTTAACATAAACACGCATACGTATTTAGCAACTTGGTTTGTTTTTTTATCACCACAATCTTGATATCCTACAATTAAATTTTGAGTTTTGCAATAAAACAGCGTTTGTTGTATCGCAATTTCATCCAAAACTAACACTACCTCCCTTTTTTCCATTGGTAGATTCGATGAAAGAGATCTTAAAATGTCAATATCAATGATACCTGGTGTAAGATTTTTAACTATCTGCGACCGATTCAAAGTTCTTAAACAAGATAAATTTACATTATTTGTTAAATATTTATAAAATGAAGGCGATTTATAGTTCATGTCAAGAGCTAATTCTTTTTCCTCCTTTTTCTAACATAATTTCTTAGATTTTGGATGTAATATCATCTTACTGAATATTTTGGCATTATTATTTACCCCCTTTAAACCATCAATAAAAAATGATAATGAACATTTCCTTTGTCTCACTTGCTGTAATCGTCTTTTTGCAGATGATACAAGATGCGCTTTCTTTATTGTATTTATTTTGTTACTTGCTCTAAGTTTCTTGTATTTCTCTAGGAGTTTCGAATATTTTGACGTATAAAACTTTAAATTCTGTTGCGACTTTTGTTTGAAGTTTGAAGTTGCAGTTTACATCTCGGAATGTTTCCATCTCTAAGCGATAAACTGGAGGTTCGTAAATTGTAAATAGTTAATTCACTAAAAGTTAAATCCTCATTTTTTTTTTAAATATATGAATACGTTTTTCCGTTAAATAAAACTGTGTTATTTTCAATTAAATTAAATGTAGGTATTGCTCTCTTTTGTAATGGTTTTTTCCCTATATCTGAAGTTATAAAATAATGACTACAAACATAAAAATTGTTTGTTTTCGGTGCATTATTTAATTTTAAAACCGGAAGCCATTCATTTCTAAACCTGTAAAATTTTAACAAAGGATTGTCCCTTTTCTTTTTTCCACAAGAAGGAGTCAAGCAACTTACTCCCCAAACTTTTTTGCGATTCATAATATCTTAACTAAAATCGTAATATTAAATAAGTTATGAAATCAATTCATTTTTGTACTCGTAAATTACATAGATATGTACATACATACATTGGTACTTACCAATTAGAAGAGTATTTTTATAAATTTGATTTATTGATTGAAATGTTTTATTTAATTATCGAATTTTATTATTTTATATCAAGTTTAATTCAAATGCTGAGTAAACTAAACAAAAAAGAAACTTACATATGCATAGTTCATATTTATAATATTGTTTGGTACCTACGTATGTATATTATTTTTACCTGGTACCTGGTATGTATATTATTTTTTAATTTATTTACCTAAATACATAGTATGTACATAATTTTTTAAACAATAAATGTTTGTACCAGGAAACTATTATTAAAATAAAATCCCTTATCAATTTATATATTATGATCAATATACGTAACCACTTTTTTTTTTTAACTTATTTTCTAGAAAACAAATTTACGAATTGAACAATTTTTCAATACATATTTTGAAATTATAGGCATCATAAATCATAATTCCATACAAGATCAATAAAAACAAGAACAAAATATTAATAGTTTTTTGTTCTGTTTTTATATTATTCTTATTTATTCTATATTTGCATTGGCATGCATTAGCGGATGTGAATGAATATATACATATATGTACATATGTATATATAAATATATAAACAAAAATATTAAATAGTATGCCGCTATGACCATAGGAAAAATTAAAAGCTTTCAAACGAGTGGAGTTAAGTCAAAAGCTCTCTTAATAAAATGTTATCGCAAATTTTTACTTGAGGTGTCTCTTCTATATGTAATTTATTATTCTATGACACTACATATGTTTTTTATATACTTTGTTTTTTTTTTCATTTTATTATGTACTTTAAAAATTCAAGGTTACTGAACTTGAGTTAAACGTTAATCTTGAACCGTTTAACTCAAGTTTATATAAACCCAAATTTTATGAATTTTTAATTAATCGTTATCGCAGAGTCGTAAAAAAGGTTGTTAAAATAAAATAATTGAAAATAAAACAGTGCGTTTTTTTATAATAAAAAAAAAAAAAAAGTGCATTTTTAATTTCAACATAAAAATAACAGTGCGTTATTAACTTTTTAAAAGCAGTGAAAATTCATTTTTTTTGGATTGAATTGAACATTTAAATTATATTAAATAAAAACATTTTTTTTGTATTTATGTTTTTAAACAAACAATCTGACTGGTCAAAAAAATATGTTGATTTAAATCAAAGACTATATATATATAAGACATTCCAAGTAGAACAAATTTTTTAGTATAGTAAAGTTTTAGTTTAGTATATAAAATAAAAATAAGGCTGCGCCCCAAATAGTCGCGACATCTATCAGTATGAAATGTATTCATCTTTTATGTTGTAGTAAATTCGTTTTTTTTTTAAATTTTAAATATACATAAACGTTTTTCATTCTTTTCTTTTTTTCTAGTTTTTTTCTAGAATTGTCACAGACAATTTGTGTATTTAAACATATTTTTTTTTTTGCAAAATAAGAGTATATAAAAATGTGTTATTTAGAATGATTAAGAAACGAATAATTCGTCGTTTCAATTAAAGTAAACTGTATTGACTATAATATGTATATGAAGAAGGATTTAAATTTTTACTTTATAAATTTAAATATATAAAATTATTAATTAACATTATATATAGGATTAATGTTAATTAGTTTAACTAAGTAGGTATATATGTATATGCATGTATAAGTATGTATTTATACTTAGTTAGAATTTACATACTTTATATACCTACTTACATATACAGTAATCCCTCGCACTGCGCGGTTTCGGAATTGCGCGCTTTTGTTTTTACCACCAAAATTTCGCATTTCGCGGTAAAAGTTTCGCAGCAGTGCGTTCTTTTTCATTACTAACAAGTAAGCAATCATTATTAACATAAGTTTATTTTACAAAATCATTAGAAGAAATGTGAAACTCAACAGAAAATAGTTCAAATTAATCAGAAGATGAAAATGAACTGATTTAAAAACTTCAATTTTTATGAATTAAGTACCTACATAATCATAATTTTTACTTTTTTTTTGTGTTTAACTGTTACTGTTTAATACTGAATAAGGACTTTATTATAATTATGTACTTACTTTAAATTTAATTTTTTTATGAGAATTTTAGGATTCGGAACGTATCCGCCTATATAAGTTATACAAAATGGGATTCACAGTGCGCGATTTCGGTGTGTGGCTGTTTTTTCAGAACGTATCTACCGCACAGTTCGAGCGATTACTGTATTATATAAGTACATATATACATACATATATACAAAGTATGTACATATGAATATTCACTATAGTCAACTATAGGGAAAAAACCTTTTTTTGAATTTTATGATTTATTTTATAGTTTTTTAATATACCTACATAATATTATTTATGATCATATCAAAGTACCATTCCATGCATACATACATACATACATATAAAATTTATTCACTTTTTAGCACATTTCCAAAAAAATTTTGAAAAAATGTGCTTATTAGTTTCACTCTGTCCGTCCGTCCGTCCGTCCGTCCGTCCGTCCGTCCGTCTGTTTACAAAACTTCTACACCGTTAAAGATAGAGAAAAAAAATTTTAACCATAGGTAGGTCTCATAAAAAAAATAATTTTGTGGAACAACTTTTTCATGTAGCCCCCCTCATTACGGAGCTACACCCCCTCAAACTTTGAAAAAGCCCTATTTTTAAATGCATATATCTTATGTTCTGCTTAAGATTTTTTCAATCTGAAAACGTCATTCGACAGGTATTTCTTTTATCTTTGTAAATTAATATCAAAATTATACAATTTTTTTAAATTTAGTATTTAAATTTACCGTTATGTGAAAACCAAATTTTGCATGATTTTTCTACTTTCATAACTCCGGCACGCTTCTAGATACAAGCTTGAAATTTTGAGGCAAGAAAGAACTTTTAGAATTAGTATAAGTTTGCTCAGAAAATTTTTTCGGACCACCCCCTGTTTATGAGCTATTAGGGCTTAAAAATTGAAAATTTGCTATTTTTAAACACCTGTAACTTAGGAACCTGCACACATTTTACTTCTGCAAGATGTAAAAATTAAAGCTACAATAATATATTTTTACGTGTGTGAAAGGTTTATTTTAATTGTAAAGGGTTCCAAAGTTGCAGCTCTTCAAAGTTGTAAAAAAGCCCCATTTTCAGATGTATATATCTCGGGCTCTGCGTAATAGTTTTGCAATCTAAAACCGGCAGAAGATCGAAAATTTTATTATCTATATAAAACAATATCAAAATTATGTAATATTTTGTAATTTACTATTTAAATTTACCGTTATGTGAAAACCACATTTTGCATGAAATTTCTTTTTTCATAACTCCGGCACCCCTTTAGATAGGAACCTGAAATTTTGAGACAAGAAAGAACTTTTAGAATTAGTATAAGTTTCCTCAGAAAATTTTTTGGTAACGCCCCCTCTTTAAGAGTTATTACGCCTCAAAAATTGAAAATTTGCTATTTTTAGACACCTGTAACTTAGGCACCTGTAAAAATTTTTCTTCGGCAAGACATGAAAATGAAAGCTACAATAATATATTTTTACGTGTGTGAAAGGTTTATTTTAGTTGTAAAGGGTTCCAAAGCTGCAGCTCTTCAAAATTGTAAAAAAGCTCCATTTTCAGATGTATATATCTCGGGCTTTGCGTAATAGTTTTGCAATCTAAAACCGGTAGAAGATCGAAAATTTTATTATCTATATAAAACAATATCAAAATTATGTAATATTTTGTAATTTACGATTTAAATTTACCGTTATGTGAAAACCACATTTTGCATGAAATTTCTTTTTTCATAACTCCGGCACCCCTTTAGATAGGAATCTGAAATTTTGAGACAAGAAAGAACTTTTAGAATTAGTATAAGTTTCCTCAGAAAATTTTTTGGTAACGCCCCCTCTTTAAGAGTTATTACGCCTCAAAAATTGAAAATTTGCTATTTTTAGACACCTGTAACTTAGGCACCTGTAAAAACTTTTCTTCGGCAAGACATAAAAATTAAAGCTTCAATAATAAATTTTTACGTGTGTTAACAGCTTTTCTTAGTTATATAGGATTCCGGACTTACGGCCCCTCAAAATCTCAAAAATGTCCTATTTTCAAGTTTTTTCTTATTACATGAAATTTTCAAATTTTTGTGTAAGCCACACTTCTAAACAAATTGTATTGAGTTTTGGAAATGTGCGCTTTTAAAAACCGTTGGTTTACATTCTACCTTGTTTAATCTTAAGAACTTTAAGAACCTTTTAAAATAAAAAATTTAAAGGAAGACAATTTTTTAAATGCATATTTATGAATGAAAATATTATATTTTAAAATATTTTTCTTTAATGAATTATGTAAAAAAGATGCGACTTTAATTTTCTCTTTGGACCAAATTGAATAAAGTAAATGGTTTTTGTATTATTTCAAGATTTATAGTCGGCCCCCTATTTTTTTCCATAAGACTACGTGTAAATTTGTTAAAAGCTGGCCCCTTATTAAGCTTTTACTCTCTGCACTTCATGGCCTGATAATTGATGTGAGTCTCGTAAATTACATATAGAAGAGACACCTCAAGTAAAAATTTGCGATAACATTTTATTAAGAAAGCTTTTGACTTGCCTCCACTCGTAGAAAGTTTTTAATTTTTTCTATGTTCATAGCGGCATATATTTATATATTTATATATACATATATGTATATATTCATTCACATGCACTAATGCATGCCCAAGACCTAAGCAAAACCTAAGTAAACAGGCCAAGAACTGAAAACACATGAATGTAGTTGTGAGAGAATTGCAATCGATTCTCACGTATTCCGCGTATGAATAATTTCATAATTGATGTGAGTCTCGATTATAGCCATATAAGCGTGTACAAAATTTTAAAGTATGAAAGTAGTTTCGACGTATACTATTACGATATTTAGGCAATTTATCTTAAGAAGCTTTTAAAATAAAAAATTAGAAGGAAGAAATTTTTTCTCCTCTATCTAATATATTAAGTTTAGCCAAATTTTTGAACTGTCGAGAACTAACTCTTGATATTTTTTCAGATTCCCAAACAAAACTTTCGCAACAATACCAGTATGAAATAGTCTAGAATTTTTAAATGATGGTAATAGCACTGGTTATTTTTTGTAAACCAATCAGAAAATTTGTTACAAGCGGATGTTTTTATAATACATAATATAATAATTTTATAATAAGTCTACGATATTTTTCTTAATACCTTCCATTTCAGGTGTTTTGTTTGTAACTGCTTTGAAAATATTTAAATGGTAAGAACAAATTTCAAAAAAATAGTTTGTGGGCGCTATCATTTTTCCAAAGTCAGGCTGTTTTGAATAATTTTTGTGGAATATAAATCTTTCAGATGTACTTTATAACGATATTGTTTCACCCGTTTTTCTCATAATATTTTCACAATTCATACAGTTAATTTGAGGGAGTATTCTAAAAAGTACAAACCCTGCAATATCTAAGTGAAAGTTCTTCTGCAATTAAAATATCATCTTCAATAATGTTGTATTCTGGCATTTCTTCATCTTTTTCTGGACTATTATTTTCTTCCTCTATATTTTCTTTCCGTTTTGTACTTTTTTCGTTAAAATTGATATCATCATTCGATTCAAAACTCGGACTTGTTTCAACAATACTTTCGAAGTAGAAAACATCAGGCTGACAATTTGAATTATTTTAAAAATATGATATTTTATGGCACATAATTTTGGCAAGATTTGTAATTTGTATTACATAGATTATAAAGAGAAGGGTTTTTATTAAATCCACCTTTATTTCTAATTGCGGAAAATAAATTTTCTAATGGACCTTGTTTGGTTTTATACGTTAAAAAAAATTCACCTCCGGATACTCTTTAAAAATGTCTTCAGACAAAGCTAAAGTACCCTAAATTTTTTGCACTAATCCGTCTACCCAAAAACTCCTATTGAAATCTTCGAAACTAATCGTGTTTAGCTTCTCCAAAGCATTTTCCAAAAAATCGCGAGTGATTCCTATACGTTTTAGTGGATTTCTGTACAAATTTTTGCTAAATGGTTTTGAACTATTAAGACAATCAAACAAGTTGTTCATAAATTCGAAGAAATTTGCCGTTGAAATTGCGTTTTCTGTAGTTTTTAAACTATACACTACACATTTTGAACTATACAACTATACATATACACTTGACGTGCAGTTTGAATGCAGCCTTCAGAGTGTTAGTAAAAACTTGTGAAGCATGAAACTTTCATTTTTTGTCAATTATTGGGTTTTACATTCAATTATTGGGTTTTCAGTCAATTTACAGTCAATTATTGGGTTTTCCTAATGTTAATTTGCAACACATTTTTGTAGAATTATCCTTTTCCGCATAAAATATCTCCTCAACACATTACCAAGTAACAATACCACCTTCAAAAAAAAAATTTTTTAGCAATAAGGCATTACGAGTACTTTTTAGTAAATGGGGAACATCATAAACTGCATATATTTTAGAAGATTTGTGGAAAAAGTACGGTTTATTTTTAGATACCTACTCCTAATAAATTAAAGCAGCTTTTATTATTAGAGCATTGGTCATTTCCTATGCACCTTATATTAAAGCCCAAGTTACTGCAATAATCAATTACGCTTTTAATTTTCTCAACTAAAAGTTTACCAAAAATAGGTTTTTCTGTAGTGTAAAAACTAATTATGTATTTCCAATCCGAAAAAAGTGCTCTTAACATAAACACGCATACGTATTTAGCAACTTGGTTTGTTTTTTTATCACCACAATCTTGATATCCTACAATTAAATTTTGAGTTTTGCAATAAAACAGCGTTTGTTGTATCGCAATTTCATCCAAAACTAACACTACCTCCCTTTTTTCCATTGGTAGATTCGATGAAAGAGATCTTAAAATGTCAATATCAATGATACCTGGTGTAAGATTTTTAACTATCTGCGACCGATTCAAAGTTCTTAAACAAGATAAATTTACATTATTTGTTAAATATTTATAAAATGAAGGCGATTTATAGTCATGTCAAGAGCTAATTCTTTTTCCTCCTTTTTTTAACATAATTTCTTGGATTTTGGATGTAATATCATCTTACTGAATATTTTGGCATTATTATTTACCCCCTTTAAACCATCAATAAAAAATGATAATGAACATTTCCTTTGTCTCACTTGCTGTAATCGTCTTTTTGCAGATGATACAAGATGCGCTTTCTTTATTGTATTTATTTTGTTACTTGCTCTAAGTTTCTTGTATTTCTCTAGGAGTTTCGAATATTTTGACGTATAAAACTTTAAATTCTGTTGCGACTTTTGTTTGAAGTTTGAAGTTGCAGTTTACATCTCGGAATGTTTCCATCTCTAAGCGATAAACTGGAGGTTCGTAAATTGTAAATAGTTAATTCACTAAAAGTTAAATCCTCATTTTTTTTTTAAATATATGAATACGTTTTTCCGTTAAATAAAACTGTGTTATTTTCAATTAAATTAAATGTAGGTATTGCTCTCTTTTGTAATGGTTTTTTCCCTATATCTGAAGTTATAAAATAATGACTACAAACATAAAAATTGTTTGTTTTCGGTGCATTATTTAATTTTAAAACCGGAAGCCATTCATTTCTAAACCTGTAAAATTTTAACAAAGGATTGTCCCTTTTCTTTTTTCCACAAGAAGGAGTCAAGCAACTTACTCCCCAAACTTTTTTGCGATTCATAATATCTTAACTAAAATCGTAATATTAAATAAGTTATGAAATCAATTCATTTTTGTACTCGTAAATTACATAGATTTGTACATACATACATAGGTACTTACCAATTAGAAGAGTATTTTTATAAATTTGATTTATTGATTGAAATGTTTTATTTAATTATCGAATTTTATTATTTTATATCAAGTTTAATTCAAATGCTGAGTAAACTAAACAAAAAAGAAACTTACATATGCATAGTTCATATTTATAATATTGTTTGGTACCTACGTATGTATATTATTTTTACCTGGTACCTGGTATGTATATTATTTTTTAATTTATTTACCTATATACATAGTATGTACATAATTTTTTAAACAATAAATGTTTGTACCAGGAAACTATTATTAAAATAAAATCCCTTATCAATTTATATATTATGATCAATATACCTAACCACTTTTTTTTTTAACTTATTTTCTAGAAAACAAATTTACGAATTGAACAATTTTTCAATATTTTGAAATTATAAGCATCATAAATCATAATTCCATACAAGATCAATAAAAACAAGAACAAAATATTAATAGTTTTTTGTTCTGTTTTTATATTATTCTTATTTATTCTATATTTGCATTGGCATGCATTAGCGGATGTGAATGAATATATACATATATGTACATATGTATATATAAATATATAAACAAAAATATTAAATAGTATGCCGCTATGACCATAGGAAAAATTAAAAGCTTTCAAACGAGTGGAGTCAAGTCAAAAGCTCTCTTAATAAAATGTTATCGCAAATTTTTACTTGAGGTGTCTCTTCTATATGTAATTTATTATTCTATGACACTACATATATTTTTTATATACTTTGTTTTTTTTTTCATTTTATTATGTACTTTAAAAATTCAAGGTTACTGAACTTGAGTTAAACGTTAATCTTGAACCGTTTAACTCAAGTTTATATAAACCCAAATTTTATGAATTTTTAATTAATCGTTATCGCAGAGTCGTAAAAAAGGTTGTTAAAATAAAATAATTGAAAATAAAACAGTGCGTTTTTTTATAAAAAAAAAAAAAAAGTGCATTTTTAATTTCAACATAAAAATAACAGTGCGTTATTAACTTTTTAAAAGCAGTGAAAATTCATTTTTTTTGGATTGAATTGAACATTTAAATTATATTAAATAAAAACATTTTTTTTGTATTTATGTTTTTAAACAAACAATCTGACTGGTCAAAAAAATATGTTGATTTAAATCAAAGACTATATATATATAAGACATTCCAAGTAGAACAAATTTTTTAGTATAGTAAAGTTTTAGTTTAGTATATAAAATAAAAATAAGGCTGCGCCCCAAATAGTCGCGACATCTATCAGTATGAAATGTATTCATCTTTTATGTTGTAGTAAATTCGTTTTTTTTTTAAATTTTAAATATACATAAACGTTTTTCATTCTTTTCTTTTTTTCTAGTTTTTTTCTAGAATTGTCACAGACAATTTGTGTATTTAAACATATTTTTTTTTGCAAAATAAGAGTATATAAAAATGTGTTATTTAGAATGATTAAGTAACGAATAATTCGTCGTTTCAATTAAAGTAAACTGTATTGACTATAATATGTATATGAAGAAGGATTTAAATTTTTACTTTATAAATTTAAATATATAAAATTATTAATTAACATTATATATAGGATTAATGTTAATTAGTTTAACTAAGTAGGTATATATGTATATGCATGTATAAGTATGTATTTATACTTAGTTAGAATTTACATACTTTATATACCTACTTACATATACAGTAATCCCTCGCACTGCGCGGTTTCGGAATTGTGCGCTTTTGTTTTTACCACCAAAATTTCGCATTTCGCGGTAAAAGTTTCGCAGCAGTGCGTTCTTTTTCATTACTAACAAGTAAGCAATCATTATTAACATAAGTTTGTTTTACAAAATCATTAGAAGAAATGTGAAACTCAACAGAAAATAGTTCAAATTAATCAGAAGATGAAAATGAACTGATTTAAAAACTTCAATTTTTATGAATTAAGTACCTACATAATCATAATTTTTATTTTTTTTGTGTTTAACTGTTACTGTTTAATACTGAATAAGGACTTTATTATAATTATGTACTTACTTTAAATTTAATTTTTTTATGAGAATTTTAGGATTCGGAACGTATCCCCCTAATTTTATACAAAATGGGATTCACAGTGCGCGATTTCGGTGTGTGGCTGTTTTTTCAGAACGTATCTACCGCACAGTTCGAGCGATTACTGTATTATATAAGTACATATATACATACATATATACAAAGTATGTACATATGAATATTCACTATAGTCAACTATAGGGAAAAAAACCTTTTTTTGAATTTTATGATTTATTTTATAGTTTTTTAATATACCTACATAATATTATTTATGATCATTCAAAGTACCATTCCATGCATACATACATACATACATATAAAATTTATTCACTTTTTTAATCTTAAGAACTTTAAGAAGCTTTTAAAATAAAAAATTTAAAGGAAGACAATTTTTTAAATGCATATTTATGAATGAAAATATTATATTTTAAAATATTTTTCTTTAATGAATTATGTAAAAAAGATGCGACTTTAATTTTCTCTTTGGACCAAATTGAATAAAGTAAATGGTTTTTGTATTATTTCAAGATTTATAGTCGGCCCCCTATTTTTTTCCATAAGACTACGTGTAAATTTGTTAAAAGCTGGCCCCTTATTAAGCTTTTACTCTCTGCACTTCATGGCCTGATAATTGATGTGAGTCTCGTAAATTACATATAGAAGAGACACCTCAAGTAAAAATTTGCGATAACATTTTGTTAAGAAAGCTTTTGACTTGCCTCCACTCGTAGAAAGTTTTTAATTTTTTCTATGTTCATAGCGGCATACTGTTTATATATTTATATATACATATATGTATATATTCATTCACATGCACTAATGCATGCCCAAGACCTAAGCAAAACCTAAGTAAACAGGCCAAGAACTGAAAACACATGAATGTAGTTGTGAGAGAATTGCAATCGATTCTCACGTATTGCGCGTATGAATAATTTCATAATTGATGTGAGTCTCGATTATAGCCATATAAGCGTGTACAAAATTTTAAAGTATGAAAGTAGTTTCGACGTATACTATTACGATATTTAGGCAATTTATCTTAAGAAGCTTTTAAAATAAAAAATTAGAAGGAAGAAATTTTTTCTCCTCTTTCTAATATATTAAGTTTAGCCAAATTTTTGGACTGTCGAGAACTAACTCTTGATATTTTTTCAGATTCCCAAACAAAACTTTCGCAACAATACCAGTATGAAATAGTCTAGAATTTTTAAATGATGGTAATAGCACTGGTTATTTTTTGTAAACCAATCAGAAAATTTGTTACAAGCGGATGTTTTTATAATACATAATATAATAATTTTATAATAAGTCTACGATATTTTTGTTAATACCTTCCATTTCAGGTGTTTTGTTTGTAACTGCTTTGAAAATATTTAAATGGTAAGAACAAATTTCAAAAAAATAGTTTGTGGGCGCTATCATTTTTCCAAAGTCAGGCTGTTTTGAATATTTTTTGTGGAATATAAATCTTTCAGATGTACTTTATAACGATATTGTTTCACCCGTTTTTCTCATAATATTTTCACAATTCATACAGTTAATTTGAGGGAGTATTCTAAAAAGTACAAACCCTGCAATATCTAAGTGAAAGTTCTTCTGCAATTAAAATATCATCTTCAATAATGTTGTATTCTGGCATTTCTTCATCTTTTTCTGGACTATTATTTTCTTCCTCTATATTTTCTTTCCGTTTTGTACTTTTTTCGTTAAAATTGATATCATCATTCGATTCAAAACTCGGACTTGTTTCAACAATACTTTCGAAGTAGAAAACATCAGGCTGACAATTTGAATTATTTTAAAAATATGATATTTTATGGCACATAATTTTGGCAAGATTTGTAATTTTGTATTACATAGATTATAAAGAGAAGGGTTTTTATTAAATCCACCTTTATTTCTAATTGCGGAAAATAAATTTTCTAATGGACCTTGTTTGGTTTTATACGTTAAAAAAAATTCACCTCCGGATACTCTTTAAAAATGTCTTCAGACAAAGCTAAAGTACCCTAAATTTTTTGCACTAATCCGTCTACCCAAAAACTCCTATTGAAATCTTCGAAACTAATCGTGTTTAGCTTCTCCAAAGCATTTTCCAAAAAATCGCGAGTGATTCCTATACGTTTTAGTGGATTTCTGTACAAATTTTTGCTAAATGGTTTTGAACTATTAAGACAATCAAACAAGTTGTTCATAAATTCGAAGAAATTTGCCGTTGAAATTGCGTTTTCTGTAGTTTTTAAACTATACACTACACATTTTGAACTATACAACTATACATATACACTTGACGTGCAGTTTGAATGCAGCCTTCAGAGTGTTAGTAAAAACTTGTGAAGCATGAAACTTTCATTTTTTGTCAATTATTGGGTTTTACATTCAATTATTGGGTTTTCAGTCAATTTACAGTCAATTATTGGGTTTTCCTAATGTTAATTTGCAACACATTTTTGTAGAATTATCCTTTTCCGCATAAAATATCTCCTCAACACATTACCAAGTAACAATACCACCTTCAAAAAAAAAAATTTTTAGCAATAAGGCATTACGAGTACTTTTTAGTAAATGGGGAACATCATAAACTGCATATATTTTAGAAGATTTGTGGAAAAAGTACGGTTTATTTTTAGATACCTACTCCTAATAAATTAAAGCAGCTTTTATTATTAGAGCATTGGTCATTTCCTATGCACCTTATATTAAAGCCCAAGTTACTGCAATAATCAATTACGCTTTTAATTTTCTCAACTAAAAGTTTACCAAAAATAGGTTTTTCTGTAGTGTAAAAACTAATTATGTATTTCCAATCCGAAAAAAGTGCTCTTAACATAAACACGCATACGTATTTAGCAACTTGGTTTGTTTTTTTATCACCACAATCTTGATATCCTACAATTAAATTTTGAGTTTTGCAATAAAACAGCGTTTGTTGTATCGCAATTTCATCCAAAACTAACACTACCTCCCTTTTTTCCATTGGTAGATTCGATGAAAGAGATCTTAAAATGTCAATATCAATGATACCTGGTGTAAGATTTTTAACTATCTGCGACCGATTCAAAGTTCTTAAACAAGATAAATTTACATTATTTGTTAAATATTTATAAAATGAAGGCGATTTATAGTTCATGTCAAGAGCTAATTCTTTTTCCTCCTTTTTCTAACATAATTTCTTGGATTTTGGATGTAATATCATCTTACTGAATATTTTGGCATTATTATTTACCCCCTTTAAACCATCAATAAAAAATGATAATGAACATTTCCTTTGTCTCACTTGCTGTAATTGTCTTTTTGCAGATGATACAAGATGCGCTTTCTTTATTGTATTTATTTTGTTACTTGCTCTAAGTTTCTTGTATTTCTCTAGGAGTTTCGAATATTTTGACGTATAAAACTTTAAATTCTGTTGCGACTTTTGTTTGAAGTTTGAAGTTGCAGTTTACATCTCGGAATGTTTCCATCTCTAAGCGATAAACTGGAGGTTCGTAAATTGTAAATAGTTAATTCACTAAAAGTTAAATCCTCATTTTTTTTTTAAATATATGAATACGTTTTTCCGTTAAATAAAACTGTGTTATTTTCAATTAAATTAAATGTAGGTATTGCTCTCTTTTGTAATGGTTTTTTCCCTATATCTGAAGTTATAAAATAATGACTACAAACATAAAAATTGTTTGTTTTCGGTGCATTATTTAATTTTAAAACCGGAAGCCATTCATTTCTAAACCTGTAAAATTTTAACAAAGGATTGTCCCTTTTCTTTTTTCCACAAGAAGGAGTCAAGCAACTTACTCCCCAAACTTTTTTGCGATTCATAATATCTTAACTAAAATCGTAATATTAAATAAGTTATGAAATCAATTCATTTTTGTACTCGTAAATTACATAGATTTGTACATACATACATAGGTACTTACCAATTAGAAGAGTATTTTTATAAATTTGATTTATTGATTGAAATGTTTTATTTAATTATCGAATTTTATTATTTTATATCAAGTTTAATTCAAATGCTGAGTAAACTAAACAAAAAAGAAACTTACATATGCATAGTTCATATTTATAATATTGTTTGGTACCTACGTATGTATATTATTTTTACCTGGTACCTGGTATGTATATTATTTTTTAATTTATTTACCTATATACATAGTATGTACATAATTTTTTAAACAATAAATGTTTGTACCAGGAAACTATTATTAAAATAAAATCCCTTATCAATTTATATATTATGATCAATATACCTAACCACTTTTTTTTTTAACTTATTTTCTAGAAAACAAATTTACGAATTGAACAATTTTTCAATATTTTGAAATTATAAGCCTCATAAATCATAATTCCATACAAGATCAATAAAAACAAGAACAAAATATTAATAGTTTTTTGTTCTGTTTTTATATTATTCTTATTTATTCTATATTAGCGCATTAGCGGATGTGAATGAATATATACATATATGTACATATGTATATATAAATATATAAACAAAAATATTAAATAGTATGCCGCTATGACCATAGGAAAAATTAAAAGCTTTCAAACGAGTGGAGTCAAGTCAAAAGCTCTCTTAATAAAATGTTATCGCAAATTTTTACTTGAGGTGTCTCTTCTATATGTAATTTATTATTCTATGACACTACATATGTTTTTTATATACTTTGTTTTTTTTTTTCATTTTATTATGTACTTTAAAAATTCAAGGTTACTGAACTTGAGTTAAACGTTAATCTTGAACCGTTTAACACAAGTTTATAAACCCAAATTTTATGAATTTTTAATTAATCGTTATCGCAGAGTCGTAAAAAAGGTTGTTAAAATAAAATAATTGAAAATAAAACAGTGCGTTTTATTATAATAAAAACAAAAAAAACAGTGCGTTTTTAATTTCAACATAAAAATAACAGTGCGTTATTAACTTTTTAAAAGCAGTGAAAATTCATTTTTTTTGGATTGAATTGAACCTTTAAATTATATTAAATAAAAACATTTTTTTTGTATTTATGTTTTTAAACAAACAATCTGACTGGTCAAAAAAATATGTTGATTTAAATCAAAGACTATATATATATAAGACATTCCAAGTAGAACAAATTTTTTAGTATAGTAAAGTTTTAGTTTAGTATATAAAATAAAAATAAGGCTGCGCCCCAAATAGTCGCGACATCTATCAGTATGAAATGTATTCATCTTTTATGTTGTAGTAAATTCGTTTTTTTTTTAAATTTTAAATATACATAAACGTTTTTCATTCTTTTCTTTTTTTCTAGTTTTTTTCTAGATATACGAAAAAATATACATGAGATTTCTTGATTTGTCACAGACAATTTGTGTATTTAAACATATTTTTTTTTTTGCAAAATAAGAGTATATAAAAATGTGTTATTTAGAATGATTAAGTAACGAATAATTCGTCGTTTCAATTAAAGTAAACTGTATTGACTATAATATGTATATGAAGAAGGATTTAAATTTTTACTTTATAAATTTAAATATATAAAATTATTAATTAACATTATATATAGGATTAATGTTAATTAGTTTAACTAAGTAGGTATATATGTATATGCATGTATAAGTATGTATTTATACTTAGTTAGAATTTACATACTTATATACCTACTTACATATACAGTGTACGGCATCGCACTGCGCGGTTTCGGAATTGCGCGCTTTTGTTTTTACCACCAAAATTTCGCATTTCGCGGTAAAAGTTTCGCAGCAGTGCGTTCTTTTTCATTACTAACAAGTAAGCAATCATTATTAACATAAGTTTGTTTTACAAAATCATTAGAAGAAATGTGAAACTCAACAGAAAATAGTTCAAATTAATCAGAAGATGAAAATGAACTGATTTAAAAACTTCAATTTTTATGAATTAAGTACCTACATAATCATAATTTTTATTTTTTTTGTGTTTAACTGTTACTGTTTAATACTGAATAAGGACTTTATTATAATTATGTACTTACTTTAAATTTAATTTTTTTATGAGAATTTTAGGATTCGGAACGTATCCCCCTAATTTTATACAAAATGGGATTCACAGTGCGCGATTTCGGTGTGTGGCTGTTTTTTCAGAACGTATCTACCGCACAGTTCGAGCGATTACTGTATTATATAAGTACATAGATACATACATATATACAAAGTATGTACATATGAATATTCACTATAGTAAACTATAGGAAAAAAAACCTTTTTTTGAATTTTATGATTTATTTTATAGTTTTTTAAAATACCTACATAATATTATTTATGATCATATCAAAGTACCATTCCATGTATACATACATACATACATATAAAATTTATTCACTTTTTTTCTCGATTCACATTCAATAATTAATATGCTTTTTTTTTTTACCCTTTATGATCATCTACGTGGTGTAAAATTTTCCTAATAAAAAATAAGATTAAATATTACAAATTTCGAATTTTGTTAACAATATGCATAAAGGCTAATTTTCATGGAAAAAATTTCATCCGAAATCGGATATTTAGAAAAAGTAATATATACTTAATACTACCAATAGGAAAGAGGGAGAAAAATAATGAATTCAAATGTCATGTATTCATAAGAATGTTAGTAGTGTGCCCATTTTTAACAGCTTTTTATTAACTTGGTTGGGTAAAGGATGGAGTCTTAGAAGCCATTTTAAACACACTTCCCGTTGAGCTAGAGACTTGAAATTTTCTTCATTAGATCAGATCCCGATGACAATACATGATTTTAAAATAATAATATCGAAAAACATTAGAGAAATTAGCTTAATTTCAAAATTAAATTTTCATACAAAGATATAACAGAATTTTTAACAGAATTATTACAGAACCAAAATAAAACATTTTATCTAAATTTACTAAACTCACCAATGCCAATACCAATACGTATACGTAATACATAAATGTTTTTTTTTTCTATAAAAGACTATTGTTTTTTATGTAGCCCATTGCATTGTATGCGTATATATGCATAGGTATATACTTCAAAATATGTAATAACATGTGCTTCGAAAATATTTTTGGTTTGAAAGCGATGAATTTGAAAGATATGAATGTGTAAACAAATTAATCTGCCTCACTTGAGAACACAGTGTAAAATTTAATATGCATTTACTTAAAATTTAGTAAACAAGTGTTAAATTTAAGTTTTTTTTCATCAAATCAATTGATTTTTAGTATACATTTTTATTTATAAAAGCAATGTGTTTATTTATAATATTTATATAGATATGTGTTTTTCCTTTCTTAATTATAATTAAAATAGGGCTTTTCTTTCGAAACTCTTAACATATTAAAATCGCATATTATGGCCCTAACATTGATATCTAAATTGGGAGCTGGCTTTAAATGAAGATCTATTAGGGAATGATGATCTGCACCACTAATGCCTTTTTCTGAAGTATAAAAACTAAGAATATATTTCCAATTATGTAAAAACATTAAACAACAAAAAGAATATATTAAAAATAAGAAATCCAGTCTTTTTTAAAAATAGTAAATAACAACAATATTTTTCTTTTCAATAACAATAATTATGAAATAATCATAAAATATATGTTATGTACATACATACATATATATCTACATCGTCTAGAAAAAGCAAAATAATTTTTTTTAATTCAAAAACATTAGCATTTAGACGTACGCAAATTATTATATTCTCAATTACATACTTTTAAAACCAAATTTTTTTTACTACATATGTATGTAGGTACAAACATGTACAAAAATGGTGTGCATATTTTTATGTGTGCTGTACTATTAATTACGCGGTAAATGTAAACGAACAAAAAAAAATTCAGAATGTTCTATAGGTTATAATTAATATTTTTTAAATAGAATGCATGTATAAATTAAACATTTTTAAAAAAAAAAAAGAAATACTTAGCGTACCTAAATAACAGAAAACGAAAAAAAAGGAAAATGTAATACTGGAAGAAAAATAAAAACGAATAGAAAAAAAAGAGAACAAAATATATTACTTTGATTGTTTCTAAATATTAAGTCTATTTCTTATGTGTATATTGTGCACATCTGATATTTACCCACATAACAGATAGAAAAAAAGAACTATTAAAATGTTATGATTTTAAAAGAAAGAAACATACGTTTGATATTTCCGTACATAACAGATAAAAAAAAAAAAATTAAAATGTTATGTTATGAAAAGAAAGAAAAAACAAGGCAGCGTATGAATCAAAGCTTTTAAAGGGTTGCATTTTTAAGTGGAAATAAAGAACATTATAAAATTGCAATAACAATTTTATTTAAATTTTTAATTTTGCTATCCAATGTTTCCTTAATTTTTTAAAAATCTTGCCACAATATATAATACAATATAACAATCAGAAGTTCAGATCATTATATAGTACCCATACTACTATAATATGCATATGAATGAATATATATGTGTATATATATGTGTGTAGTTATAGATTCATTATTTTTTAATACCAACAATTATATTTATATGAATGGACGGTAAACATAAACGAAAAAAAAAAAATTCAGAATATTCTATAGCTAATAATTTCTATTTTTTAAATAGACTGTATGCATAAATTTAATATTAAAAAAAAAAATAAGTTCTTAGCGTACCTAAATAACAGAAAAAAAAGTAAAATGTGATACTGCAAGAAAAATAAAAACGAATAGAAAAAAAGAGAACAGAAAATGTTACTTTGATTGTTTTTAAATATTTTTGAAGGCTATTTCTTATGTATATGTGCACATCTGATATTTACACACATAACAAATAGAAAAAAAGAAATATTAAAATGTCATGCTATAAAAGAAAGAAAAAACAAGGCAGTATATAAATCAAAGTTTTCAAAGGGTCGCATTTTTAAGTGGAAATAAAGAACGTTATAAAATTGCAATATTTTTATTTAAATTTTGAATTTTATAGCTATGCAACGTTTTTTAATTTTTTAAAAATTTTGCCACAATAAATTAATAATAAAAAAATTCAATATAAGTATTCTATATTATAACAGGTAATAATATAATTATAGACTGTAAGGGCAACTGTAAAAATTCAAAATTAAACAAGGAAAAAAAAATATCAATTTGATACTTATATTTGTCGTTACTAAAAAGAATAAAATAAATAAAAAAATTTTATAAAAAAACACCTTTTTTGAACTAAAAAGTAGAAAATAAATTTTTAATAGCAAATTTTTCTGTAATTTTCTAAACTATATTGTTACAATCGAGATTTTTTTGAAAAAGTTTATGTCAATATGTCAAATATATATATAAATATAAGTATATATAAGTTTTAAAGTCTGTGAAATTAAAATAAAAGCTGGAGGCAACAAACGCATAACTATAAACTTATATTTTTAAATTTTGCCTCCAGCTTTTATATTAATTTAATTAATTATATTCATATTTTTTAAAAATTAAGGCATACATGAATTACACAGAAAATAGTGGTAACATTTACGACACTCTCAAAGAAAGTAACAACAAATAATAGCTTAGGCACTTAAAGGTGAATACAAAATATTGGTTTTTAATTGATACTTTGTTGTTGTTTTTTCTTAATTTAAAAGCATTATTGAGTAAATAAAAATAATATATTTATTGGAATATATCAAAAAGAAATATATCCATATATCAAAAGGAATAATAAAGGCAAAAAGGTAAGTTTCTTATATTAATTATGTATTTAACAAAAGAAATAAAAACCCAAACAAAATATGTATATAAGTACCTACATACATATGTACATATATCCCGTTACAATTTAAAATCATAGAAATTATGTAATGACATGTAATGTAATGTATGAATGGATAATAACATGGATAATAACATGACATGTAATGTATGAATGGATAATAAATTATTTGGACACCATCAAATTTTAATTATAAGTATATGTATGTATGGATTTACATATTATATATTTATTTACATATTATGTACATATGTATATATTTTTACTTTTATTTTAAAATAATTTTTAACATTTTTCTTTGTAAATATGGATTTATTTTATTATTTGTTTTACCTACATATTATTTATTTATGTTGTACAGATCCGATCTCACAGATCATGTTGAACAGATCTCACAAAGTCTGCTAAACAGATCTCACAAAGTCTGCTAAAGCAGAAGAAACGCAGTCAACAGAATTTTCTACTTTTCTACAGTTTATTAATTTTCTAACTAAAAGTTGCGACGCACTCGAAGCTCTTGATCCTCAGAAAAAGAATCAAAACTCAGATCTACATGTTCGAAATTTTTACATCGACACCACAACTTGCCCAAAATGTTCTGATAAACATTTTTTATTTCAGTGCCCACAATTCAAAGCTTTACATCCAGCAGACCGACGAACATTCGTTGCAACGCATTCATTATGTTTCAATTGCATAAATGCAGGCCACACAACACAAAATTGCAAATCACGATTCAATTGCCATGTTTGCAAGAAGGCTCACCACACCTTGCTACACAACACTGCACAATCTTCGCTCACCTCAAACCAAATGGTGCATTCTAATAATTCAACTTCGACAAACTCACGTAACTCACCAGAATCATCACAAGTTCACACAAATCACGTAACATCTTACACAAATCACGCACGAACCGCAGCAAATCAAAATTCACAAAGGTTATCTCATATCAATGCGCATACGCTAACTCAAAGCATAATTAGCACTTTCACTCTATTACCAACCGCCGTAGTTCATGTTTTGGATTCTAGTGAACGTCAACAACTCTGCAGAATTCTACTCGACTCAGGTTCTCAGGCTTCGTTCATCTGTGAAGATTGCGTAACAAGACTAGGACTTGCTAGAGAAAGATCTGAAATTATTGTACATGGCCTATCATCAACAGCAACAACAACAACTAAGGGAAAATAAGAAGAATTCTTACATCGAGAATTGATCCAAAGGCCAAACTCACGGTTCAACACCTGAGCAGATTAACAGCACCCCAACCATCAAGAAGTTTCAAATTTAGCATGGAACAATTTGGCAACGTTCAAGCTTTAGCTGATCCAAATTTCAATATATCGCTGAAGATAGACATCATACTAGGAGCAGATCACTTCTTTCAAATTATTCAAGATGGCAAATTAAGCATTTCACCTGATATTCCTGTCCTCCAAAATAGGATTTTTGGATATATCGTCGCAGGTGAAATACAACATTCAACACCTGAAACACATCTCACATCACTTCATACGAATCTCGCAGATATTCACACTACTTTAAAACGATTTTGGGAAATAGAGAGCCAACCAGAATGTGCAGTTCATAAGTTAACCGAAGAAGAAAATTTTTGCGAAAACCATTTTGCAAACTCACTCAACTGATCCTCACACAAATATATATGTAGTTAAACTCCCATTCAAGCCTGACATGCCACGCTTAGGAAGATCAATTGACCTTGCAACCTTCTGTTTTCTGTCGTTAGAAAGAAAGTTCAAATCGAATTCGGAACTTTTTGATGAATATAGAAAATTTATGATTGACTATGAAGCACTAGGGCATATGGAAAGGATTTCATCAGACCAAGTATCAAGTTATGATGAGCATATGTATTTACCTCATCATGCTGTAATAAAACTTACGAGTACGACAACCAAGGTTAGAGTTGTTTTCAATGGTGCAGCTACAACTAGTAATGGTACAACCCTCAACGAACGGCTCTGCGTAGGTCCGAAAATTCAACCCAATCTTATTGAGATTTTAGCATCCTTCAGATCCTTTAAGATCGCCATAGTAGCCGACATTGACATTTTTTCAATCTCGACTACAGGCAGGTGCTGGTCAATGAAAATGACAGGAGATATTAAAGAATTCTCTGGAGAGACAGCCCGACATATCCAATCCAGCATTACCAGTTAACAACAGTGACTTACGGTACATCATGTGCGCCGTTCCTAGCAACACGAGCGTTGAAACAATTGATAATCGATTTCCATGGTCAGTTCCCTTTAGTGGGAAGAGCGTTGAAAAATAACGTTGACGATTTATTAGGGGGTGCCAACAATCTTCAGGAAGCAATCGAATTACAAAACCAATTGATGAAGATGTTGAATAACAGAGGCTTCACATTACGCAAGTGGAACTCTAACTCGGTGCCTTTTATGAAAAGAATCAGTAAGCAAGCTGATAGTAATGAATCATTAGCTATTGATGAAAACCTTGAAAGTGTACGGGTTTTAGGGCTCAAATGGCTGCCCAAACAGGATTGTTTCTCATTTAATGTCATTCTACCAGTGGGATCTATAAGATAATCTTATCCGAAGAATAATAATTATCCGAATCAAGTAAAGTATTTGATCCCTTAGGTTTAATCGCACCCGTCACTGTTGTATTTAAAAGTATTCTTCAAAAATTATGGCTGCAGAATTGTGATTGGAATGAACCAAATGAAGCAGTGGGCAGAAATGGTTAAATTTACGATGCAGCCTTCCAGTATTGAAAAGGTTGCGAATTGCCAGAAATATTAATATCAACCGTACTCAGGTGCAATTTCACGGCTTTTAAGATGAAGCTTATGAAATTTGTGCAAAATATTTATAAAATTCCGAAACAGCAATGTTTCGCATGGACCGATTCTACCGTAGTACTTTCATGGCTCTCAGCAAATCCTAGGCGTTGGAAGAGTTTTGTCGCCAATAGAACATCACAAATTCTTTCCGAGTTACCAAGATCGCAGTGGCATCACGTAACTTCCAGCAACAACCTGTGCACTCTGCACTCTGTGGTGGAATGGTCCTCATTGGCTAAAAACTAACTGGCAATCAGGAGAGACAAAAATAGATAAAGTTAATATCGCTAATCGCTTGATATTCTAAATATAACTATTCGAGATGACAAAATTTATTCATATGCTATTCAAAATTATCTTCAATTCTTCTTATTTTAAGTAAATGCTTATTATTTATACGAAAATGTAAACTTTCAAGAAAAATGGTGCCCAACGGAAAAACAAAGAGTGAGAAACTTCCATGCATTAGCAGTGAAGATATAAAGAAAACCTACAGTTGTCTTATAAAGTGGGCTCAACAAGAGACCTTCAAGGATGAGATTAATCAACTCAAAGGTTCAGCAATGATTAAAACTTCAAGCTGCATAGCATCTTTATCTCCATTTATTGATGAAAATGGTATGTTGCGTGTAGGTGGCAGATTAAAAAACTCGGTTTTATCGTATTCAACAAAACATCCGGTAATACTACCAAAGGATCACATATTCGTAACGTATCTAGTCCAATATCTTCATGAGAAACATCTTCATCCTGGTATTAACCTACTGCTATCCATCATTAGACAACAATACTGGATAATATCATCTCGTCGCATAATTAAATCCGTTGCCAACAAATGTATCATCTGTGTAAAAAATAGGGGAAAACTTTCTGAACAAATGATGGCTAATCTACCAAAGCAACGGTTAGGTTCTTTTCGAGCCTTAGAACTAACTGGAGATTTATCTACTCAAACCTTTTTAGCATATTTTAAAAGATTCATTGCACGTAGGGGTATTCCCCCTAAAATATACAGTGATAATGGAACTAATTTTATTGGCGCGAAAAGATATTTGAATGAAATCTATCTTAAAGTTGTAAAACACTTTAATAATTCAAGTTTTTCTCATTTCATTTTAGAAAATAATATTACTTGGCAATTTAATCCACCTTCAGCTCCGCATTTTGGTGGTCTCTGGGAGGCCGGTGTAAAGACAGTCAAATCAATATTGCGCAGAGTCATCAATAATTCAAAATTAACGTATGAAGAAATGACTCCACTTCTGATTCAAATCGAAGGCTTGCTAAACTCACGTCCAATAACTCCGGTTACCGAGGATCCATCTAGTTTTGACGCATTGACACCAGCACATTTCTTGATTGGTCATGCAATTACAACATTGATCGAACCATCAGAGTCAGCAATTTCATTAAAAGAACGATGGCGATTAGTGCATCGAATGCAAAACGATTTATGGAAACGCTGGCATCTTGAATACCTAACATCATTGCAACAACGTCCCAAATGGTAGAAGATAAGTCCAGATTTACAAGCGGGTGATTTAGTTACAATTAAAAATGATAATCTACCACCTGGCAGGTGGACTATGGGCAGAATAATCGAAACTCACCCAGGCAAGGATAATTTAGTCAGAGTAGCTACAGTTCGTACAGCTTCAGGATCATTAAAAAGACCTATTGCTAAATTATGTAAACTACCACTGTGAAATGTTGTTAAGAATGCTCTTAACGGGGTGGAGTATGTTGGAGAAAACACTTCAATTCACAATTGTTTAAATCTAAATTAATTATTATTCATTTTTAAAAATCGAAGTATTAACATATTATGTATTTAAATTTTAAGTTTTATTAAAAATCTAAATTAACTTTTAATCAACTAATATTATACATTTAACTATCAAATATTGTATTTAAAATCTTTATAAAATTTGACTCTTGTATAACTCAATAATAATTACACTCCAACCTAACTCAATTTTTCTTAACTTAACGACTATTAATCATACTATTGCAATTTCTCTGAACGTACAGTTTTTTAAAAAAGAAGAACAATGTTCAAACAGCAAGAGTGCAGGTGGTGTCGTAAAAAAAAAATTAAAGGAAAAAATTAATTATAAAATTCAAACTAGAAATTAAAAATTAGAAGAAATTAAAGTCTATAAAAAAAACTGTTGGCGTTTTATTAACAAAAAAAGGGAATAATTTACAACACATATGTATATATGTATGTACATATATAGTATTTGGATTACAGAAAATAAGTGTACACATATTCTTAAGAGCAAATAAATAATTTTACGAATAAAAAATAAAACTGAATTACTTCAAAAATATAACATTTTAAATTTTATACGTTACTTCTCATTTTAATTCTAATGAAATATTTAAGCAATTGAAATAACGAATTTAATTCTTTTAAAACAATTAAATTCTTATTAATTTTTTATCTTAGCTCTAACTATTGTAGCTAAATACCAAAAGGTAAAAGTCCAAATTTTCTAAAGGTGATATATGTACATGTACATATATACCTACTTAGTTAAGCTAATTAACATTAATCCTATATATGTATGTTAATTAATAATTTTATACATTTAAATTTATAAAGTAAAAATTTAAATCCTTCTTCATATACATATTATAGTCAATACAGTTTACTTCAATTAAAACGACGAATTATTGGCTACTTAATCATTCTATATAACACATTTGTAAATACTCTTTAGTTTATTTTGCAAAAAAAAATATGCTTAAATACACAAATTGTCTGTGACAAATCAAGAAATCTCATGTATATTTTTTCGTATATCTAGAAAAAAACTTCATTTTATTTAAAAAAAAAAATAAAAACCATACAATAAATCTGACAACGTAGCTAATTGTTAACTTAACATTATATTTACATACATTCTCGTTTATTCGGTTTATAACACACAGCACAGCATGCAGACAACTAATCTTTTCTTTGTATTTTAAAAATTGTTTTATTGTAATACATTTGTAAATTTTATGTTAATGAATTGTAATATTATAAACTAGAATATATAAAATTTATTTAAAACTAACAATCGAATCTAAATTACTTACAAAAACCTATATTAAATTATCAGTATTCAAATTATTATCTATCCTAGTGTAGCAATACGAAGTTACAATGTGTATATGCATACCCCAATTTATTTTATTTAGAAAACTTTTTTTTTATTCGAGGTTAAATTGTATATGATTGTATATCAAAGAAAAGAATGAAAAACGTTTATGTATATTTAAAATTAAAAAAAAAAACAAATTTAGTATAACATAAAAGATGAATAAATTTCATACTGATAGATGTCGCGACTATTTGGGGCGCAGCCTTATTTTTATTTTCTATACTAAAAATTTGTTCTACTTGGAATGTCTTATATAGGTATGTATGTCTTTGCTTAAATACACTACATAAAATTCCAAAAATGAATTTGATAAAAAAATTTTCAAGAAACAAGTTAATGGCGTTTATGGCAAAACAATGGAAAACCTTGAAAAATATCGTGATATAAAAATTGTAGATGGTTGGGAGAGTAGAGATAGACATTTAGGTGCCAGAGCGAAACCTAATTTATAGCGAAACCTAATTTTCATAATTCAATATCCTTTGCAAATAATTTGGTTGCAATAGAATTAAAAAAACTAAAATATTTTACAACAAACCAATTTATGCAGGATTTTGTATATTAGAATTATCAAAAGTTCTAATGTATAATTTTCATTATCAGTACATAAAACCGAAATTTCAAAATAATGTGCAATTAAATTATATGGATACTGATAGTTTTGTATATACTATACAAATAGAAGATTTTTATGGAGCTATAAAATCTGATGTCAGTTTTGATACTTCCGACTATAATGAACATAATCCATACAATTTCCCCTCAGTTAATAAAAAAATTTTAGGAAAGTTCAAAGATGAAATGAATGGGAAAATTATATCAGAGTTCGTTGGTTTACGTTCAAAAATGTATTCCATTAAAACTCAGACAAATGAAACTATTAAGAAATCGAAAGGCGTTAAGATGTTTGTTGTTGACGGATTAGATATAGATGATTGTAGAAATTGTTTAAAAAGAAAATATTATTCAGAAATATGTAGGTTTTCAAAAGTGAATTGCATACAATTTATACCCAAGAAATTAATAAAATAGCTTTAAGTTACATAGATGATAAAAAATTCATTTTACCAGATAATATAAGAACCTATTCATGGGGACATAAAAATATAAAAAATTATGACAAGTGATTTAGTAGTAGTGCTAAATCTGAAAAATAAAAATTTAAAAATAAAAAAAACAATAAATATTGAAATAAAAAGATTTTTTTTAAATTTTGTAAATTTTCATGTTATAAGCGATCGTTTTATTTATTAAATTTTATTAAAAAATTTTATTAAATTATTAATTACAAAAAAGTTCAGTAGCTCTTAACAATAACACATTAATTTTCATTATTCAAATTCCAAAACAAAGTAAAGAAACGATTCATTCAAAATAATTCCAATACCTGATTCAAAATTTCAACAAGTTTCAATAGAGATAACAGGCGTCATAATTTTTAGTAACAAAACATACTATCATAATGAGGAAAATATGAGAAAAAATTACAACTAGCTCCAAAATGTATTTCAAATTTATTAATTAACAAAACTTATGAAAATTATTTTAAAAACTTTGAAGATAAAATATATAAAATAATAGAAATTGGTACTGGAAAATATTAATAAAAAATGCAATAAGTATAAATTTAACCAGTAATTGTAATAAAATAAAATGCATTTTAAATAAAAATTATATTATATTTTTCAATAATTGTACAATCGAAATAAGTAATTCAAAATTTTCAAATAAACAAATTGAATTGTATTACCTAATTATTCAATCTTAAAAAATGTAAATTTTTCTGTAAACTTAGAAACACTTTATGTTAAACAAATAGAAAATAACAAAAAATTGAAAATATCTATTATGAAAAGAATAAAAATAATATTGTAATTTATTTTAATATTAGTTTAATTCTAATCTTTTTTATATTATTAATATTTATAATTCTGTATAAAAAGAAAAATCACATAATTTTTAAAAACGTTAAAGATAAATATGTTGTTTATATTTTTTATAACTTTAAATTTTATTACACGTTTCAATTGTAATTTTAAGTTAAAACATACAAAATGAAAATTAACCATATTTCATTTTTATACAAAGTATATTGAAAATAAATTAACTGTACTTTTTGAACTTAATTTATAAAGCTGCAATGGTCATCATTTTTCTAATAAATTCAAGTTTCTGAATAAAAAGCTTCGGACTTGATTAATAACCATCAAGCAATAAAGCTATTAAAAATATTAAAGGAAAATAAAATATTAAATATTAAAATAAAAATTATAAAGAAAAAAATAAATTTTGTAAAAGAAAAATTAAAATTAAATTTATAAAGTAAAAAATTAAAAATAAAATTATAATTTATTGTCAAATTGTAAAATAAGTTAGAAATAAAATTAAAAAGTTAGTAATAAAAATATAAAAAATTATAAAATAAATTTTTGTTGAACATTGTAGAAAAAAAAGAAATCATAAAACTAAATTTTGAAATAATAAATAGAACTTTAGTTTAATAAAAAAGCATTTGTCTTTTGACTAAAGAAAATTATATTTCTGTTTTTTTTTTATTAAAGTAAAGACAAGAATTGAAATTTACATAGGTAAAAAGAGTTATAAAAGAATCGAAAAAAAAAGAAAACAATTTCATTTTATTATTAAATAAAAATATTCATAGATACTTTTGAACATTAAGATGAAAAATAATAAAAACGCAAACAAGAAGTACAAAGGGAGGTTCATTTTTAGTTTTGTTTTGTTAAAAGAAGATTAATTATTAAAAGTTGTTATTATAGTTTTAAATTGGAAAAATAAAAAGAAGAAAACTATCATACAAATAGTAAGAAAATAATTTTTTCAAGTCAAATCAAGTTTTTTTTCATTCACAAATTCGTAACAATATTCATAGATACTTCTCAATCAAATCTGAGAGAGGTAAAAATTAAAATCAAGACATATGAACTTTAAAAATATTTTGCATTCTTTTAATTTCTGTTTACCTGGTGTGAAATAAATTGTAAAAACTAGTTTGACTCTGAGTTTGATAAATTGTAAATAAGACCAAAAAGAAAAAAAAATTATCGGATAGGTACATCTGTTATGTAAGATTTCTTTTTTCTGTTCTATAAGAACCGTGAGAAAATAACGAAAAATCTTCGATTTATTTGTTGTTATTATTATTGCATTGTATACTGTAAGGAATGGCAAAAAAAAATCAAAGAGAAGTTAATTGCTTTTGGTATCTGCATATGAATAAAAAAAAAATTATTTGTATGTATGAAAATTTTATTTTTAAATTTGTTATTTTGTTGATAATGATAATCTGAAACTTTAAAAAATAAAAGTTTTTATTTCTTTTAAAATTTAAATCGCCATACATATATTCCCTTCGAATCCCAATCTAAAAAACAAATTAAGAACAAACATTTTTATTTATTTTAAATTTTATTTTAACCCATTTTAAGTTTTTAAAAAGCTATAATTATAAAGATTAAATTTAATATTTTAAAATTTAATTTAATAATAAATAATATAATTTGTTAGTAGTTAGGATCCTGATTATTTGCCATATATTCTAATTATTGTGGGAACAAAAAATCTCTCACAATTTTTTTTAATTTGTAGTGCCCCAAAGTGCCTAAAGTTTTTCAAAAGAAAAACATTGAATTAAAAAAATGATCATTATTTTTGCTTGTTCTTTCTCATTCTTCAAATTTATTTATTTTATTTTTCTAAGGAAAAATCAAACAAGTCACAATATAAAGGTTTATTTTTATTTAAGATGTTATTGGTATGTGTTGTCTGGTGTTGTGTTAGGCTGTTAGATTTATTTTTTTTTCTATTCATTTCATATATTTTATGAATAGTTTATATTTTTCTTTTATTTTCAGTCACTTTACTATTTATAAAAAGAAGTAGCCAAAAAAATTATTAGTAGTATAGCCAGCCATATATATACAGATATATATATATGTATATGTATTACATGGTGGGTTTAGTCAGTAAGAATCTTACACTACCAAGGGGGAAATTCTTGGTGTCTTTGGAAGATTCCCACCTCCCTTAGGAAAAAAAAAGGAACTTTGATATTTTGGTTTTATTTGAAATATAGTAGGTGAAATTTGAATGTTTTCTTCATCTGAAATATATGCTAATTTATGTGAATATTATGTACATATATTGATTTTAATTCAAAGAACTAGTTTTTTTTATTTGAATTTGAATGTTTTCTTCATCCTAAATATATGCTAGTAATAGCTATTCTGATTTTCTTATTAAAATTATGTAAAAGTAATAAATATTTTTTAAAGCGAAATCGGTTTTGTTTAATATGCTAATATCAGAAATTATATATACATATATAGATAACGCTAAAAGATAAACTGGCAAAGCTAGGATTCAGTGGCTCCATATTAAAATGGATTAAGTCATATGTCACTGAAAGAGTACAATTTGTTAGATTTCAAGGTACTATATCTAAGCCCATTTCTGTCTACTCTGGGGTACCCCAAGGCAGTCACTTAGGACCACTTTTATTCAATATATAAATAAGTGATCTTTGGAATTTCTTATCAGGCGTTGCCCACCTTACTTATGCTGATGATCTGAAGTTGTATCATGTAATTAACAATGATACCGATTGCTGTTTTCTTCAATCAAAATTGAAGTGCTTAGAAAAATGGTGCTGTGACAACATGCTAGATCTCAACATTAGTAAGTGCTATACTATGACCTTTTCTCGGAAAAGATCCAAATTACAGATTTGGGAATGATTTTGGATAACAAACTGAATTATAATCTTCACTATGAATCAATGTTATCAAAAGCTAACAAAATGCTAGGTTTTATCAAAAGAAGAGCAAGAGAATTTAACAATATTTGGGTAACAATAACTTTATATTGCTCACTTGTACGCTCAGTTTTAGAATACGGTAGCATTATCTGGAATCCAGCCTTTCTTATTCATAGTACAAGAATTGAATCAATCCAGAAGCAGTTCCTCCTCTTTGCTTTAAGACATCTACATAATCCCAGAGACTTTCATAACCTTCCATCATACAATGAGAGGCTGCAGTTAGTCAATTTACTTAGTTTAAGTTCCCGTAGAATCTTACTATCTAACTGCTTTACATTTGATGTCTTATCCAATAAGAATAACGTCAATTTTATTAAAGATAAAATCAAAGTCAACAATAATGTCAGGCCCACAAGATATACCAAATTCTTAATTGAAACAACACGTAGAACTGAATATGGGAAAAACGAACCCACAAACAGGTGTTGCATATTATTTAATCGATTCGACAACATTTTCTGTGACACAATTTCAAAAAATGCTTACAAATCTAAATTACACAACATTCTTAAACAATCGTAAAACATTGACATAATTTATTTCTAAATGACATGATTTATTAACAATAATATTTCCTTTGTTTTTGTTTTTTTTTTTTTTACATAATTAACTAACTATAAACTCAAAGTAATAAAAATTTTGCATAAGTATTATGTGATAAAAAGAAGAAAACAAAAAAAAAAAAAAACCATATTAAAAACATTGACTCATTTTACATACATAAAATAAAAATAACTTTTGTCTTTATTGTACCTATCATAATTAATTTAATTTTAACGAAGTACAAAAAATTTATTGTATCATCTTACATCTTTTTTTTTAATAGTAAGACTAAGCTAAAGGCATAACTTAGCTTCTTTATATTGCTCTGAATGATTCATAATTCATACATTATAATTTTTAAATGTATTTAAAAAAAAAAATGTAAGAAAAGAAAAAAAAGAGAGAAAACAAAAGAAAAAACTAAAAATAAATTGTAATTTTTTTTTGTAGTCTTAAGTCAGCAAAATAATGTACTTTTTTTTTTTTTGCATTATATTGTGTAATATTAATTTTAAGTTTAACTTTAAGAATTTTTGTAACGACCTGGCTTTGGTTCTTAATAAATAAATAAATAAATATGATAAAGAGACATCCAAAAAATTTATATGCTATATTATAGTTTTTTAATGATACCAATTTTAATATTAAAGTATAGATACTAACAAATGTACAAATAAATAATTTACTTATGATTTCTTAAGTATTCTATTTTGGATGGACTGATTATGTGTTGATCAAGTGTATATAATGTTTATCTATGCATGTGTTAGTATTTAATATTTTTTTTTTATATCAATAGAAATGCATGAGTAATTTTTATTGAAAATGAAAAAAAAAAATATGTGACTGTTAACCCTAGTTGACTTGTGCTTTTTTTATGAAAGTACCTTTGAAAATATAGTTTCTGATATTATGGGTGAAAAGAATTTTAACGTAAGAAATTTATAAAGAAAATTTAAATTTAAATTTGAACGGTAAGTTATCCAATGTGTATAACTTGATTTTTTTTATTAAAATAAGTTAATTTTTTTTATAGAAGTGAAAAATTAAAAGTTGTTTTACAAGTTTAATAAAAAGTTAAAGTTAAGTTCATATACATATGCGAAATATATAAAGCACAAGATCTTTTGTTCTTAATCATTTTTCAATTAAAAAGTTGGAACATAATTTCTATTCAAAAAGTAAGAAAACATTTTTTTTATTATTGTTTAGAATTTGTTTCCAAATTTATTTGGTTGTCTCAATTATTTTATTCATTAACTTGTTACTTATAATTAAAATTTTCTATTTTTCTGACTCTTTTATTTTCTATTATTCTGACTCTACATACTTTTATTACCTTTTCCATCTCTTTTGCTTTCATTAGCATGAACATATAATATATTCATCCTCTGTTAAATGCATATATTATAAAAATTAATATGCATACACATATACATATATACATATCTATATATATATGGCTGGCTATACTACTCTATACTCTCCATTCATTAACAATTTTTTTAGCTACTTCTTTTTATAACAAAGTAAAGTGACTGAAAATAAAAAAATATGAACTATTCATAAATTATATGAAATTAATAAAAAAAAAAAATAAATCTATAACAGCCTAACACATACCAATAACATCTTAAATAAAAAAAAACCTTTACATTTGTGACTTGTTTGATTTTTCGTAAGAAAAATTAAATAAATAAATTTAAAGAATGAGAAAGAACAAGCAAAAATAATATGTTCATTTTTTTAATTCAATGTTTTTCTCTTTCTTTGGGGCAATAAAAATTAAAAAAATTGTGAGAGATTTTTGTTCTACTTGCGTTATCTATATATATATATATATATAATTTCTGATATTAGCAAATTTAACAAAAACCGATTTCGGTTTTTACATAATTTTAATAAGAAAATGAGAATAGCTATATACTAGCATATATTTAGGATGAAGAAATCATTCAAATAAAAAAAAACTAGTTCTTGGAATTAAAATCAATATATGTATATAATACAGTGGAACTTCCCTAACTCGTATCTTCCTAAAATCGAACTTCTCCTAAATTCGAACTATTTTGATGCATTTAAAATTTTGTTTCCATTGTTAATATAAATTAATTTCTCTTACTCGAAAATCTCTTTAACTCGAACTTTTCTCTTACTCGAACTATTTAATGTCATTTTGAGTAAAAAAGTTTTCTTAACTCGAACTTTTTGTTGAATTAAATTGAAAACAAAATATAACTTTTGTTATTCTTTTTGTTGTTTTGTTATCATCCTCTAATTTCTGTTTTAGTTTTCATCATTATTTTGTTAACATGATGTGCATGTAGGTACATACTTGTATATATTTACATATTTGAAGGTTATAAACATTCAGTTCAGGAAAATAACATATTTTTGTGTTCGCTATAAATTTGAAAATAAAAAGGCCCGGTAGAAAATTAAAATATTTATGTTTAAAAGAAAAAATGAATTTAATTATGCTCAGTAGGTATACTAGACCGGTTCTAGACCAGGAAGTGAGGTCAGAGATAAGAGAACATTTTTGTTTTAAATTGTAGAAATAAAAAATTTTTTCTGTGGTCACACTTAAACTTTAATGAATTATACTGATAAGAAAATAAAATATTTTTTTGAAGCATGATTTTGATTCTTTTTTAATTGTGGGATTATGTTGATAAGAAAATTAAAAATTTTTAAAAGACCAAAATGACGTAAGGGAATTCCTGTTTTATATTAGCAAAGAAAAGAGTCTTATCATAAATTTGTTCTTGCATTATCATTATACAATTTAATAATTTTATATGAAATTGAGGTTTTGGATGTTCTTTTATTTTAAATTTGTTAAGAATTTTTCTAGTGAATGGTAAGCAGTTTATACTAGGTAGAAAAAAGGAAATTGTGGTTTTGCCTGTACAATTATATTAAATTTGATTATTATATTAGGAATTAGCAAAGAAAAAAGTCTAATAATAAATTTGTTCTACAATATATTAAATGTGTTTTCTATTATTCCGGTTTTTCCTGTACAATTAATTAAAATTGATAAATAAAATATAAAAATTAATTGTATTAATTACCACCTACGCAAAAAAAAAATTATATAAAAGAGAGCAATTTTACAATTAATTCATAACTTTAAAATCAAACTAAAGAAAATCAACATCTAAAATGAACTCCAACGAAATTGAAATAATTGATGATATCACAATATTGCCAGCATCATCACAATCATTTAATCAACCAGGGCCCAGCTATACATATGGTCACTTATCAGGAACAGCTGGAAATGAAAAGAGAAACAGATATAAACGTAAAGCTGATACTAAAATATCAGCTTTACTGAGCAGATTCAACGATAAAGTGGATCAAAAAAGTTACTTCAAAAAGAGTTTACCAGCAGCTGAGATTATCGTTGGTAAATATTACCACATATTAAAATTAAGCAAAATCAAAACTCAATATGGCATTCGAATTCTTTTGGAGTTTCAAAATGCTGTATTTTTTCTACCTGTTTTCATGGTAGATTTTTTGTCTGAGGAGGATATTAATGAAATGAACAATCACTTCAATATTTATATTGTATGCAATGGAAATGGGAAGTACAACTTACTACAGGAGGAAGTTTATTCACAGGATAAACTAGCAAATAATCAATAATATTATAATTTAAAAAAATATAGAACTTAAAAATTTTACATTAATAAAAAAATCAAAATATATATATTATCTTTTTATTTTTATATTACATTTGATATTTTCAGGATCCCTTTTCAGGTTTCTATGTGACTTAAAAAATAATGAACTTAAAAATTTGCGTTAATAAAAAAAAAAAACAAAAAATATATCTTTTTATTTTTATATTACATTTGATATTTTCAGGTTCCCTTTTCAGGTTTCTAATGGTAAACACAATGTGTGTTCACAAGATAAATTAATTATTAAATATTATAATTTGGTTTTGTTATTTTTAAACTGCTATTAATAAAAAAAGATTTACTCTTTAGTATAAATTTTTATTTCGGAATAAAAGGTAAATTGAACTCGTAAAAAAAAAAAACTATCTGAAAAATCTAAATCACTTTTGATAAAACATATTAATTTATTTAATGATTATAAAGAGAACGGTAGTGAAAGAGAAATTAAAACTTATATAATTTAAATTCTAAAAGACTTAATTACATTAGATAAACTATTAAATGATCATAAAAATTCTAAAAGTGGAATTAAATCTAATATAATAACGGTTATTGCACATTTGAATTCTTTTAGAGACCAATTAAAAGCAAAATTATTTTCTGAAAATACTTTTGAGCAACAGCTAAAGTGGAAGGACTTATCATCAGCTTTTCAAAAAAGAATTCAAAGTGGATTAATTCTAATATAAGTGATATTGATTCTAAAATTCTTTTGGAAAAATGTGAAAAAGTTGTATCGAATAAAATTAATGAAATATTAATTGATAAAAATTCGGTTAAAGTCAATATGGTATTGTGTGGAGAATTTACTATAGTACAACATGGTGAAGATGAAGCAGAATTTGATTTAAAATATCTAAACACGGAAAATGTTATTGTGATGAAAAGAGATGTTTACTGTTGGGAATGGTACAAAAAGCTTATACTTCAAATTTTGAATAAGTTTGATGAATTCCAGGAAAAATATAGTTATAGTTATAAACGTTAATCAATTTTCAGCTTTCTCACCATCATCATATATTGACTTACCTTCATCAATTAAAAAGAAAAAACCATGTAATAACATAAAAAATAATGATGAAGCATGTTTTTCGTGGTGCATAATGGCACAGCTTTATCCAAATACTCGTTCAGATCGAGTTTCTAGTTATCCTGACTATAAAAATGAATTAAAATTTGATGATATTAATTTTCCAGTAAAGATTAAAAATATTTCAAAATTTGAGAAATTAAATTCAATTTCAGTCAATGTCTTTGGATTGGAAGTAATTAAAAACAATGATTTCAAAGTTGTACCATTCCGGTTAACAGAAATGAAAAAAGATAACCACGCAAATTTGTTGTTAATTCAAGATAAATACCATAAAAAGGATAAATATAATACATATTTTGAAGATATTAATGTAAATGAGGAACCAGTAAAATATCACTATGTTTTAATAAAAGACATGTCAAGATTGCTTTCCGCTGAGGTTAATAAAAACCATCATCGAAAATATTTTTGTGATAGATGCTTGAACTACTTTTCAACGAATGAAAAGTTAACAAACCACTCTCTATGTGGTGATAAAATAAATAAATGCGCTATTACACTTCCAACTAAAGAAAACAATATTTTAAAATTTAAAAATTACAAAAACAAAATTTATGTTCCTTGTGTTATATATGCTGATATTGAGTGTTTATTAAAAAAACAAGACTTAATCAATATATATCAAAATCACGTTCCATGTTCTATTGGATATTATATAAAGTCAACATACATTAAAGAAACAAAATATTCATTTTTTAGAGGTGAAAATTGTATTGATTGGTTTTTGAAAGAATTAGTATCTGTGGCCAATCTGTTGTAGACAGATTTGGAAAGTCCACTCAAAATGATCCCATTAAATACATCACAAAAAAATGATTTTGATAATGCAACAACATGTTTTATATGTGAGGAGCCGTTTGCTTTGAATGAAATAAAATGTAAAGATCATTGCCATTTAACAGGAGATTATCGATGGTGCTGCTCATAAAGTATGTAATCTTAATTATAAGAATGGAATATATGTTCCAGTAATTTTTCATAACCTAATGGGATATGACTCACATTTTATTATTAAAGAATTAAATTCTACAATTAATGGAAAGATAGATTTATTACCTTTAAATAAGGAAAAATATATTAGTTTTACGAAGTATTTGAAAAACTCTAAAATTAAATTTAGATTTATAGACTCATTTAGATTTTTGGGGAGTAGTTTAGATATTTTATCAAAAACGATAACGGATTTCCCCATTTTAAAATCACAATTTCATAATTTGACTGAATATCAATATACATTAATAACACAGAAAGGAGTTTATCCTTATGACTATTTTGATAGTTATGAAAAATTTTCAGAAACTGAGTTGGTTGAAAAAAATTTATTTTATAATGAATTAAACAAATTAGAAATAACTGATGAAGAATATGAACGTGCCAAAGAAATATGGAATACATTTGGAATTTCAAATTTAGGAGAATATTCTGACTTATATCTCAAGACGGATGTCTTATTATTATCAGAAATTTTTGAAAAATATAGGGAGAACTGTATAAAAATTTATGAACTAGATCCTGCTCATTACTTTACATTGCCAGGGTATTCTTGGGATGCAATGATGAAATACACCAAAGTAAATTTTGAATTATTAACTGATGTTGATATGCTCTTATTCATTAAAAGCGGTATAAGGGGAGGTCTGACACAAGTTACAAAAAAATATTGTAAAGCAAATAATATTTATATGAAAGATTATGATTCTGAGAAGATCAGTTCATATATGATTTATTTTGATATTAATAATCAGTATGGTTGGACTATGAGACAATATTTACCACTAAAAAATTTTACATGGGTGAAAGATATCAATTTATTTAATGATGAGTACATAAAAAACATTTCAGATGAGTCTTCTATTGGTTATATTTTAGAAGTTGATATAGAATATCCAAAAGAGATTCCAAAGAGACAAAATTAGCTGCTACCTTATATGACAAAACCAATTATGTTATTCACTATACAAGCTTAAAGTTTGCTTTAAATAATGGAATAAAAATAAAAAAAATTGACAGGATTTTGCAATTTGAACAAGCTCCTTATCTCAGATCATATATTGATTTAAATAATAGGTTAAGAACTCTTTCCAATTCCAAATTTGAAAAAGATATTTACAAATTACAGAATAATGGCATTTTTGGTAAAAGCATTGAAAATAAAAGGAGACATTGTGATATAAAATTAAAAACTTACTGGCATGGGCGATATGGTGCTTGCTCTTTAAATGCTTCTCCATATTTTAAAAGCTCTACTATTTTTAAAGAAGACCTTGTGGCAATAGAACTTTACAAGGGTGAAATTTTTTTTGATAAACTGTTTGTGTTGGCATGTCAATCTTAGGTATTTCAAAAACTTTGATTTATGATTTTTTCTACAATTATATGAAAAAGAAATTAAAACATTTTTGCTGTCTTTTGTATACTGATACAGATAGCTTAATCTTAGAAATATCAAATGAAAATATATATGATATTATTAAAAAAGATTGTTATAAATGGTTCGATACCAGTGACTATCCTAATTGATAATCAATGGGGAATTCCATTAGTTAACAAAAAAGTAATAGGTTTAATGAAGGATGAAATGAATGGAAGAATCATAAAAGAATTTATTGGATTAAGATCTAAAATGTATTCGATAAAAATAAATGGGAATGAATGTATTAAAAAATCTATTGTAGAAAAAGATAAATTTTGATGATTATAAAAAAAGTTTATGTGAAAATTAAAATAAATCATTTGTACAAAATTTGATAAAATCAAATAAACATGATGTAAATAGTATTAAACAACATAAAATAGCGTTAAGTTCTAATGATGATAAAAGATATTTAATAAAAGACTCATATGAAACTTTACCGTGGGGTCACTATAGCTTAAGTGAATGAAATTAATATAAATTAAAACACTTAATTCAACATTATTTTTTTATTTATATAAATTAATTAAAATTTAAATATTGTTTTTTATTGAATAAAGTAGAAAATTTAAATTAATAAATAATAAATTACAAATAGTACATTATAATTCTTTTTATTTTTTAATTAATTTCTAGTTTACAATTATAATTTATTTCTTGAAGATGATGATAAGGAAGACGATGATTTTTCCTTTTTGATACTATCCAAACGAATACAGCATTGCTCAGCTCCCTTTAATTTGTTCCATGCACAAATTTTTAAATACATTTATTTTTTTTGTACTGCTCACTGATTTTTTTTTTATGATCTTCACTTCTGATTTCCTCCATCCATTTCTTTGTAGATTCCGATGAAGTGTTCATTAATTTTTGATAATCTTTTGTAGATTGATTTTTATTCAAGATCTTTTTTATTTTATCCATATTAATTTAATAAATTTATTAAATAAAGCTATTGATTGTGAATAGTAAAATGAATATATTTCTGATTATTTCTCTTCTTAAATACTTTCGAATTAGCTAAATCAGCAATTTTAATAAATAAACAATTTCAAAGGCACAAACACCAACATGATTAAAAGAATATCTTTTCGAACAGGGAATTTGCTGATTCTTCAATATTTTTAAACTTGTAGAATCGTGATTATTCAAATCAAAAATATTAGTATTTCTCAATATATTACTAATCCAAGATTTTTTTTCTTCTCCTTTAACATAAATTTTTGATTCATTAGTTACAAAAATTTTTAAAAAATTGATGACATCACAAAAATGTGTTTTGCCGTCAGACCATTGTAAGCCATGATGATTTTTAGTGAGCCATTTATTTGTGTATTTTGTTTTTGAATTCAAATAATGATAGCCATAAGGTTGTTTTATTATGAAATTTTGAATTTCATCATTTGATGAAAGAATAGCAAAATTAATTTATTATTATTATTTCGAAAACCTTGTATATCAATTATTACATATTCCATTTTTATGTTTCAGAAGAATTTAATTGATTAAATTTAATATATTTATAAAGTTTGTAAATTAAAAAACTTATACAGTGCAATGCAATCATAAAAAATACTCCACCAATGAATGGAGGAATTTCTAAGGTACAGCAAGATAGGTTTATTAATGTTTCCTTTTCTGTAGACAAATTCATTTATTTTTATTTATAAATTTAGATAATTTTATTAACTTCTCCTGTTAATGGTTTAAATTAATGGATTAAACCATCATGTAAAATAAGACAATAAGCTGTAGTATTGTCTGGAATTTTTTTTAAAGTCTTTATTTCAATTTTGATATCAACTGGACCCATTTTAAGGTTTTCATTTTGATAACGAGTATCGATTACGAATATTGTAGAAGAATTTCGATAATCCTCCCATGAAACTAAAGGTTCTGGTACTGAATGATTATAATAAAAACTTCTAAAATTAGAATAATTTTCGTAAGCTAATGCGTAACGGTTTTTTTCAAAATCTAAACTCAAGTCTTCATATGGATATACTTCAGAATTTAAATATACTTTTATATTGGTAACATCACAATGGTTAAATTTTGAAGGGTCTTTCTCCAGTTTATTTTGTTGATCGGTTTGTAAAGGAAAAATAATATAACGAGGTTTTTCTAGTTGTGTGGTTGTTTTGATATTCCAAATATTAAACTGATTAGAATATTAAATGATTAGTTCCTGTTGGTAATGTTGGATACTCGTGTAACTCCCAATTTCTAAATGGAATTTTGATAACAGAACCTTTCTCAATATTTTTAAATAAATTTAATTTAAGATTGTCTGCTAAGTTAATATGCTGAACCTTCCAATATAGTTTTGTAATAACAATTTTTGGTTTTTCATTAGCATCACTACATATCATTGAATTATTATTAGATCGAGAGCGAGTTATTATTAATTCATGTTTTGCATTTGGAATAATATTATTGTAGTCTTCAACAAACCCTAATAATCTTTTTAATGGTACACAAAAATTAAAATATAAACTGTTTAGCTTAGTTGATTTGTTATATGACCAACTTCCATTGTATAAAGCTCATTTTGGTTCAGTGAAAAATGGTTTTTTAATGTTGAATTTATTCCAACATTGTGATTGTGATCAATTTCTTTAACATTAAGTTCATAACGAATTTCATCAAATAAAAATGCAACAGCATTATTAACTAGTTTAGTATTTGTAGAATTGTTCCATCATGTTTTGATATACAACCTTCAATACAGATTAGACTTGTTGAGGGTAATATATTTAAGTTCTGATTTTGTATTTGTATTCGTATAATATCACTTAATCCAAATGAGTTTAAGAATGGTGAATATGAATGCCATTGACCACTAGTTATAGTTTCATCAAAAATTGGATCATTAAAGAGTTCCATTTTCAATTTACTTTTAGGAGATATCCAAGATATTTTAGATATTCTTTATTTTTAAATGATAATGGTTTTTTATATTTTAAATGTTGAGTTCCTCCTCCTTTGACTAACTTTGATGAATTAAGATGGTTTATCTTACTCAGCGAATGTATATTGGATTCATGATTTTGATTAAATATTATCATTTTGAGGTTTTAAATTTAATCTAAGTGTTACTATTTCTCCACGAAAATTAATTAAATTACCGTTCTGATCAAGGATCTTTATAGTAATAGAACTTATCTGATTAGTAAATACAGGTAAATAAATTACATTCTTAGGAACTTAAATTATTTTATAGCCAGGGCTGACGTTAATAGAGAATTCATGTAAAATATGAGCTTCTTTTCCATTAATATAAGTTCCAGATATAATATTACATTCCACTCTTACTATGTTTATTTTATTAATATCAACAAAAAGATCTGAAGTATACCATTTATTAGCTAATAATTTCTTCTTACTAAAATCTAATAATCCACCAATTGTATCTTCTCTTTCAAAATCAATATCTTTATCAGCAAAAATTTCACACTTTAATGTATTATTATTTGCTCTTATAATTAATTGTTCCTTATCTGCTTTAGTTATATCTAACGTTTTTCTAAGAAATATTTCAATATCTCCGATTTCATATGAACCTGTTGGAATTGTAATAGGTTTATCATCAATAATAAATCTATTATTCTCTTCATCTATATTAGGTATTGAATTATATGTTTGGAAATCTACTAACCCGCAAGTATATTCTCTTCCCTTAAGATCTATAGGTGAAAAATAATTAGTTGTTAATATAGAAGAATTTCCGTTTAAAGTTAATGATATTGACATATCTTTAATTGATAAAATGAGGTATTTCAGTAGTGTATTCTGTTTTTATAGATTTTTCAGTCTAATAATCATCAGTATCGTAATAAAAGTATATACACCTAAATATATATATATATATATATAATATCTTCTAGTTTTCTTTAAATTTCTTTTGTTACAAACTAAATTCTAATTATTCTTTATCAGTTAGTTTTGATTCTTTTTGTTCAAATAGAGAAAAATAACCTTGAACTTGAACAAAATTATTAATATAGGTCAGTTTTAATAAAGCTATACTAATAATAATAAAAAACATTTTTTTTATGTTTTATTTACTGATAATATTTTTTCTTAACAATATGAAATAAATATTCTAAACATAAATATCCACAATTGTAAGAATTAAAATTTTGAAATTTATTATAATTATATATAAGTTTATATCCTAAATATTTAATTAGTACTTCTAACGGTGGTCGTAAATTTCCAAAACTATCAAAATATTGAGTTATTTCAGTATTTTTAAAATAAGCTACCCAATGTGTTCCATTTCCAATAGAATTATCTAAATTTATTATACCGCATTCAAATTTCCAAGGTTTGCCTGCAGGTAAATTATCTCTCATAAAAACTCCTCGAAAATGTTTCAAGTATTTTTTACCAAAGGTTTCTAAATCAAAATTTGTAAGAGCTCTATTGGGCAGCTTAGTTAATGGTTTTTTGATTCAAATAAAGACCTAATCCTTTTTTATATGGTTTTAAATATAATCTATTACCCCCTTTTAATGCTATTGCTTCCATCATTTTATTATGACGTTCACTTTCTTTTAACTCTTTGCGAGCATTTTTCGCATCATTTACAACTTTAGCTATTCCTGCAGTACCGCCTGAAAGTGCTCCAATAGCTGATAAACCTGCAAATATTGGAATTAAAGGTAAAACACCACCAATTTGGGGTACTGCAATTATTCTAGGAATGTTAATTTTTTTTTTCCTGCCCTTTAGAAAAATTTCTAGCAGCATGCAAAGCAATTTTTATAATGTTCTTATCATTCATTGGTTTTTTAATAGTTTTAACAGCTACTTTAGCTTCCATTATAAAATTTTTCAGGGGTTTTTTTCTTTGAATTTTCTTTGTTTTCTTTTTTAATCCCATACCGAATTTAACTTTAGTTTTCATTGCGTTTGTAACTAAATATGAGTTAAATCGTTCACCAAAACTTGAGTCTTTAGCCCTAACTCTTTGCCAAGCTTTTTCTGCTAGTAATTTATCAGCTATATGACGTTGATTTTGATCAGTAATTTGAGAATATGCTATATCATGCTCTCGACAAGCCTCATCTAAACCATTAATTCCTTTATCACCTTGAGCTAATCGTTTTGTTAGTTTTGTTCCAGGACCGCAAGAATTATAACCAGGAAAATGTGCTTCAAATGGCAGTTTATTAATTAATGAATTAATAACCCCTCTTCCTTTAACAGTTTTTTTATAACTGTTTGAATATTTATTGTTAGGAGGCATAATCTGCAGTTTATTTTAAGAAAGTCAATCAACCACTAATTACCTTTTAAAAAATGAAATTCGTAAAAGTAGATAATGCTGTTAAAGTTAAAAATTTTGATCAAAATTCAAAAAACAAAATTAAAAAACATGGTGAATGCTTTCCAGATAGTATAAGAGGACTAATAGTTGGATCTTCAAATTGTGGTAAAACTAATGTTATGATAAGTATGCTTTTAGATCCTAAGGGGCTTAAATTCCAAAACATATATATTTATTCGAAATCAGTGCATCAACCTAAATATGAATATTTAAAAAAATTAATAAAACCAATCAAAGGAATGGGATATAACGCATTTTCCAATAACGTTGATGTGATTGAACCATCAGCCTCACAACCGAACTCAATATTCATTTTTGATGATGTAGCTTGTGACAAGCAAAATAACATAAGAGATTATTTTTGTATGGGACGTCACCAAGGAGTAGATAGCTTTTATTTATGTCAGTCATACACAAGAATTCCAAAGCATTTAGTTAGAGATAATGCCAATTTTTTGATTATATTTAAGCAAGATGATTTAAATTTAAAACATATATATAATGATCAGGTGAACTCTGATATGTCTTATAACGAATTTAAAAAATTGAGTGCATGTAGGGCGCTATAGAAAAAATTTTGACACATATGCTAAATTTAGTTAACCCCAAGCTTCATTAGCAGTTGGTACCTGTTAGTATCTGGCAGTTACTAACTGAACGGGTCATTTAACAGATAGCAGTTAGTAGATAGCAGTTAGTAGTTAGCAGTTAGTAGTTAGCAGTTGACAGTTGGCAGTTAGAGACAGAACACTTCAGCTAATAATTGAACGGAATTAGTTTTCATTTTAAAAAAAAAAATGGATGAAAAACTTATGAAAGATTTAATTAAAACTCGTAAAAATTTAAAAAGAAAATTTAAATCTTTAAAAATTAAGAAGATTTCAGAAGACTTTGATCGGAAAAAAACATTTACTCCAATTATTAAACCACTAAAAGAATTAACAAATGTTGTCAAACAACAACAACAACTTTCATATAATGTTATCAAACCGGAAATTAAATGCTGCTGCTTATGATGATGCAGTTCTAACTTAATGAGTTCATTCATGACTGAAATAAAAACACCTAGCAACAAAAGTAATTCTTACAGTAAATTTAAAACTTCAACACCTAATACTCTAGATATTTATAAATTATAATGATGAGTCATCACCAATTTCACAATTTTTTTTTCTTAACAAGTCACAACTTGATAAATCATATGGACCCTATTTTGATGAGCTATTAAATATTTGAAAACTTGGAAATGCTAATTTTGAAATAGATGAAATTAATAAAGATATTTTGATTGATAATGAAGTTTTTAAAGGAACTGATGGTCTATATGAATTGATATTTAAAAAACAACCTATAAACTGAACGTGATTTAAGAACCTATCATCAAATACTTAACAAAACAAATGCACACAGAAGAAATTATGATAATTTAGAAAAAATAAAAGGCAACTAAGGTTTTAAATACAAAAATATATTAAGAAAATTATATGATCATGATTATAACACAAGACATAAAAAAACTGGTTCAGGTTGTTCAAAAAAAGCTTTTACTAATTTTTTTCATAAATCTTCTACACCAGAAACCCATTTAAATTATACAAATCAATCAAATCAGTATGTTTATTGGGACGATCCTAATGAATTAGTTGATAGATTAAAGCTTTTAATTGCATCAGAAACAGCTGGTAACAATAATCATCACAATGAAATTGTGTCTTTAATTGAAGAATTGAGAGAAACAAATATAATTCAATAATTATCCATTAACAATCAGTAAAAATCAAAATGTCACTTGATAAGTTTGGACGTAGTGCAGCTTCTTCTTCTAAAAAACTGCATACTCAAGGCCCTCCAGGTATAGGTTTCAAATTAACTTTTGAAGGAAATTATGACTTGGATAATAAAATTTTATCAAATGTTCAAGATCCAGTTGACGGAAATGATGTAGCAACACAAAGATTTGTGAATAACCAAATTTTCTTTCACAAAGAACTAATGAAAATTGATATAACAAAAATTTTCCAGGATTTGGCTAGTGAACTTAAATTAACAGAAGAAAACTGAACAATATTAGAAGAACAATTACAAGATAGTTTAGATAGAGTTCATCACGAATTTTCTACAATGTTAAATGAAAAAATTTTAAAAATGAATGATTTTATTCAATTTCAAATTAAAAAACCAATGAAATTTATTAATGAGAGACTGCAAAAAGCTGAAGCTAAAGCTAAATCAGCATTAGATTTAATTAATAATCCAATAAAAAAATAATTGTAATCAGTTTACATTTAAATTGAAAATGGATATACATCAAATCGGATATACTTTAAATATTTTTTTAAATAAATATGAACATATTTTATTAGAGGAGCATTATGAACAGTTAAAAGATCATTTCAAATTTTTAAAGTTATTTAAAAATTCTATACAAATTGAGACGAAAGAATATGGATATCATTGGGATATATGTCCCTATACATTAGGTAATATTACAAGTCTTCCTGATACTTGTCCATGTCATTCAGCAGAAAACTATATGTTACAATGTTCCAAACTAATGGATTTATATAGAAGAATAGAAAATAAGTTATAATAAAAAAATCTATATATATATATATATAGGTACCTGCAAACTATTATACAAATAAGGAATATAAATTTTTTATCATTTATTAATTGCTTTTTTATTTTATTTTATTTAATGCTTTTTAATTAGTTATTTTGAAGATAAGTAAGAGTGAAGTTGTAGATTTATTCGATTGGCTTGATGATTCAGATTCTCCTGCAAATAATTATCAGCAAGAAGATGATTTTTTAGAGTCATCTCAAGAGAGCGACGAGAAAGAGGATTATGATGACGATGAAAATAAGAAAATAGAAAAAAGAGTTAAATTTATGGAAAAGCCTGAAGTATATATATTATACAAGTGGAATACAGCATATAAGTTAGCTCAACAAAAATATTGGGAAATTATAGTACTGGATCGATATAGATTTAATCAAAGAATTCTAAATACCGATGATATTATTTCTAAAATTCTAGATAGTAATCATCGGAAATTCATTTTCAAGCAAAGATTTTCTAATTAGTTACATATATAATAATTATGTACATTTAATTTTATTTTATTTTAAAAAAAAATGACTAAAAGAGAGGTAGTTGAAGAGTTGCATAAGCCTGCACGAAGAAATTTTAAACGACGTAGAGTTATAATTAAAGGATTTGATGATCTTTGGTAAGCAGATTTAGTAGAAATGGGTTCATATGCTAAAGAGAACAAAGGCTTTAAATTTTTATTAACTGTTATTGACTCTTTTTCTAAGTATGCATGGGCAATCCCTATAAAAACAAAAACGTCAGAGAACGTCACAAAAGCAATGCAAAATATTTTTCTAAATTCTAAAAGATATCGACAAAATTTACAAACAGATGATGGGAAAGAATTTTTTAATAAAATATTCAAGAATTTAATGGTTAAATATCATATAAATCATTATTCAACATTTAGCATATTAAAAGCCTCTATTGTAGAGCGCTTTAATAGGACTTTAAAAGAAAAGATGTGGAAAGAATTTAGTTTTAATGGAAATTATAAATGGATTAACCTAATTGCAGAACTAGTAAGGCAATATAACAGCACTAAACATCGAACAATTCAGAAACGACCTTCTGATCTCAACAAAGATAATGCTGAAAATTTATTTAAAACTGTATATAATCGTATAAAAATCGCTTTACCTGGAAAATATAAAGTAAATGATTCAGTACGAATAAGCAAATTCAAACATATTTTTGAAAAAGGCTATACACCTAATTGGACAACTGAAATATTTAAAATCAGAAAAGTTCAAATAACCAACCCAGTAACATACTTATTAGAAGATTATCAAGGACAACCAATACAAGGTAGTTTCTATGAATACGAATTGTTAAAAACTGTAGAAAAACAAGTGTTTTTGATTGAAAAAATTCTTAAAACTAGAGATAATAAAATTTTTGTTAAATGGTTAGGATTTACTTCTGATTATAATTCATGGATAAATAAAAAAGATTTATTATAAAAAAAAATTTTATTTTATTATTATTATTATTTATCAATTATTACAATATTATATTTTATTATGATAAATTATGAAATTTCCATTTGATATGATAACTTTTGTTTTATTGATTGCAAGTCAAGTATAGTGTAATCAGATTTATATTCTGTATCTATTAAAGGAATAGTTTCTACTTCTCCATTACTTAAAATTCTTTCTGATTGTATTTCCCGATATTCAAAACATTGAATTTTGAGAGACCTTTGTTTAAAATTACTATCATATTCACATCTTACATGAATAACTTTATTATCATCATATTCCAATTGAAAATGTCTGTAAAATATATGCTCACTATTTATTATTCCACCAATATTACGTTCTTTTAAAATTAATTCCTGTCTAAAAGCTTCAATAACCTCATCTATAGATACATATTGAGGTACTGAGTCAGCTTTATCTCCTACAAATTGATCAACTGTAGTTGTTGGTATTATTGTTGTACTTTTTGTATCATTTGTTGTTTTGTTTAATTCTGAAGAAATTACATGTTTTTATAGCTGGACTGATAATTTTACTCTCGCAGTCTCATTACTCGGAAGTAATATATTAAAATAGGTGCTGCCAAAAGCTGATTCATCTAATCTAATATTAGAAATTGGAGCTGAATTTGATTGAATAGTTAACAAGCAGAATATAAAAATATAAATGTTTTCATGATTAATCAAAGGAAGTATGATGTATCTTCTTTAAAGGTTAATGAAGTTATGTTTTATTAGAAATTTCAAATATATATCTTTTTTTATTTTCTAAAAATTTCTTTGTTGTGTACAAACTTAACTTGACTTATAATAGAACACAAATACATAAAAAGCGGTAAAAACTTATCTCTTCCATCTGAATAAGCTTCCATGTAATCTAAATATTCCTATTTTAAATTTTCAAGTAATTCTCTAAAATAACTTAGCTTATCACCAATTTTTGATTTATTATTTTTTTCATTATACATATTCTCTATTGATGCAATAAATATAATTCCCTCATCAATTCGTTTTCTTATCATCGACTTTTTCAACTCATTTTGATTTTCTTCATATTCATTTGTTGTCATGGACAATGATTCAATATGTTGTGAAATTCTTTTATTCTTATCTTTTGGTAATACATTTGAAATATTCTTATCAATTAACCCCCAATCATCTTCTTCAGCAAATGGACAATCATCGCTGAAACTATTTGTTACTTTATTTTTGATTGACGATTGTCTAATTGTACCAATAATAGAAATATCACCGCCATATACTTCAATTTTTATATGTTGCCATTCCAATGGAGATAAAAATAATTTATTATTTATTGACTCACCATTTCTAATTTTTAAAACACACATCTTTTCTCCGCCTTCTGGAGTTATATATATCTCCAAAAAATCATGAAATATTTTCCAATTAATTATTTTAATTGAAGCCCATTTCCGACCACAAATACAATATTTATAACCGTGTAGAATGTTATCAGCCCAAAACATAACGATGCTTCTACTTAATAATTTAATCAGATTATGTTATATTTTATATTTAGATTAGTCTTTTATATAATTTGTCAAGTGCTTTATTACATTAATTTTTTTAAGTAAAAAAAGAAAAAATCTTCTCTGGGATCGACCCTTAACATAATAGACTAATAAACTTACTAAGTGTCATATACCTTACTTAATAGATTTCTATCTACATCCTAGCACTCCTACCCAGAGAAGATTTAGTTAATTCTTGTTATTTACATATTTTATACATAAATTATCTGCTTAATTAGTTTTCTTTAGTTTTAATCATAGAATGGAGTTCACAAGAACAATTATTATGTTTAATAAATTTTTCCTGAAAAATAAAAAACTTTTAAGAAAGAAACACAAAAAGGAAATTACATATCATATTAAGTTTCTAAGAAATTATGCTAAGTCAACATTGACTCAATTTAGTTTATTGAAAGGAAAAGATGATAATTGGACGGACTTATTTACTCCAAATTCAGTTGAATTTTTTAAAAGATGTTTTTCACGATTAGCTAAAATTGTAAAGAAATTTAATAAAAAGAATTATAAATATCGAAAACAATTAAAAAATAAAAACCCCTTGTTAAAATATAAGAAATCTAATAAAAATGTTTTATTTTATCTAAAGGAATTCCCTTACGTCATTTTGGTCTTTTAAAAATTTTTAATTTTCTTATCAACATAATCCCACAATTAAAAAAGAAGCAAAATCATGCTTCAAAAAAATATTTTATTTTCTTATCAGCATAATTCATTTAAGTTTAAGTGTGACCACAGAAAAAATTTTCCATTTCTACAATTTAAAACAAAAATGTTCTCTTATCTCTGACGTCACTTCCTGGTCTAGAACCAGCCTAGTATACCTACTATGCTCTATGCAATTTTTTTTAAGTATCTATTACTCGAATTCTCTTTAACTCGAACCAATTTTCGAACATTTAGAAAGTTCAAGTTATAGAAGTTTCACTGTGTTAACATAAATTAGCATATATTTACGGAATAGTTAGCAGAAACAATATGTGATAATAGTTTCAATCAAATAGTCAGGGAATTCACTAGGATAACAGAAAATTCAAGAACGCTAATTTATTATGTTGTAGTAAACGATCAATACAATATTAAATCTAAAGTTGCTAATGAATTAAAAATAAGCGACCATGAAACTATAATAATCGATATCAATGCAAATGTAGATTTAGTCAAAACAGAAGAAACAAAATATTTGAAATATGATAAAAATAAATTTAGAAATAAAATAATTGGTAGTGATATGACGACATATTTTCTTGATTACAATAGTAAAACAAAACTGAATTATTTAATATTTGCTTTAAGAATATTGTAAATAACTTTATTGTTAAAAAAGGTTAAAATATAAACATCAAGAATTTTATTCTTATGAAATAGAATTACTTAAAAACGAAAAATTAAGACAATATAAAATTTCAGTAATTAATAATAGCCATGAAAAATGGAATAAATATAAGTAAGAAATAGATATAAAAATAAATTAAAAAACGCTAAATCAAAGTTAATATCGACTAAAATTAATAATGATGTTGATCAAAAGTCAATTGGAGAACAATAAAAAGACTAGTTCTAAAGAAACCAAAAAATGAAATAAAGGAAGTAGAATTTCATAATAAAAAATGTAAAACTAATTCAAAAATAGCTAATAAATTTAATATATATTTTGTTGAAAGTGTTGAAGAAGTTAATAAATCGATACAGGTTACACAATATGAAAATATAATAGGAAATATAAGTACTCAATTCAGATTTAAGCTATTAACATTAGAAGACTTAAAATTATTAATAAAGTCGATCAATAACAAAAATGATAGCAAATCTATGATTGTTCCTATTGAAAAAGTAAAAAATACGACAAAATGTTCGGAATTTCGTCCTATCAATATGATGAGCATTGTATGAAAAATTGTAGAGAAGGCTGTATATAATCAATTAGAGAACTGCTCGAACAAACAGGTTTAATTTCTCAGAATCAATCCTGGTTCCGCAAAAATCATAGCTGTGAAGCACTATTGAATTTGGCAGTAACTAATTGGAAGATTGCTGTGGATTATAGTAGCGGTTATAGTAATAAAATTATAGTAGCGGTTTTTCTGGACCTAAAACGAGCATTTGAGACTCTAGATCGTGACATTTTATTAAATAAACTAAGCAGATATGGCATTAATCAAAATGAAATAAGATGGTTTGAATCATATTTAAAAGGAAGAAGACAGAGAACAAAAGTAAATGGAGCGGTTTCAGATCAAATAAATGTTGAACTTGGTCTTCCACAAGGTACGGTACTTGGTGTTCTGTTATTTTTAATATATATTAATTAATGATATAGATAAAGTTGTAAATTTTGGTAATATTGTATTATTTGCTGATGATGCTTTGCTTTATGTAGTAGGAAATTGAATTGATGAATGTAGTTTAAAAATTAACCAGGACTTAGAAAAGTTGAATAAATGGTTTATTAATAACAAATTAAAGATTAATTTCGAAAAGGCTAAATGTATGATAATAAATAGTAATATAAGTAAAAAAATTATAATTGAGAACAAAATAATAGATAGAGTAAATGAAATTAGATACATAGGCGTAGTTATTGATGATAAATTAAATTTTAAAGCGCATATGGAATATATATGTAAAAAAATTAATAAAAAATTAGGTTTTTTCTATAAAATTAGAAATAATTTAACGATGTTAAGTGCAATTAAACTGTATAATGTAATAGTAAGACCGCATTTTGAATATTGTTCCTCAATTCTTTTTTTGTTTAATTTAGAGATGCTTAGTAGGCTAAAAAATTGCAAAATCGAGGAATGAGAATTATATTAAAGCTAGGAAGGTATTCGTCTAAATCGTTTATGTTAGATTTTTTAAAATGGATGAGCGTGTCACAAAAAATTAAATTGAATGTTTTGTTAATAATATTTAAAATAAAAAATAAACTAATGCCAGTATATTTAACCAACAGATTAGTTTATGTTCAAGACGTTCAAAACTATTATTTAAGAAGAATTTTGAACTTTAGATTAAGTTTATTTAAAAAAAGCAAAACACAGAATATGTTAATGTACAATGGATTAAGATTATATAATGAATTACCAAATAATTTAAAAAATTAAAAGTTTTTTTGATCTTTAAAAAGAATTTAAATAAGTATGTTCAATTAAAAAAATAAATGTTAACATTTAATATTAAAAAAAAACAAATCAGTTGATAAAAAATAATGTAATGAATTGTATATAATAGTAAGAAATTACTAAATAAATAAATAAAATAAAAAATATTTCAGATGAAGAAAACATTCAAATTTCACCTACTATATTTCAAATAAAACCAAAATATCAAAGTTCCTAAATAAAAAATAATATTTATTCAGCCACAAGAATTGCTTCATCAATTTTTAACAGCTTTTTATTAACTTGGTTGGGTAAAGGATGGAATCTTAGAAGCCATTTTAAACACACTTCCAGTTGAGCTAGAGACTTGAAATTTTCTTCATTAGATCAGATCCCGATGACAATACATGATTTTAAAATAATAATATCGAAAAACATTAGAGAAATTAGCTTAATTTCAAAATTAAGTTTTCATACAAAGATATAACAGAATTTTTAACAGAATTATTACAGAACCAAAATAAAACATTTTATCTAAATTTACTAAACTCACCAATGCCAATACCAATACGTATACGTAATACATAAATGTTTTTTTTTTCTATAAAAGACTATTGTTTTTTATGTAAACCATTGCATTGTGTGTGTACATATACGTAGGTACGTACTTAAAAATATGTAATAATATGTGCTTAGAAAATATTTTTGGTTTGAAAGCGATGCATTTGAAAGATATGAATGTGTAAGCAAAGTAATGTGCCGCACTTGAGAACAAAGTGTAAAACTTAATATGCATTTACTTAAAATTTATTTAGCAAGTGTTAAATTTAAGTTTTTTTTCATCAAATCAATTGGTTTTTAGTATACATTTTTATTTATAAAAGCAATGTGTTTATTAATATTTATATAGATATGTGTTTTTCCTTTCTTAATTATAATTAAAATAGGGCTTTTCTTTCGAAACTCTTAACATATTAAAATCGCATATTATGGCCCTAACATTGATATCTAAATTGGGAGCTGCCTTTAAATTAAGATCTATTAGGGAATAATGATCTGCACCACTAATGCCTTTTTCTGAAGTATAAAAACTAAGAATATATTTCCAATTATGTAAAAACATTAAACAACAAAAAGAATATATTAAAAATAAGAAATCCAGTCTTTTTTAAAAATAGTAAATAACAACAATATTTTTCTTTTCAATAACAATAATTATGAATTAATCATAAAATATATTTTATGTACATACATATATATATATCTACATCGTCTAGAAAAAGCAAAATAATTTTTTTTTAATTCAAAAACATCATTTAGAAGTAAGTAATTTAATATGTTCTCAATTACATACTTTTAAAACCAAATTTTTTTGCTACATACGTATGTAGGTACAAACATGTACAAAAATGGTATGCATATTTTTATGTACATACTATTAGAAATCTGCTAACACAGTCACACCAAATTCCCAAATTCCCAACTATTATTATTTAGTTGATTTATCGATTTATTATTTTTTAATATGTAGACAACAGTTATATTTATATGAATGGACGGTAAACATAAACGAACAAAAAAAAATTCAGAATGTTCTATAGGTTATAGAACATGTATAAATAACATGTATAATAGAATGCATGTATAAATTAAACATTTAAAAAAAGAAATTCTTAGCGTACTTAAATAACAGAAAACAAAAAAAAAAGGAAAATGTAATACTGGAAGAAAAATAAAAACGAATAGAAAAAAAAGAGAACAAAAAATTTTACTCTGACTGTTTTTAAATATTTTTAAAGTCTATTTCTTATGTATATTTTGTGCACATCTGATATTTACCCACGTAACAGATAGAAACAAAGAACTATTAAAATGTTATGTTATGAAAAGAAAGAAAAAACAAGGCAGTGTATGAATCAAAGTTTTTAAAGGGTCGCATTTTTAAGTGGAAATAAAGAACATTATAAAATTGCAATAACAATTTTATTTAAATTTTGAATTTAGGTATGCAATGTTTCCTTAATTTTTTAAAAATCTTGCCACAATATATAATACAATATAACAATCAGAAGTTCAGATCATTATATATGTGTCAGTATATATGTGTGTAGTTATAGATTCATTATTTTTTAATACAAACAATTATATTTATATGAATGGACGGTAAACATAAACGAAAAAAAAAAAATTCAGAATGTTCCATAGCTAATAATTTCTATTTTTTAAATAGACTGTATGCATAAATTTAATATTAAAAAAAAAAAATAAGTTCTTAGCGTACCTAAATAACAGAAAAAAAAGTAAAATGTAATACTGGAAGAAAAATGAAAACGAATAGAAAAAAAAGAGAACAAAAAATGTTATGTTTTTAAATATTTTTAAAGGCTATTTCTTATGTATATGTGCACATCTGATATTTACACACATAACAGATAGAAAAAAAGAAATATTAAAATGTCATGCTTTAAAGAAAGAAAAAACAAGGCAGTATATAAATCAAAGTTTTCAAAGGGTCGCATTTTTAAGTGGTAATAAAGAACATTATAAGATTGCAATATTTTTATTTAAATTTTGAATTTAGCTATGCAACGTTTTCTTAATTTTTTAAAAATTTTGCCACAATAAATTAATAATAAAAAAATTCAATATATTCTATATTATAACAGGTAATTATATACTTATAGACTGTGAGGGCAACTGTAAAAATTCAAAATTAAACAAGGAAAAAAGAAAATATCAATTCAATACTTATATTTGTCGTTACTAAAAAGAATAAAATAAAATAAATAAAAAAAATTTTTAAAAAAACAGCTTTTTTGAACTAAAAAGTAGAAAATAAATTTTTAATAGCAAATTTTTCTGTAATTTTCTAAACTATAATTGTTACAATCGAGATTTCTTTGAAAAAGTTTATTTCAATATGTCAAATATATATATAAATATAAGTATATATAAGTTTTAAAGTCTGTGAAATTAAAATAAAAGCTGGAGGCAACAAACACATAATTATAAACTTATATTTTTAAGTAGTAATAGTAGCGCTTTGGCATGGGAAAATAATTATGCAAATTAGGTCAAAGTAATAGTAGCGCTTTGGCATGGGAAAATAATTATGCAAATTAGGTCAATGACCTTGGGCGTTTACTTTGTTGTTGAGAGCTTTTTTAAGGAATGTTGTAGTGTAAAAAAACAGGTAGCAAATTAGATGTCGTGATTGGCGTTTGCATAATTAGTTTCCGGAAAAGTGTTTGTAAATAATATAGAAGGTCAACTAGATAATGTGGAACAAGTAGATAGTGCAATGACCTAAACAGGTGTGTAGTATTTCTACCGGTTGCATGATTAGTTTCCGGAAAAAGCTTTTGTAAATAATACAAGTAAGTGCAATGATCTTGTTGTGATAGTATATAGTAACATAGATTATTGTAAATAATAAGAATTTATTTTATTTTTTAATAAAAAGCTTTCACGGTCAATCAGTTATTTTAACACAAGAATGCAGTTGTTATTTATGAGATAAATAAAATGCAGATATTGACCTTGATATTGTATCTTATTTTTAAAGTAATTTAAAAAAAATGTATTTATTGATTAATTGTTGTGTTTATTGCAGAAAAAATTTTTAAAGAAAAAATCCAGGTGTTTGAGAAAAATTTATGTTAATGTTAATTGATTTATTATATTAACTACTTTGTATTTTGCAAATAAAAAAGTCAGTTATTCTTAAATTTTTTGCTACTTTGTATAAGTAAATTAAATTTTCTGTTATTGTAGATACAAATTAAAGCATTATAAAATCAAATAGATTTATTGTGTTGCAGAAAAAATTTTTAAAGAAAAAATGCAGGTGTTTGATATGAATTTATGTTAATGTTAATTGAATTATTATATTAACTACTTTGTATTTTGCGAATAAATAAACGTCAACTATTAGTATTTTTACATTGCAAATTTGAAGTGAGTTATGGCTAGCTATAAATGTGCAAAAAAAAAAAAAAAAAATTAAAAATAAAAAAGCAAATTAGTTTCATATAATATCGTTTTTATTTACCCAAGAATTGTGATCTTTATCAAAACCTAACCATTTAACAAAAACCTGATTTCCTTTTCTTTTCAATATTTTTTCAACAAGAAAAGTGTCAGGATTTTTGACGCGAGTAAGTTCATACTCGTAAAAAGAACCTGAAATCGGTGTTTTTGTATAATCAAGTAAGTTGTAAGTAATTGGATCTGTGCGTTTTACTTCTTTAATTGTAAATATTTCTGTTGACCAGTTTGGTTGATAACCTTTTGCAAAGTTTCTTTTGTATTTACTTATGCGTACATAATCTCCAACTTTATATTTTGCTTTCTGATAAAATTTCGGTTGCATGTAAATGTTCTTCAAAATATATTTCTCGTTTGCTTTTGTAACTTTTTTAGGTTGAAGTTTAATTGTCCGATGATATGTTGAGTTGTATTTCTCAATAAGTGAGGGTAAAATAGATATCCATTTATAATTACCCTGAAAACTAAACTGCTTCCACATTGAATTTTTTAAAGTACGGTTAAAACGTTCTACTATGGATGCTTTCATTTCAGAATATGTATGATAATGATTAATTTTTTTTCTTTCCATAAGTTTTCTAAATTCTTTGTTAAAAAATTCTTTACCTTGATCAGATTGAATATTTTTTGGGAGTGTTCCAGCACGTTTGAAAATGTTTTGCATACCAAGTAAAACGTTATTAGCATTTTTAGTTTTAATTGGTTCAGCATAAGCATATTTCGAAAAGATGTCTATTACAATTAATAAATATTTATTTCCTTTGTTATACTTTGCATATGGAATCATTTCTACTAAATCAATTTGCCATGTATCGTTTAAACCTTTCTGATTAAATTTTCTTCGACGAAAGTTTCGTCTGGCTGGTCTATGTATTTCCGATACTATTTGTGCCCGTGACATTATACTTGTACCATTTAATCAGATTTTCCAATTCTATTTTATAATTTTCTATAGAGCAACAGTTACATGTATCCGGTCCAGATGACGAGTTGTCGTAAGCCCAAGGACAAAGAGCAAAATGAGTTCCGTATATTGACGTAAATTTTTCTGTTATTGAAAATTCTTTAATGTATTTATACATGTGAAAAATACGTTGTTTATGCTCATTTAATAACACAGAGGAATATGATTTTAAAAACTCTTCCACTTCTTTTACCTCCATCTTTTAAATTGAGAATAAGTTATACACGTTTTTGCTTTTATATATTTGAAGAGCAAATCTAATTACATTTCAATGACTTTTAAAACGCGAACCAATAATGATATATTTTAATCATCCATTTACAATGATGGTGGCGGGACCATCTGGATGTGGGAAAACAACATTTGTTTGCAACTTGATCAAAAATATTACTAGATTGATACATCCCAAAATTGAAAAAATAAAATGGTGTAACCCAGAAATTTCTGCGGTTCCAAGAAATATAGATTTCCCTGATATAGATTTTTATGCCGGCATTCCGGAAAAGCTTAGTGAAAATGAAAATAAACCTACTTTAATTGTTTTAGATGATTTAATGTTAGATTCAGCAAACAAACAAGTATGTGAACTTTTTACTAAAGGTTCGCACCACTGTAATTTGTCTATTATATTATTAACGCAAAACATTTTTCATCAGGGGAAATTCTCACGAGATATTTCATTAAATTGTAAATATTTGGTACTTTTTAAAAACCCTCGAGATAAATCACAGATTTTTCCTCTAGCTAGACAACTATATCCGGAAAATATAAAAGGCTTCCTGGGGGTATATAATGAATCAACATCAAACCCACATGGTTATATTGTATTAGATTTAACACAAGACATTAGCGATTTGTTTCGAATTAGAACCAACATATTCTCAGAGGAATATTGCGTTTGTTTTTGTGCTACCAAAGATTTAAACAATTGCTTAAAATATGAAACGGTTGAAGAAAAACCGACATATGTTACATGTACTAGAAAAATGCAACAACAAGAATTTTCGTAAAAATATTCTAAAATATTGTGATGATGATATAATAAAAACTATTGCTGAAATTGCAATTAATGTGTTAAACGGGAACAATAAAATATCACCATCACAAAAAACAAAACTAAAAAAATATAAAAAACAATTAAGACTCTTAGCGTGTCCACAAAAAGGTATAAAAGCTAAACGAAAAATGTTAATTCAACATGGAGGATTTTTACCTACATTAATTGGTACTATATTATCTGGTATAATAGGAAAACTTCTCAGTAAGACATAATGCAGCGAATGATTGTTATGTCACCAGAAATATTTTCAAAATTTAGCAAATTATTTCAAGATGATAAAAACTTAGATTTATTGGATCAAAAAATGAAAAAAGTTTTATATGATAAAAAATTAAAACCATTGCAAAAATGGTATTTATATCGTCAAAATCTCATTAAATACGGAATTAACAAAAGGCATACAAAAAAATTACCAGAAAAGTTAAGTAATGTTACATTTAATACAGGTACTCAAACAAAATTCTTTTCTAAGCGAAATGCATATACAGAAACTGAATTACCTAAATACAAATCAACGTCAACACAAACTAAATTTTTACCATTAGTTACTGATGATGTGTTTGAATATGACCCTAAAAAAGAACATTCAAATATGGATGTTGATTTAACAAATTACAATTTAGATGATGAAAATTCATTTAAAAAATTAGCTCAAACTGAAATGTTGAAAGATGAAAAATTAGTCGAAAGACCATCTCTAAGCTCTGATTATCGAATGTTTGAAACACCAAGTGGTGATGTAATTACCGTTGCTGTACCATCTCCTGAAAAAAAGAAGACACTAAGATCGGCTGGTAGTTCAATTTCCTCAACTATACTTTCACAGTTTCCTGAAACAAAAAAACGAAAACTAAAACCTTTACTAAGAAGTCCAAAACTGAGAACTTCATCAACACCGGAGTGGACAACATATAAATAGTACAACATTTTATGTTTTAGAAGAAGTTAACAAAGATGGATAGTCAAGATGACTTCTATGTAACATTGTTTAGTAATGATAATCTAAAACTGTTTCCAGACAACACTTTAGCTTCATTCGAAAATAAATTACCTATTCACTTTGATTTAAGAAATGGTAATTGGAAAGTTGGTCTTTCAGAAATTTATCTGAACGATTTCCTACAAACAGAACAATTTAACAAAGAGAATTGTGCTTTTATTAATATTGGACAGTATAATGTTTATGTAAGAAACATTGAAAAACCTCTTGAAAAAATCAAAGTAACCAAATCTATAGGCTACACATATTATTCATATAACGATTCGGAATTACATTTAGATGATTGGAAGTTTAATTTTTTGCCAACGCTTATTAAAAATATAACTCCTAATCCCGGATTTACTCGAAACCAAGTTTTTACTGAATTTTTTAATGAAGTTTTGACATATATTTCTAATCCTAAAAATTATGATGATGTAACATTTAAAAAAGTGTCAGAATCTAACCGAGGGGACTTAATTCGAATATCGCAGACTTTTGATGAAGATAGTTTTTATATAAAAGTTAATCAGAGTTATAATGTAAAAACATTATTAACTGAATTATTTCAACAGAAAAAAAATATAAAAAATTTCAAAACAAAATTACCTGAACTATTCAAATTAGCTGTTGCTAAAAATAAAGATGAATTGAATGGAATGGTGTTGATTTATTCAGATATAGTTCAATCTTCTGTTTTTGGAAGTAGCAAAGTTCGGGCGTTGAGAGCTATCAACATAGAAAATTGTAGAATACCTACAAATACTGAATTTAAAAACGTCCATTACATACCTATAGAAAAAAATATTTTTGAAACAATAGCAATTAAAATTTGCAATCAATACGGTGATGGAATAAATTTTGTTTCCAGTTACTATCCAACAAAAATTGTATTACACTTTAAAAAGCATTGATTCCCCAAAAACAATATAAATACTACTACTCAAATATGATATCCTATCAAACATGGAAAGAGCTTACGTGAGATATTATTCCTCTCAGGTAGGAGGGGGAATCAACGATATTGGGCCTTTATTACAATTTTATCCAGCTATACAAAAAGGTCGTGGTTTTGGAAATATATTCGGAAGTTTAATTCGTTACTTAAAGCCAGTTTTTACATCAGGTTGGGACTTAATTAAAAAAGAGGCTGTAAACACAAGTAAAAATATTTTTAATGATATAGCATCTGGTGCAAACATAAAAGAAGCTGTAATTGATCAAAGTAAAGGCGGTATAAAAAATTTACGGAAATCAGTAGTTAACCAACTGCATTCGATGTATGGTGGAAAACAAAGAACTATAAAAAGACAAAGAGCTATTAAAAGACAAACAGTTTCTAAAAAGACACATTTGAAGTCGAAACGACGAAAAAAGCAAAGTAAAACATCCGACATATTCAACTAAAAATGGAATGTATGAAATCTGAACTTGATCTTTTTGCGTCATTACCCGTACAAACAAGTATTTTGCGTTCAGAAGAGGTAGCATACAATCCTTTAGCTTCTTTAGAGGCATCACCGTCAACTATTGAATTTGTTTCCCTTGGAAATGGAGATACATATCGAGATTTATCCTCCACCTATATAAAATTTAAAGTTCAAATATTAAAAAAAGATGGATCAGTTTGGAGTGCAAATGATAAAGTAGGAACCGGAACTGAAGCAAGACTAGCTCCGCAGCCCAGTGTTGTAAATAATTTATTACACTCTTTAATTAAACAATGTAATGTAACTCTAAACGGAAAAAACATCACTCCTTCAGACTCCTTATACCATTATAAAGCATACTTAACTACTTTACTAAATTATGGTACAGATTCCAGTCAAACACATTTGGAAGCATCTGGTTGGGAATTGGATAAACCAAATGTAAATGATTTTAGTAATTCTGGTTCTAAATCAAGACAAAAATCATACAACAATTCTACTGTAGTAGAATTAATGGGAAAATTACATGTAGATTTCTTCAATACTCCTAAATTACTTTTAAATAATGTTGACATTCGAATTGCTTTAGCCCTAGAAAAACAGGATTTTTTTATTTTCTTTAACGATGCCGATGAAAGCTATTTAAAAATTCTCGAAGCTACGTTATACATGAAACATTTAACAATTAATCCTTGTATATTGATAGCACATAATACTGTATTGGAAAAGGCTAACGCGAAATATTTTTATACCAGAAGTGAAATCAAAACATTTACAATTCCAGCTAACACATCTAACATATCATTGGATAATATATTTATAGGGCAAATACCAAAAGCTCTAGTATTTTGTATGGTTAATAATGAAAACTTCAATGGTAAGAGATCAAAAAATCCATACCATTTCGACCATCAAAATCTCACACAATTTCAATTATATGTGAATGGAGTGCCTACACCAAACTCTGCAATTGAAACAAGTTTTACACCGAATAATTCTTGTAATTCTCGAGCATATTTAACATTATTTAGCGGAACAGGTATACATCATTCTGATAGAGGACATCAAATTTCAAAAGAATTATTTTCAAAAGGTTATACAATACTGGCTTTTGATTTATCACCAGATGGCTCGGGAACAGATACATGTCAGAGTTTATTAAACCAGGGAGTAGTAAAGATTGAAGCAAGACTCAGCTCTCCATTAACTTCAACATTAACTTGTATTGTATTTGCAGAATTCGATGCTAATATCGAAATTGATAAAAATCGTAACGTCTACGTGAACATATAAAAGGAAGTTTAGCGAACCATCTCTATTCATTTCACAATGACATGTGCTCTAGTAGATTTATCGTTCTGTACGGGCGATAACAATACAATATTTGTAAAAAATATTGCTGTGGCTGGTATTAAAGAAAAATGTAAAACTATTGTAAAAGAATTAAAGTATAAATTTCCTGTCAGAGATTTGAAAAAAACAGATATTGAGAATTACTCTTTTGGACATATCGATAACGAAAAAGTAACTAATAACTTAATAAATTTGCTTGAAAAATTCGATATAGTCTTAACAAATGGAAAACTTAAAGCAGAATTTTTAACAACATTTGTACGAGGAAATACTCGACTAATTGATATTTCCCGTTTGCAAGAAAATGAATACACTTCAGATTTCAAAGGTTCTGAAATGTAATAAGTTAACACATAAAATATTTAGAGGCGTTTATGCTCTTGATAAATTACCAAAACAAGTTTCAAAACCTAGTATTTTGGTGGTAAATACCGATAATTCTAATGAAAAGGGAACACATTGGTTAGCAATATTTGTTCCAGTTCAAGGGTGTGCAGAATATTTTGATTCATTTGGAAATCCCCCGTTTCACAATGAGATTATAAAATTTCTACAAAATCAATCAACATGTTTTGTTTTCAACAATAAGCGTTTACAAAGTAATTTAACATCTGTTTGCGGACATTATTGTTGTGTATATCTATGGATGCGAAGTTCCTGTAAAAGCATAAAATATTTTCTTAATTTATTCGACACATCATCCCCACTTAAAAACGATAAAAAAATACAAAGAATATTTCGAAAAATTTTTAAAAAATGAGGGAGAAAAAATATAAATACAAAATTCTAAAATAGAATTCATCAGTTAAAACAAGAAAAATGGAGCAATCAACAAATTCGGAAGTCATTGAAAAACAAAAAAGTGAACCTCCGCAAAATCTTTTGTTAAGCTATATCTATTATTTGGATAAAAAACAAACAACAAAAATACAAATTGGATTTAATGTTGAAAATTTTGCTGCAACAATAATTTTCCAACGTCATCAAAAAGTCATTTGTGAGATGAATTATTTGGTGTGAAATGCCTTTTATCAAGATTTTACTAACAACCAACATAAATTAAATTCAAAAGGATTTGCGCTAACATTTAATCATACCGGGAAAACTAAAAAAATTACATTGCAGTTAGATGAGTACACCCGCTTTTGTCTTATGTTAGACTTTATACAAGCAGTGATGTCATATAACAACGGAGCTGAACTTAATATAAGAGAATATGTATTCAAATATTTTGAGAGATGTATTGAAAAGAATAAACTAAGATTGGAACAAGAAGATTTCTACATTCCAATGAATTTACACATAGCTCAGTGTAATTATTCCAGACTATTTTATGAAATACCTATGTTTTTGTCAGAAAAATTATCTTGGTCAACAATAAATAAAACAAATATTTTTTAAAACCAATTATTTTCTTTTATTAAATACATATATAAATTCATACAATTTTTTACAGCACATCTTTTTAAATTTTCAGTAATGTTATGGTGAGGGCAAATGGTTGTGAAATTCTTTAGTTTCTGAAGAGATGGAATGTCATTATCTAAGTTGATAACTTCTACTGAACTCGAAACAAATTTATCTAAAAATTCCTTTTTCTGGTACCCCTTTACGTAAACGACGTCGAATGAATTTAAATGTTCCTTTAAGGTATTTTTAATTGCTGAATATTCTATAAAGCCATCATCCCAGTCAAGACCATTTATTTGTGTTTTATTGAATTCATTTTGCTGTTTAACATCAGTATTTAACTCTTCGAACGAATAAGGTGCTTTAAACATAAATAGCATTGGTATCAGTGACCCATCAGCTATCAAAGCAAATTCCTTCAAGAAATATTGCTTTTTATTTCCAACAGTAAATTGTAAATCTGCTACTGCCTTCCTGCTGCTCATTTTGTACCTGACTATTTTAAAATAGCTTGAAATCCTATAATTTATAACTAATACGATTTAAAAAGAGTGGAAAAAAAAGGGGAAGGGAGCCTTTAGCAGTAGCATAAACCGATACCGGACCCTCAAAGACAGATACCGCACATCCGGGGACCCCATCCAGAATCAAGAAAAGGGGCGCCTGATTCAGGCCCCACTTTAAAGGGACCGAACCTCAGGGGACCGGATATCGACTCTCCAGAAACAAGGGTTGATTTAAATGGATTAACCTGGAAAAAAAAAAAACGTGCAAAGAGTTACAAAAATCTTGCTGACTAATATTTTAACTCCTCTACATAGTGATTTTTATATTGGTAGCTACAAAGTATTTTAAATCTTAGACATAGTTTAGAGAATATACAGTCATTAATTATTAATGAAAATGCAAAAATATAATTTGAATATTTTAGAAAGTATTATGTATGATGCAAAATATTATGTATGTTGCATAAAAAGTATAAATTGATTTAAGTTTTTAAATTATTTTTAATTAATAATGGAAGTACAGGAGCCGTTTGAAGAAATAATTGGAAAATGCGATATTTTCCAATTAGAAAGAACATTAACATTCAATTACGAAATTGAATTTAAGGACCTTTATAGAGGAGCAGCAAGTAGCAGTGATAATGGCTCAAAATTGTTATGTACAGAAAAGATGCCAAGTGAGCACGACTTGGATGTGCTTACCAGACTTATTTGCAAGGAGAAGATGCCTGCTGAGACCGACCTAAAATTAAAATAATAATAAAAAAGGTAATCTGAAAAAAAAAAGGTGATCTGGAAGAAATTAAAAATTTTATAAATTTAATTAAATAAAATCTGAAAAGTTGAAAAATTTAAATAAAAAAAAAGAAAATATTTCATTTGTAAATTTTTTATTTAACTTAAAATCTGAAAAGTTGAAAAATTTAAATAAAAAAAGAAAATAAAGAAAATATTTCATTTGTAAATTTTTTATTTAACTTAAAATCTGAAAAGTTGAAAAATTTAAATAAAAAAAAGAAAATATTTCATTTGTAAATTTTTTATTTAACTTTTTTTTTATTTATACTATTTTTCTTGCGAGTCTATACTCGTTTTTGGAATTAACTCAAACAGAGCCATATTCCACCTATTAGGATCCCGTCCAAAAAATTTGAAATTAAAGCCCTTGCTGTTCAGTTGATTTAGTTCTTTCTCCGACACAACTTTTTTGGAGAACCGCTCCGGCATAAAAAAAGTAATGCTGTTAGTTGAATCTTCCATTGGGCATGTTACCTTACATAGAACCACCCGCTGACCTCTTTTGGTCTTTAGGAATTTCCATTCTTCTACCTCGTACATCACATCCTTCACCAGAGCATCTATCGTTTTGTAGCTCTCTTGTTCCCCTTTTCCGATTTTTATGAGATTGTCTACAAATTCCTAAATGAAAATAAAATATAAAAAATATATAGGATAATTTTGAAAAATTTTGAAAAAAAAGATTAAATTTTTTTAAAATTTAAAAATTACTTACCATTATTTCTTTTGGTACTGCTACTAGTACTGTTATTTAAACTAAGTTTTGTGTAGAACTCAATTGATAGAAATAAAAGTTTTGTCTTTTCTTTTATACTTTTTTACTACGATAGTTTAAATTACTTTAATAAATACCATCAAATTATTTAACAAGGAACTAAACATATGAGGAAATTTAAACGCTCCTAAATTGTTTTGTTAGAACATGACTTTTTGGCACGACGGAATTTATTTCCATTCAAATTCCTTTGTTAGAATAATAAATCTTTTTTTAAACAACTCAAAAGCTCTTTTCAATAATAAATTCCATTAACTATTTAACAAGGAACTAAACATATAAGGAAATTTAAAACACTCCTAAATTCCTTTGTTAGAAGATTAAATCTCTTTCTTCTACCAGGAAATTTTAAAATAAATTTAACATAAAATCATTTCCTAGAACACTCCTTAAATTAACTAATTCTTCTAAATTAATTCCTTTGTCTAATAAACATTTAGTGATATAAAAATACATGCTCAAAATGTTTTAATTTAGAAGCAAAACAACATGAACCCACCAACGTTAAAATCAGTGGCATTAGCAAAATGGATAAACTCTGGACAATTTCAATACAGTCATTATAAATATTTATGTGCTCGAATGGACATAGAAAATATAATTTTCTATTGTCCATACCTAAAGAGTGATGTCACCATAGAAGAATTGAGAAAAAAGTGCAGATGGCTGGGAAAAGACAAAGACGCTGATGGAAAGTTCAAGTTTACGGTTACATACATTTACTATAAAATTCGGGCAAAATAAAAACTTGTGTTCCTTTATAAAATTAAAAATAATAAAAAATTGATTAAACTTCTTTTTAAAAAAAACTCTATTTTTTTCTTTTAAATCCAAATGGTACAGAACTATAATTTTCATAAAACCTTCGTTTTTCTGCTTTTAACCTGTATATCTTTGTTTCTGGAACTGTAATTACCCTATGATCATTTGTTCTTCGAAAATTTTTGTACAGAATATTTACACCGGCTTTATCGTTCAATAAAACCATTTCCTTAATTTTTTCAAAATTGACTAGTTTTGAATTATTATAATCTAGTTTAATTCCTTTTACTTTACAAACTACTGCATCGCTTTGTTTGTCAGAAGAAAATGCTTTATATGCATAATTTTTTGGTCCACCGCTAACGAATTCTTTTATGTAGCTGTCAGATCCAAATGATTCTAGTTCATTAGTCATATCTGCGATAAAATTGCCTATGACAGGTTCATATTCACCTTCTTTTGACACATATATGACGGAATCAGTGTCATAATATAAAACTCGTTCTTGTAAATTTTCCAAATATTCATACAATTTTAAACGAGCCTGTGCAGTTGTATAACTTGCAATACATACGTTCACTGTACGCAATGAATCTAAATCTTCATTTTTATATTTCCAGTTAACTAAAACCGTGTCAGAATTGATAATCATTATGTGCAATACATCTTTGCTTGGATTTGTCAATATAGAATAAAAAGTAGCTGGACTTTTTATTATTTGCGTTTTTGTCTGATTTTCTCGTTGACCAAATTTTCCCCAGAAAGAGTTCAATATAAGCTTACTGTATGATCTTTTTCCAGGGTTTTTGTAAATATTTTCTGTATCAAGTTTAATATTTTCTTGTTGGAAAAATTGTTCCAAATAATTTTGTTTTAATTCTTCTGTGTTGCAATCTTTAGGCCATCCAGAAGCTTCCTGTTTAGTTTTAAGAAATTTGTCCATCATCTCTGTAAATAATCCAGGTTCACAGTTGTCTTTGTTATATTGTTGTACCTTATAACGCCAAATTTCATGAAATTCAAATATTTTATACCCCTTTTTTACAGCTTTTACTACTTCGTCTATAACCCAAGTTCCTGTCAGAGTTCTTTCTTTATCAGAATGAAGGCATTCATCTTGATATGTTTCAAGGCTGCAAGTGAAACAAAGCGTAAACATTAATTTATTATTTTGTTTTATTGGAAGAACAGGGTGAATCAAATCAGTTGGTGGAAGAATATCACATTTTATTAAACCATTAGTATTTTCTAAGTCAACTTTAGAACATATTTCATGGCCCACTAAAACTTCAGGATGTCCTACTGGAAATTTCCCATATTTGCACACATAGGGATATAATGAGCAAATATCTATGTATTTTATTTTTTCATTTTCTTTTGCTTTGTAATACATAAAAGTGTTTCCAGTTCTACCTCCATAAAAAGCATCTCGTGGTTCTAAAGGAACGTTTTTTAAAAGGGGGTGATTTATAAGATATGACATCTCATCTTCTTTTTCTATCAATTGTTCTCTAAAATCACATTCCCACATTTCGATCACTTGATATCCAAATGATTTTAATCGTTCTGTTCTTGTTATGGTATTTTCAAATCTGATATCAAGAGTATCATGTTTGTTCCCTTGTATTGATTCATTCCTCTTATATGGAAAACATTTTGGATGGCCATGAAAATAGCACCCATGGAATTGAAAAATTTGGTTTGTTTCTGAACAAAAACCATCTACTTTTATATTTTTTATAATTGCTTCTTTTTTCTTTGCTGCATGTTGAATATTAATCTTTCTTTGATCCTCTTCCCAAATTAGCCATTGAAGAGCAATTTTTGATTGATTGTCTGCAAATCTGTAACCTTTTTTGGGTATCAATCCTATAGTTTCCGGTTTCAAAAAATTTCTTCGAAAAACTAAATTGCATGCTGAAGCAATGGTTGTAGCCTCAGTGAAAGGACATACATTATTTTCTTCCAATAGGAGTTTTCTAAATTTAATGCAGGCTTCAGTTAAAATATGTACATCATTTTTGCAATATTCTATCAAATCACGTTTCATATTGAACTCGGTATTTTTGCTTTGTTCATACCAATCAATAAACATTTTTCGATTTTCTTCTGTCATTGTATCAGGACTATAGTAGTGCATAAGTGGTATTGGCCCAACATAATTTATATTTTCTGATGTATTGAACAAATGAGGAAAATAACCTTTTTTTAAATCAGTTGATAAATCGAAAGCTTTAGGAAGTTGTGATAGTGGCATTGCAAAATAATTCATAGAATCTAAAAACCTTATATTTTTAATCTGCATCTGAATAATTTTTGTACCCCTCATGATTAATTTTGGCTCTATCTCACTTTTATGCAGCAATTCATTTAAAATAAACTGGTGATCAAAACTTTGTCCATTATGAGCTATTACAACAACTTGTTTAAATTTTTTAGCCATTTTAAAAATGTAATCAACTAAATTTGGAATTACATTTGTGTCAAAAACTGTTGTTCTAAAACCACATTTAGAACAAAAATGTAACTTCTCTTCTTTTATGCAATGATGACATCTTATACTAAGAACACATAAATTAGGTTCATGTAGTTTAATATCTTCATTATTGTTTTTAACTAGCGTTTTTTCTTGCATTGTTTCTAGATCGTAAAAGATAAACACAAAATCATTAATTTTTGGTTTGCTCTTATCTACAATAATATAACAAAAATGATTTTTTTCTACACTTTTGTTACAATTTTTACAAAAAACAGTATCACATTTATGTGGTGAATCAATCTTTCTAAAATATGTTTTAAAACAAATTAAGCATTTGTGAAATTTTTGACATGTAGTAACTGTTTTATGATTTTCAAAACATTTTCCACCTCGGAATGATCGTTTGCAATAGTTGCATGTAATAGTTGTAGGTATATTATTACATGCACGAGACTGTCGACAACAAATACAGATACCTTCACAATTATGATAATTTGCGTAACCTACATTACATTTTTTACAGTAATGGTTAATGCAAAAAACCGCTGTCAGCGAAATAATAACGTTAAAGTGATTTTCGTAATATAATAAATTAATTCTTTTGCCATCGTTTTTACCTTCAAAAATTATATTTTTGTTATTAGCATAATCGTAAACAACGATGTTATATTCATCCCCATAATAATCCTGTATTTTTTTAAGTTCAGATATTCCTGCACTTTGCGTTATATTTAATTTTGTTTTTACCATCAGCTCTAATGCTAGATTTTTCTGCATCTTCTGTGTATCTTGGCGAATTTTTTTATAATTCATGTCACCATCTATAAAAGCTTTTCCTACTACAATAGCTCGGAGTAAGCAAAGATTATCATTATTTTTAATGACAACAATGCCTTTTCGTTTTAAACTTTCTTCATTGAAAGTAAAATAATTTCTCCCTCGTCCACTTCCAGAAGGCAACCGTACAGTTGTAGTTGTTAGTTGAAAAGAATCAGTATTCAGGCCCTCCGAATTACTTTGGAATATTTTACTTATTAGTTCCCAAATATCTTCAAACTTCACTGAACTTGCAAGCTTAAAATTCATCCAACCTGGAGTTCTCTGTTGAAAGTTATCAGCAAAAAATACTATACCAATGAGATCATTCGGTTCAACGTTTTCCACCGAATATATAACTATTTGATTAATGGCTTCTTTAGTATATGCCAATATATCTTCTTCATTTGGAGCTTTTCTTATTTTGAATGTAATTTTTCTCGACATAACTCCAAACTTTTTCAAAAACTGACTTTTTTCTTCTATAATTATGAATTTGGAAGACTCCTCTAAATATTTCTCTAATATTTGTTTCTTGGCCATTTTTCTCAGTATTGATTTGGTATGTTTATACGACTTTTTTTTTGTTAATGATAATATATAACTAATTAACCATGTTTTTATACCAATATTAAAAGGGATAGGAAATTTTCCCTGTATTTTTTGCGCTAATATTATGTTACAATACCTGGTTGACCGTGAAAGCTTTTTATTGAAAAAATAAGATTATTTAAAATAACCTATATGTTACTATACTATCATAACAAGATCATTGCACTTACTTATCCTACATTATCTCGTTTACCTTCTATATTATTTACAAAAGCTTTTTCCGGAAACTAATTATGCAACCGGTAACAAATACTAGATATTATACCACCTGTTTAGATCATTGCACTTACTTGTTCTACATTATTTAGTTTACCTTTCAATATTATTTCCAAACACACTTAGTAAAAGCTTTTTATTAAAAAATAAAATAAATTCTTGCATATTATTTATATAGTCTATGTTATTATAGTACAACACCTGTTTAGGTCATTGAACTATCTACTTGTTCCACATTATCTAGTTGACCTTCTATATTATTTACAAACACTTTTCCGGAAACTAATTATGCAAACGCCAATCACGACATCTAATTTGCTACCTGTTTTTTTACACTACAACATTCCTTAAAAAAGCTCTCAACAACAAAGTAAACGCCCAAGGTCATTGACCTAATTTGCATAATTATTTTCCCATGCCAAAGCGCTACTATTACTTTGACCTAATTTGCATAATTATTTTCCCATGCCAAAGCGCTACTATTACTACTTTTTTAAATTTTGCCTCCAGCTTTTATATTAATTTCACAGACTTTAAAACTTATGTATACTTATATTTATATATATATATTGACATATTGAAATAAACTTTTTCAAAGAAATCTTGATTGTAACAATATAGTTTAGAAAATTACAGGAAAATTTGCTATTAAAAATTTATTTTCTACTTTTTAGTTCAAAAAAGCTGTTTTTTAAAAAATTTTTTTTATTTATTTTATTAAATTTTAACACGCGCTAGCGGCATCTACCGTAATTATCCAATACTTAAACACACACTACCCACCCACATAGCAAAGACAATTTCCCTCATCGCCTCATATATCAGAATCCCCACATCCTAACTACTTTTGTTGTATCTTCTAAAAGCAGCAATTTTTCATTTTGATTCACCAAATATAATTCTCCTTTTTCGAAGTTTTCTATGTTTGTATCTTCATCAAAGATTTTAGCGTATATGTCAGAGGCAAAAATGCTGTAATTTTGGGTTTCAAAAACCGACTTTTCTTTCTTTGCTTTTGTTATGTTTTTCCTAATTTTTTCAACAATATAGAACCGATTATGTATTACTTAGGAACATGCTAATGAATTCTTGAGCCATTTTGCCTTTTCTAAATATTGAATTAAACTGTAACTATTATACAAAATTTCACTGTATTTATACTAATTTAAAAATGTGTAGAAGAATGGAAGATAGATACAAGATTACATGTTTTTAAGAACTAATTAATTGAAATCACATTTAGACATTCAAACATTCATTTAGATATTAATTCTGATCCATTTTGTAAACATTGCGTAACTTTTTATTTTACAAAACAGCGATAAATTGTTTTCCATTTTAAGTAGTTCAATTTCACTTTTATATACATTAGATCGCAATCCGTATAACGGTAAATTAAATTTGCATAAAAGATTATCCGATTTCCAATGTCGGCAAAATGTAAGATCAGCAGTTTCCATAGGTGTGTACCGATCATGGATATTTATTTGCAAGTAGGTATTTACTTGAAGGTTCAATGTACACAAACTGTTTAGAATTATTCATAGGAATTGGTATTAATCGATACATTTTATTACATTCTGCATCAAATAGCGGTATTTTAATTTCAAAGAGTATGTTATTAGTATCGAGTTTTCATCTTGATCTCCAGGAATCCTCAAATTTCTATTAATATGAACTCTAATGATTTTAAGTTGAGAAGAAAGTTGTGTGGGTGTTAATAACAAAGAGCTGATTTTACCATGATGAATATCTGAAATAGCTCCTGTAAATAGCTTGTTGAATATGTCTGATACTATTTAAATTTAGTGTTATTAACAAAACTGCTGAATTGAATTTTCCAAAAATATTTTGATGCTCTTTAGTTCTATTTATTTCGTCTGATAATACTGACAATTGATTTTTAATGTTTAAAAATTGTTGAAAATTCTGCTTCTGTTCTCTTTTCATTAAATTGAGTGTAGAATCAGTAATAGAAGTTTTATTTTGCAGAAGGTTTGCAGTCTTATTGTCGTTTTCCTTTAGTTCAGTTATTTGGGCTTCATATTTTTTAGCACATTCTTCATCTAAAACTCCAAATAAATTGTGAGCTATACGCCCAACTATCCCAAGTGCGGCCCAAGCGTAGTTTCGTTTTCCAGTAAGCTTATTTTAATGATTTATTAATTGGTTAGCGTTTCCTACCTCTAAATATCGATGACGTAATTGAGATATAATGGGAATACAATATTCTTCGAATTCCACATCGCTTGCATATTTGTCACAAATATTTTTCAGGTAGTTTATTGAGTTTTTAATGCTTTAAATTTGATGATAATATGCAGCTAAATTAAAATGAACCAACAAAATTCACTCACTGCTATATATATCTGTACCTGTAACGTTTTCAAAGTAAATTCCTTGTTTATTATTGAAGCATTTTTATTATCTCCTAATCCTAATACAAATAAAAACTAAGTATTATTGTTAACCAAATGGAACTGAAATAACTTGTTTTATTATGACTCACATGTTTCTTTGTGGCTGGAATATGTCTAATTTGAAGATTTCTTGAACGTTAATAGTGACTCACATGTTTCTTTGTGGCTGGAATATGTCTAATTTGAAGATTTCTTGAACGTTCTTCCTTCCTTTTCCTTTTTCTTGTTTGGTGATCTTGAAGAGATCTTGACCTATAATCCATTAATGATTTTGATGAAGTTTAACCGTTAAATTTTCTTCCCTTTCCTGTGTATTAATGGCATCTTCTTCGTTATCAACCATTGGTAATAGAGAAACCTTTATAATTGCTCGCTGAATTATTGAGTTCTGTGTTTTTTAAAGTAACAACCCAATCCATTAGCAACCTCCGTTGTTTCAATAACTCTGTCCAGGGACCATCTGGAAGATTGTCTTCTTTTATTATAACGATTTTTCTCTTTTGGAGATTTGGTTGCTATTGCGTTCACTTTGGTCTGAATTGTAACCTGGAAATATACCCTTTAGACCATCTTTTCCAGAAGTTTTGGTGCATATGATCATGTAGATGCCATCTTTTCAAACAGTTTATTTTGTTATCTGAGACGTCTTCTTCTGGAACTGAAAGGAGTGGTCCGCCAATTAAAAAAGTGTCTGGAGTTAGTACTTCTAAGCTCTCTGGGTCATTATTTAACGGACACAGTAAAAGAGAATTTAGGCACGCCTCTATTTTTGTCATCAATATATTTATTTCTTCATATGTTAACACGCGATCCTTTATAATTCGTTTTAGATGATATTTGGTTGATTTCACTTCTGCTTCCCAAAGTCCTCCGAAATCCGGTGAATTTGAAGTGCCAGTTCCTTCATTACATAAGGCGTCAGATATTTCATTTTGATATAGGGTTTTATTAAAAATATTAGTTAGTATTTTATTAGCTCATGTGAAATTAGTTCTGTTGTCGCTTTAAAGATTTGAAACAGAGCCTCTTCGACTAATGAAGCTTTTAAAAGTTTCTAGAAATGCAATAGAAGTTATACTGCTCACCACTTTTATATGAATAGCCTTTGTACTGAAGCAAATAAATAATTTAATATATCATTTAAAAGTAGTTGTACAACGCCCTACTGATCTTAAGGTAAGTGCTCTAGCATAATTAACACCGAAATTAGTGAAGGGTCTTGCTATTGTTAATCTGTTTTTTGGCAAATTTCCTATTAGTTGATGTTTTAAATCGATGACAAATTGTACAGCGATGAATTTGACCTTTGAGTGCCTTTAAGCCGTTTAAAATTTAATAATTTTGCCTTATATATTCCAGAGTCTTTGATAATAGCATGTCAATAAATGGATTGTTTGACATAGTTGACAGATGAAATTTTAGTTGATTGTTTGATTTTTCTTCTAAAGTTGTTTGATAATTTGCTGATTTTGAGAGTCTGATTATTTTTTGTTTTAGCCAAGTGGGACCTTCCTATCACAAAGAGTTATATTGCAGTTTTGATGGATAAATCCCTCGTGATATTAAATCTGCTGGGTTTGTTTGTGAGCTAACATGATGCCAGTGTCCGACATGTAATATCGATTATATTTCTGATACTATATTGCCAACAAATGTTTTCCAATAGTGTGAATCTCCTTGTAGCCACCTCGATAAAACAATTGTAGAATCTGTCCAAGCAAATTACATTATATTGTCAATATCTAAACTGCATTTGGCATCTTTCATTAATCTGACTAATAATAATGCGCCAATTTCTATCGAATTTTCATAATCAGTCCAACGTGAAGGTTAAAATTTTTCAATAGATGGTAAATCTGTTTTAATCTTTTACCATTCCTTTAATACTTTATCAGAAACTGCATGATCCCAATCCGATTGCTCTAACCATATTTCTTGAAACAATAATTTTATTTTAATGGTTATAGGAGAAAGTAATCTTATTGAATCAAAGATTCGTGCAGCTTCAGCTAATATTCATCCTTTAGTAATAATTTCTAAATCTGGTTTAATGTTAATATTGAATTTTAATTTGTTGGAAGTCGGTACACAGCGAAGTCTTAATGCTTTATTGATTCACCATAATCTAAATTGATACTGTTTACAGATTCTCTTAGCTCTGTTGGTATTCGTCTTAATAGATTAGGATGGTTAGTGCTTCATTTTCTGAGATTCAGCTTGCCGCCTTTAAGAAGTTGTATAAGTTGAGTACATTTTTTCAAAGCAGTTTCATAATCATCTTTTTTTTTTTTTTACGAGTGTTGGTGGAAAACTCGAAAGTCACCAAGAGGAACTGCACGTGCTTCCTCAGGGTAGTGTTGGACTTTAACCAACCAAAATCACCCCCCTTTTAAAACCAAACTTTAGGATGGAACCTTTAATACGAATGTACAGTTTGGTTTTGCGGATAGGGATGTGGGAAGGATAATTGGGAAAATTGGAATTGGGAAATTTGGATCATTGGGGATAGGTAGGAAAATTTGGAGGGACATTTTGAAGCAAGATGTTAATGTTCTTCTTAAACTTAAGTAAATCGTACACATAAGAATTACTAACTTTAGGGAACACATGCGATGGTATATGGTTCCACAAACGGGACGTGCGCATAACAAACGAATTTCCATAGGCTGTATTTCGCCATCTTGATAACTCAACATGGTATGGATGAGCATCTTTTGCCCTCCTTGTTTCTCGTTGGAAAACTTTGAGTGGAGGTATTAGTTGTTTTATTTCTTTAGAACAAGTATTAATCCCTACGAGATACCTATAAAACAAGGTCAGCAACCCAACTGTGCGACGATGGCTGAGTGGAGTGAGCATTGAAGTTACACTGGGATCGTTGATCAAACGAATAGCTCTGTTTTGCACATTATCTGAATAACCCAGTGCTGTTTGAGGCCCTGCAGCCCAAATGTGTGCATTATACTCCATTTTCGGTTTTTGTACGTTTTATAGATATTGAGAAGATCAGATGCGGAAAAGTAAGTTTTGCAGCGATACAAAAAACCCAAACATTTAGCTGCATCCTTAGCTATACCAAAAATGTAATTTGACCAAGTCAATTTTTGGTTTAACCCGATGCCCAGCATGTTTAAGTCCGTTTAATGCTGGAAGACCTCTCCCTGAAATAGTAGGGTAGGAACAGTAGTGGCAATTTTCCGCGAGATCATACAGCATTGTGTTTTTTTGGTGTTGAACTCAACTCTATTGACTTCGCCCTATTTTTGAATTTTTGCTAAATCGTTATTTAGCTCACTAATAGTGAAATTTTTTGCTGTTGTATTAATCCGATGATTAATGTTACAGCGGCTATAAAACTCATAGGAAGCTACAATGGTGCTGTCGTCTGCGAAACTATGGATCGGATTGGAGGTTAATGAGAGTAGGTCATTGATAAATATTAAGAAAAGAGTGGGGGATAAAACTGATCCTTGAGGGACACCAGCATTTATTTTGAATTTGTCAGATGAATATCCATCGACCAGTATACGAATCGTACGATTCGAAAGGAAATCTCCAATCCATTTTAGAAAGACCCTACATAGACCTATTGCTTTGCATTTTGCCAATAGAGCATCGAGCCAAACTCGATCGAAAGCCTTAGAAATATCAAGAGCCACAACATCAGACTCACCAGGATGATGAAGACTGATGCTTAGCTTCTCACAAAGGTAAGTCATGAGATCACCGGTTGAACGACGGGCTCTAAACCCGTATTGACGATCATGAAGCAAACCTTTGTGGTCCAGGTATTTCAGAAGCTTTTGGTTCACTATTTTCTCCATTACCTTGGAGAGGACCGAAGTTATAGCAATAGGGCGGTAGTTGGAGGGATCGCTTTTATTACCTTTTTTGGGAATTGGGAAAACATGTGCAACCTTCCATTGGGTAGGATGAATACCCTAAGTGAAGGAGAGGTAGAAAAGGTGGCGCAGAGGTTTTGAAATAGTGGAGTAGGTATTTTTAAGCATCATGGTGGTTATACCATCTGGACCGGCTGACTTGCTTGTATCAAGATTTTTTAAGATTTTCATCACCGCCCGCGTCCTAAAGTAAATTTTACCGAAGGAGCAGCCAGCTCCTGGAACAGAAGGTGGCATCTGAGCTGACTGTGACAGTGTCGAATTAAAAGCGAACTGCTTGCCAAATAAGTTCGCTTTCTCTTTAGAATCTGATACGGTTCTGTTATTATTATCAATAAGTGGTGGAAAGGAAGACCCTCTAACGTCTTCCTTTAGATTTTTGGCAAATGACCAAAAAGATTTACCATTCTTTGGCATGTGGGTGATTTTACGTTTCAACCTTTGGTTGAACAAGAGTTTTTGCTTATTGATAACTCTCTTGCACCTGTTTCTCACCACTATATAGTTGGCCCTGTGCTGTAACGCCAAACTAGTTTTTTGGGAGGGAACCTCTGGTTGGAGATTGGGCTTACCCGGAAACTTGTGTTAACCAAACAATGATCGGAATTACCCAGGGGGCATCCAACTGAAACCACATATTTTTCAGGGTGTGTGGTGAGAAACAGATCCAAAAGGTGACCTTCATGATCAGCACGGTCCGGGATCCTAATGGGATTTTGAACAAGTTGAGAAAGGTGGAACAGTGTGGAGAATAGTTCAACTTGTTTCCCAATTGAGTTTTGACTCGGGGAGATGTTGCTAGAAAAATGAAGCCAGTCCCTGTTATGAATATTGAAATCTCCCGCCAGAATGTTGAAATTTCAGTTTCTGAAGATGCGTCCAAAATTTCATTGATCTGGTTCGATAGATTTTCAATTTCTATAGCAGTTTCTTGTTCATTTGAGTTGGGTGATCTGTATAGAAAACAGAAATGTATGACATGCTTTTCAACGAGAATTTTGACCCAAATGTAATGAAAGGTTGGGTTAGAACATTTATATTTTGGAAGTGTGTTGAAAGCGATGTCATTTTTTATATAGACAGCGATACCTCTTTTGGGTACGAAGTGTGAAATAAGTGAGTAGCCGGTAACATTAAAGTTATCATTGTGGTTACTGACTTGTGTTTCACAAAGGGCTAAGACTGCTGGTTTAATTAAACTAAGATGGCAATCGACGGCATGAAAGTTCGTTTGCAACCCGCGTATGTTACAGAAATTAACATTAAAATTGGTAATTTTGATGGAAAAAAAAAAAATTTAGTATAGAAGAAAAGTTAAAATAATAAATAGTAATATTAAAATTGAAATCTAGTTTCAAATTAAAATCAAACGCAAAATTAAAAGAAATCAGAGTTGAAATTGTAATTAAAGTCAAAATTAGACTTAAAATCAATTTCAAAATTAACCAAGATCAAAATCTGACTGATAAATTAAAGTATGTAAATTAATTAAAATTTATTCAAATAAAAATTAAAATTAAAATTTATTCAAAATTAAAATCAAAAGTAAAAGTGCACGATTTAAATAACCCGAACTTGACAACACTTTAAAATAAATTACTATCAATGCCAATATCAATACTTTATATCAACATTAATACTTTTGAATATTTTGCCTTGAGTGAGCAAATGGTTTATAACAACGTTCAACAGTTTTTAACATACACTTTTAAGTGACCTTATTGAACGCAGGTACAACCAAAGATTCACCAAAAGCAAAACTTACCACCAGAAATTAATCAATTAAGTTACGGTAATTACTATGGTGATATTTAAAAAAAAAATTGAGCGAATTGAGAGTCAAAGAAGAACACCAGCATCCATCATACGTGTAGGAGACAGATGGATATATAATTGTTTTGTTTACAACAAGCTGATATTAAAATGAAATAAATAAAAAGAAAAGTAAATTAATGTAAACAAAACCAACCGAGTGCGTTTAATTATAAATTATAATCTAAATCAAAAAAGAAAATAAAAAAATTATTTAAATTTAATTTGGTTCGAAAAAAAAAATTAAGTTTAATTTACACTACACTTTTAAATAATTTTTGGTGAAAGAAAAAAAAGAACAAATTAAAAAAAATTAATTAAGAAGTTCACTAGTTTAATTTAATTTCAGTAATTTTAATAATTTAAAAAGTTTAAATAATAAAAAAAAAAAAGTTTTTAACTAATTATAAAGAAGTGTTGTCACTTCAAAGGTTACAAACAAATCAATCTGCTCTTGAAACAACATCATCCATATATGTATCATTTAAAATTGCTTTATCTGCCAACGAAAATAAGTGACCGTTATCTGCAGCCAGTTCACATAATGTTTTAATTGCTAGATAAGGTGCTGCGACAGTTCCGTATGTAATCGTTGTTAATTTATACTCCTTAATTGCCTCTCTTGTTGAATTTCGCCAAAGAATTCTTTGTAATCTTGATCTCTGCTATCTACCTTTATTTGACGATACAATTTCTCAATATCAGGTGTCAAAACAATTTTATATATTCGCCATCTTAATAAGATTTCTATTAAGTTTTGTTGTAAATTAGGTCCGGTTATCATTTAAGCTTTCATTTAAGCATCATCAAATCATTTAAGCTTTTTTTAGTGCTTCGTTTAGCAGAGGTGTCGAAAACTACTCTTAATTTGGTGGTTGAGCTGTCTTGTTTTAATACTAAATGTTGTGGTAAGTAATATTTAATCTGATTGTCCTCTTCTGCTAGTACCATATGACCGAGGTTGCTATATTCATGAAATCTTTATACATTTTTTCGAGTAATGAATCATATTTAAATTTGCGTTCTACTTGATATAATCTTGTCATGGCTAATTCTTTGGAACCATTAAAATCTGATCTATTTGGTTGTTTCCTGAGTGGTAATCGAACCGTATAATTTCCATCTGCCGCACAACGATGTGTTGTCTGATAAAATTTCTCACATTCAATTTCTTCAGTTGATGACAACTTTTCTGGGCTAACCCCTTTGCTTTCCCAAAATTTTGAAAGTTCTTTTCCGATAACAATTTCACTAACATGACACTTATTGAAAATTGTTGGTTTCTCCTGTCAGGATGTATCCCAACTCTGTTTTTTGAGCAATTGGCGTACCTCTTTTTCCCTTAATTACGTGGTTTAAAATTAATATAAAAAACTTTGGTATAATAATAATTTATATGAGTTGAAGAAACAAAGAAATATCCAATATAAGATGGCTTTATGGACAAATAGTACTGATAATTGGGAAAAATATAAACGATTAAGAAACAGATATAAAAATGAAATTAACTATACCAAGAATAATTATATAAAAAATAAAATAAATAAAAAAAATTTTTAAAAAAACAGCTTTTTGAACTAAAAAGTAGAAAATAAATTTTTAATAGCAAATTTTTCTGTAATTTTCTAAACTATAATTGTTACAATCGAGATTTCTTTGAAAAAGTTTATTTCAATATATCAAATATATATATAAATATAAATATATATAAGTTTTAAAGTCTGTGAAATTAATATAAAAGCTGGAGGCAAAATTTAAAAATATAAGTTTATAGTTATGTGTTTGTTGCCTACAGCTTTTATTTTAATTTCACAGACTTTAAAACTTATATTACCGTCTATTCATATAAATATAATTGTTGGCATTAAAAAATAATGAATCTATAACTACACATATTATATACTGATATATTCATTCATATACATATTATAGTAGTATGGGTACTATATAATGATCTGAACTTCTGATTGTTGTATTATATATGTTGGAAAGATTTTTAAAAAATTAAGGAAACATTGCATAGCAAAATTAAAAATTTAAATAAAATTGTTATTGCAATTTTATAATGTTCTTTATTTCCACTTAAAAATGCGACCCTTTAAACACTTTGATTCATACACTGCCTTGTTTTTTCTTTCTTTTCATAACATAACATTTTAATATTGTTTTTTTTATCTGTTATGTACGGAAATATTAAACGTATGTTTCTTTCTTTTAAAATCATAACATTTTAATAGTTCTGTTTTTCTATCTGTTATGTGGGTAAATATCAGATGTGCACAAAATATACATAAGAAATATACTTTAAAAATATTTAAAAACAATCAAAGTAACATTTTTTGTTCTCTTTTTTTTCTATTCGTTTTTATTTTTCTTCCAGTATTACATTTTCCTTTTTTTTTGTTTTCTGTTATTTAGGTACGCTAAGTATTTCTTTTTTTTTTTAAATGTTTAATTTAAACATGCATTCTATTTACAAAATATAAATTATAACCTATAGAACATTCTGAATTTTTTTTTGTTCGTTTATATTTACCGTCCATTCATATAAATATAACTGTTGCTTACATATTAAAAAATAATAAATCTATAACTACATACATAAATAGCCATATATTCATTCATATACATAGTATCTATATTATGTGCTGAACTTCTCAGTGTTGCATTATATCATAATGCGGCAAAATTTTTAAAAAATTAAGAAAACGTCAAAATTTATATAAAAATATTGCAATTTTATAATGTTCTTTATTTCCACTTAAAATGCGACCCTTTAAAAACTTTGATTCATACACTGCCTTGTTTTTTCTTTCTTTTCATAACATAACATTTTAATATTTTTTTTTTATCTGTTATGTACGGAAATGTCAAACGTATGTTTCTTTCTTTTAAAATCATAACATTTTAATAGTACTTTTTTTCTATCTGTTATGTAGGTGAACATCATATGTGCACATATACTATTTCTTATGTAAAATAGTATATATACTATTTTACATAATAAAATATACTATTTCTTATGTCTATTTCTTATGACTTTAAAAATATTTAAAAACAATCAAAGTAACATTTTTTGTTCTTTTTTTTTTCTATTCGTTTTTATTTTTCTTCCAGTATTACATTTTCCTTTTTTTTTGTTTTCTGTTATTTAGGTACGCTAAGTATTTCTCTTTTTTTTTTATTTATTAAATGTTTAATTTATACATGCATTCTATTTTAAAAATATAAATTATAACCTATAGAACATTCTGAATTTTTTTTTGTTCTTTTATATTTATCGTTCATTCATATGCATACATAAAATTTTTTTTTGTTCGTTTATGTTTACCGTCCATTCATATAAATATAGCTGTTGCTTACATATTAAAAAATAATAAATCTATAACTACATACATAAATAGCCATATATTCATTCATATACATATGTATCTATATTATGAGCTGAACTTCTCAGTGTTGCATTATATCATAATGCGGCAAAATTTTTGAAAAATTAAGAAAACGTTGCATAGCTTAATTCAAAATTTAAATAAAAATATTGCAATTTTATAATGTTCTTTATTTCCACTTAAAATGCGACCCTTTAAAAACTTTGATTCATACACTGCCTTGTTTTTTCTTTCTTTTCATAACATAACATTTTAATAGTTTTTTTTTTATCTGTTATGTACGGAAATATCAAACGTATGTTTCTTTCTTTTGAAATCATAACATTTTAATAGTTCTTTTTTTCTATCTGTTATGTAGGTAAATATCATATGTGCACATATACTATTTCTTATGTAAAATAGTATATGTACTATTTTACATAAAATATACTATTTCTTATGTCTATTTCTTATGACTTTAAAAATATTTAAAAACAATCAAAGTAACATTTTTTGTTCTCTTTTTTTTCTATTCGTTTTTATTTTTCTTCCAGTATTACATTTTCCTTTTTTTTTGTTTTCTGTTATTTAGGTACGCTAAGTATTTCTTTTTTTTTTTTTTAAATGTTTAATTTATACATGCATTCTATTTAAAAAATAGAAATTATTAGCTATAGAACATTCTGAATTTATTTTTTGTTCGTTTATGTTAATCGTCCATTCATATAAATATAACTGTTGCATACATATTAAAAAATAATAAATCGATGAATCAACTAAATAATAATAGTTGGGAATTTGGAAATTTGGTGTGACTGCGTTAGCAGGTTTTTAATAGTACAGCACACATAAAAATATGCATACCATTTTTGTACATGTTTGAACCTACATATGTATGTAGTAAAAAAATTTGGTTTTAAAAGTATGTAATTGAGAATATATTAAATTGCTTACTTCTAAATGCTAATATTTTTGAATTAAAAAACACGTATCTATATAAATATTATAAATAAACACATTGCTTTTATAAATAAAAATGTATACTAAAAATCAATTGATTTGATGAAAAAAAACTTAAATTTAACACTTGCTTACTAAATTTTAAGTAAATGAATATTAAATTTTACACTGTGTTCTCAAGTGCGGCACATTAATTTGTTTACACATTCATATCTTTCAAATTCATCGCTTTCAAACCAAAAATATTTTCGAAGCACATATTACTACATATTTTGAAGTATGTACCTATGTATATGTACGCTTAAAATACAATAGCTACATAAAAAACAATAGTCTTTTATAGAAAAAAAAAAAACATTTATGGATTACGTATACGTATTGGTATTGGTATTGGTGAGTTTAGTAAATTAGATAAAATATTTTATTTTGGTTCTGTAATAATTCTGTTAAAAATTCTGTTATATCTTTGTATGAAAATTTAATTTTGAAATTAAGCTAATTTCTTTAAAGTTTTTCGATATTATTATTTTAAAATCATGTATTGTCATCGGGATCTGATCTAATGAAGAAAATTTCAAGTCTCTAGCTCAACGGGAAGTGTGTTTAAAGTGGCTTCTAAGATTCCATCCTTTACCCAACCAAGTTAATAAAAAGCTGTTAATAAAATGAATAACTCCAATGATCAGAAAGCGATGTGGAAAAAACATAAAAATGTATGTATTGAAAAAAAATGAAAGAGAAATAAATGAAATTAACTTTAATAATAAAATAGTAAATGATAAAAAAATAATAGTAAACTAATTAAATGAATATTATCAAGTTTTATGGATATCAAAAAAAATATACGATTCCTGCCATACCATAATACAATTGTCGATAACGGTCACGTTTTTAAATTCAAGAGCATTAATTTAAATTAATTGAAAAGTACATTAAAAAATATGAATAAGAAAATGGATAACAATTTAGTTAAAGCTGAAGTGTTAATTGATTCATTTGACTTGATAGGTGAAAATCTACTATCAATTATCAATAAGTCATTAGAAACTGTTTTCCTAATAATTGGAAGGAAACTGTTATTGTATCTGTAGAAAAGATTAAGGGAACTATAAAATGCGAGGAGTTTCGACCAGTTAACACTGTAATGATGGAGTCAAAAGTAATAGAGAAATTAGTAAAAATATAATAATAAAATTATAGTAGCGGTTTTTTTGGACCTAAAACGAGCATTTGAGACTCTAGATCGTGACATTTTATTAAATAAACTAAGCAGATATGGCATTAATCAAAATGAAATAAGATGGTTTGAATCATATTTAAAAGGAAGAAGACAGAGAACAAAAGTAAATGGAGCGGTTTCAGATCAAATAAATGTTGAACTTGGACTCCCACAAGGTACGGTACTTGGTGTTCTGTTATTTTTAATATATATTAATTAATGATATAGATAAGGTTATAGATTTTGGTAATATTGTATTATTTGCTGATGATGCTTTGCTTTATGTAGTAGGAAATTGAATTGATGAATGTAGTTTAAAAATTAACCAGGACTTAGAAAAATTGAATAAATGGTTTATTAATAACAAAGCTTAATTTCGAAAAGACTAAATGTATGATAATAAATAGTAATACAAGTAAAAAAATTATAATTAAGAACAAAATAATAGATAGAGTAAATAAAATTAAATAAATAAGCGTAGTTATTGATGATAAATTAAATTTTAAAGCGCATATGGAATATATATGTAAAAAAATTAATAAAAAATTAGGTTTTTTCTATAAAATTAGAAATAATTTAACGATGTTAAGTGAAATTAAACTCTATAATGTAATAGTAAGACTCATTTTGAATATTGTTCCTCAATTCCTTTTCTGTTTAACTTAGAGGTGCTTAATAGGCTACTAAAATGGCAAATTCGAGGAATGAGAATTATATTAAAGCTAGGAAGGTATTCGGCTAAATCGTTTATGTTAGATTATTTAAAATGGATGCGCGTGTCGCAAAAAATTAAATTGAATGTTTTGTTAATAATATTTAAAATAAAAAATAAATTAATGCCAGTATATTTAACCAACAGATTAGTTTATGTTCAAGACGTTCAAAACTATTATTTAAGAAGCATTTTGAATTTTAGAATCTATTAAGAGGAGGCCCAAATATTGGTTTAATCGCATTTGCAAAGGAGCCATTTTTAGAAGAGAGGAGGCTTTTAAACTGTACCAAAACAATAGGTTGGAGGCTCACAGGGCCAACTCTATAGTGGTGAGAAACAGATGTAAGAGAATTATCAACAAGCGAAAATTCTTGATCATAGTCAGCTCGGATGAAACCTTCTGTTCCCCGAGTTGGCTGCTGTCCCCCCTTTGGAAAAATTTACTTTAGGACGCGGGCGGTAATGAAAATCTTGAAAAATCTTGATACAAATAAGTCAGCCGGTCCAGATGGTATAACCACCATGATGCTTAAAAATACCTACTCCAGTATTTCAAAGCCTCTGTGCAACCTTTTCTACCTCTCCTTCACTTTGGGTATTCATCGTAGCCAATGGAAGGTTGCACATGTTTTCCCAATTGCCAAAAAAGGTAATAAAAGCGATCCCTCCAACTACCGCCCTATTGCTATAACTTCGGTCCTCTCCAAAGTAATGGAGAAAATTGTGAACCAAAAGCTTCTAAAATACCTGGATCACAAAGGTCTGCTTCACAATCGTCAATACGGGTTCAGAGCCCGTCGTTCAACCGGTGATCTCATAACTTACCTTTGTGAGAAGCTAAGCATCAGTCTTCATCATTCTGGTGAGTCTGATGTTGTGGCTCTTGATATTTCTAAGGCTTTCGATCGAGTTTGGCTCGATGCTCTATTGGCAAAATGCAAAGCAATAGGTCTATGTAGGGTCTTTCTAAAATGGATTGGAGATTTCCTTTCGAATCGTACGATTCGTATACTGGTCGATGGATATTCATCTGACAAATTCAAAATAAATGCTGGTGTCCCTCAAGGATCAGTTTTATCCCCCACTCTTTTCTTAATATTTATCAATGACCTACTTTCATTAACCTCCAATCCAATCCATAGTTTCGCAGACGACAGCACCCTTGTAGCTTCCTATGAATTTCATAGCCGCTGTAACAGTAATCACCGGATTAATATAACAGCAAAAATTTTCACTATTAGTGAGCTAAATAACGATTTAGCAAAAATTCAAAAATGGGGTGAAGTCAACAGAGTTGATTTCAACACGAAAAAAATACAATGCTGTCTGATCTCGCGGAAAATTGCCACTACTATTCCCAACCTATTATTTCACGGAAAAGTTTTGCAGCATTCAACAGAGTTAAACATGTTGGGTATCGAGTTAAACCAAAAATTGACTTGGTCAAATCACTTTTTTGGTATAGCTACTGATGAAGCTAAATGTTTGGGTTTTTGCACCCCTGCAAAACTTACTTTTCTGCATCTGATCTTCTCAATATCTATAAAACATACATTCGACTGAAAATGGGGTATAATGGACACATTTGGGCTGCAGGCCCTCAAACAGCGCTGGGTTAATACCTGCTCCAATGAAATAAAACAGTTAATGCCTCCACTCAAAGTTTTCCAACGACAAGGTGGGCAGCGGAAGCTTATCCCTACCATGTAGAGATATCAAGATGGCGAAATACAGCTTATGGAAATTCGTTTGTCATGCGCACGAATTAAATGATAATTATACAATTATCATAAAAAAAATAATAATTTAGATTATTATTCAAATTAAAACACTATAGTAATTAAATTTTAATATTTATTTATTTACTTCCCGTGTTACAATTTCGGTTGCGGTCTTAAGACTAAATTTTATATTTTACAATAGGTTTTTATAAATTACAAAATTAGCAAAATAAGCAAAATTACAATATATTGAACTTGTTTGCCAAATATTACTTTCGTACAAAAATATGCTACGTTTATTTAATTGATTACATTTACACGTTTTTAACTTAAGTTCAATAAAACATTATTTAGATTAATTCATTTAAAATATCGAATTACAATTTAGGTTTAATAAAATATTATTTAAGTTCATTTAAGTTCAATAATTTACATTTTTACTTCAATATTATTTATTAGGTCATTAATCTTATTATCAAAGGTGGAGTTTACTAACGTAACACCTCCCTCACAAGATTTAGGATTCTCCTGAATCCGATGGCTAAATTCTATTTTAAGATTTTTTTTCTTAACATAAAAAATTAAAAATTGTTATTCCAAAAAATATAATTGTTGACAACAAAGTTAAAGAAAAGTTAAAAATTTTATGATCATTTAAGTTACTTATTTCTTTTATCTTCTTTTCTTGATTTAAAATAATTTCTTCAAAAGTAATAGCAGTATGATTTATTTTGAAATTTAAGGTTTTTTCAATTGGAACTACAAATCTGTTAACAATTTTATTCATATTATTACTAAAATTTTTATTGTCAATCTGGATTGAACAATTTTGAAAATTTATAAAATAATTACCATTTAGGACGATTTTTCGTTCGTCACATGAACTATTTAATGTTTTATTTTTAATATTGTTTATTATTAAAATATCATCATCTATTTCAATAAATTCTTCTTTCTTATTTACTATAAATTTACAATTTTTCTTGAAAACACAGTTTTTACTTAATTTTAAATTTGTTAAAGTTACATCTTTTTCAAAAGTGAAAGTTTTATTTGCATATTCTATTATAAATTCCATATTTTCATCTATTTGTTTGTAATTTGAATTAGTTATTGGTATTAATAATTTTTTACTTATTTCTATAAAATTTTTTGGAAATTTAATGACAAAAATCAGTGATTCATTACAATATTTTGCAAAGCCTAAACGTATGTTAGCTAGTCTTTTTGAATCGATAGAATAAGTTTTGATTTCATCAGTTGAAAGAATGCTTGGATGAATTAAACCATTTCTACTTCCGACTAAGTTATCTTGAATCATGTCAATTTGTCTGTTTATAAAGTCAATTTTTATCATTTGTTCAAAGAAAAAGTTTTTCAAGTAAATTTCTTGTTCAATTTGATTTAATCTATTTAAAATTATTTGTCGATCTGATTCGATAGCATTTTTGATAAGTGAAAATGATTTACTAAAGTTTTCGTTAATTTGGATTTGTTGATTAAAGTTATCAGATATAAGTTTGTCGTTATTTGTATATGCTTTTAAGCGTTCTTCGATGTTTTGTCTGTCGGAGTCGTCCATAGTACCAAAAGTCCATTTTAACATTGTGCCTCCTACATTTACAATTCCTCTTTTTTGTCTGTTTGGTATGATCGTTTTAATTCGGTTCTTCATATTGTGAATTTGGTTTAAGGCCAGTTCCTTATTTAAATTTGATTTGATGGAGTTAATATTTTCCTCTAAGTCATTAATTATTTCTAAAATTTCGTATGGATGAATAATATGTAAAACAATATTATAACTTTCTACAAATTCTACAATATCTGTTTGAATTTTTGTATATCCTAATTCTGAATTTATTTTGTCAATTATAAGCGTTCCATTAGTTAGTTGTATTGTCATGAGCAGAATTGATAATATCAGTATTACCTGTAAATTTTAATATTTGATTCGTGAATATTTTGTAAGTTATGTTTTCAAAACGGAGGTTGTTCTTTGTGTCTTACCGCTTTGTAATTTTTTATGAATCCTTGTTCCCTTTCTTCAATGTAGTTTTCGCGAGTTTGATTAATTTTATTAATAATTTTATCTTTTGTTCTTTCAATTCTTTCGTAAATAATATTATGGTTAATTTTATGTTCCTGGACTTCAAAGGGAGTTGCTTTAATTGTTGAATGATAGGTATTATTATAAAATGTTACAGCTTTTAACATTTGTATTCTTATTGGGAGTTTTTCGTCAAGGTTTAATGTTCTAATTCGTTCAGTTATAGTATTATTGAAGCGTTCAATGTCAGAGTTACCGGTATGTGAATTTGGTTTTGTAACGTGAAATTCTATATTTTCTTCGTTACAAAAATTTTTTACGTTCTGAGTATTAAACTCATTGTCAAAAACGAATTTTTTTATTGTTCCTTTAATAGCCAAATATTGTCTCAATTTTTCTGTAATTGTAGAGGAATTTCGATCCTCTAAATGAAAGCAAGTAGCATGCTTAGAAAATTTGTCGATAAAGTTAATAAAGGCATTTTTGCTATTTACATATGTATCTACGTCGATAATTTCTCCTGTAGTTTTAGGTGTTTCAGTTATATGAAATTTTTTCTTTACTGGGTTTCTGTCATATTTGCCAGAAGTGCAAATATTACAATTATTTATTATTTTGTGAACAAAAAGTTTAAGATCTGGATGATAAATTTTACTTTTAATACATTCATATGTTGCTACTATCCCAGAATGACCTAATTCATTTTTGTGAAACATATAGATATTTTTTAGATTTTTTTTTTTTAAAGTTTCATCTTCTACGATATCTTCTGCGAAGTAATAACTTTTAAGAAATTTTATCTTTTCATTCTGAGAGAAAAGGTTTATAATCACTTGTTGTAATATATTATACTCGTGATCATTAACTTCTGAAAAGATTCCCACTCTCCCTTTTGAGATATATCTTCGTAGAATATCTGCGGTGTTATTATTATTTAAATCATTTATATCAATGAAAATTCTTCTATTTTTATATATTGATTCGAATTCTTTTTCTTTTTTTTCTTTTAATATTAATTGAGTTCTAAATCTATTTACAACTGTTTCAAGTATAGGTATATGGTTTTCGGAATTTTCTTCTTGAGAGTGTACTGTCTGATTTTCAATTGAGTCGTTTAGTAAGTTAATTGCGGTTAAAGAATCGGTTCTATTTTCTAAATCTATATATAAGTCTGAGAAGTCTAAATTATAAGTTTCTAAAGTGTCATTTAATTCTGGATTTTGAAGTGAATTTATTTCTTTTGTTTCTGTATTTATACGGCTCAAAAAATCTGCGATGTTATTGTCTTTTCCTTTTATATAGTCTATTTTCATGTCGTATTCACCTAAAGAGATGAGCCATCTTTGTAGGCTAGGGTTTATGTCCTTACCCGTATACTTGGCGTGAAGCCACTTGATAGGCTGATGGTCTGTTTGTACGTCAAACTCTTTTCCAAATAGATAGGGTCGAAAATATTTTGTACCCCATACAATTCCTAAAAGTTCTTTCTCTATAGTTGAATAATTTTTCTCGTGGTCATTCAAAGTTCTAGAAGCATAAGATATTGGATGACCATCCTGAGTAAGAACTGCTCCAAGAGAAAAATTACTTGCGTCTGTTATTAATTTAAATCTTTTGTTAAAATCCGGATATTTTAAAATAGGGTGGTTCGTTATAATGTCTTTAAGTTTTTCGTAGGCTGTTATGTCATTCGGATCATTCAAGTTTATTTTCGCGTTTTTCTTTAGATACCTTGTTATTGGATATGCAATTTTTGCGTAATCCTTTATGAATTTTCTATAGTAGCCAGTCATTCCTAGAAATCTTTTAATCTGTTTAACTGTCGTTGGTAATTTCAGTTCTTGAATAGCAGATATTTTGTTCGGATTGGGTTTTACACCTTGTGGTGTTAAGATGTGACCCAGAAATTCGGTTTTTTTCTTTAAAAAATTACATTTGTCAATTTGAATTTTTAGACCGGCATTTTTTAGTCGGTCGAAAACCCTTTTTATGTTATTTATATGTTCTTCTAAAGGGGTACTAAAGATGAGAATATCATCTAAATAGACCACACAAATTTTGTTTATTAAATCTTTTAAAACAAAATTCATTAATCTTTGAAATGTTGAGGGCGCATTTTTGAGACCAAATGGCATCCTCAAATATTCAAAGTGACCGAATGGTGTAGAAAAAGCGGTCTTCTTTCTGTCTTCGGGTTTCACCGGAATTTGGTGAAATCCCTTGGCCAAATCTAGAGTTGAGAAATATTGCGATTTACCAAGTTTATCTAATATTCCGTCAATATTAGGAATCGGAAATTTGTCACTGATTGTGACAGCGTTCAGCTTTCTATAGTCTATAACAATACGCCACTTTTTCTTACCGGAATTGTCCAATTTTTTTGGAACAATCCACAAAGGGCTGTTATAGGGAGAACTACTATGTTAGATGATGTTTTGTTCCAACATCTCCTTAATTTGACGTTCAATTTCATTTTCATGTACCCTTGGGTACCGGTATATATTAGAGTATATAGGGTTACTAGTTGTTGTTATAATTTCATGGGCAACTTCATGAGTTGAAGAGAGCCGATCCTCCTCTTTAAAAAATAAATTATTATATTGTTTAAGAATTTTTAAAAGATGGTATTTTTCCTCGCTATTTAAGTGATCAAGACTTAATTGATCGATATTACTATTTTCAAGGTTACATATTTCATTAATAATAAAGTATTTATCTTCCTTTTTGTAATAGATTTTGGAATTATTTATTTCAATATTTTTGTTTCCAATGTCGATTTTTGCTTTAAGGGGTTCTAGAAAATTTAAGCCTATAATAGCATATAATTACGCTTTGGCAGTTCCATAATTTTCCAAGATAAAGTTCCATCTTTACGAAATTTTTTGGGTATAGGAGTTATAATTTTTTTCAATACTTTTGAAATACCATTAATGGTTGAGAAAAAAAGAGGTTTTTCTAAATTAATTAATTCGTAATTATTTAAAATGTTTGGTTTAATTATACTGGTTTGAGAACCAGTATCAATTAAACAATTAATTTTTTTGTTTTCGATGGTCAAACTAATTATGGGGAGTTCTTTACCCGAGGCTCTTTTATAAAATTTACGTCACTCATTTCGACATTATCAATGCCTAATTCCATTGGTTCTATGTCTGGATTATTATTTGTGCGATATTGTCTTGGTCTAGAATTATATGTTCTCATGGAACGATCTTGAATCTGATTTTTATTAAATTGGTAAGAATTATATCTTTGATTTTGATTGCTAAAATTTTCGTTTTGATTACTGAAATTTTGATTTTTATTACTGAAATTTTGATTTTGTCTATTAAAATTTGGATATTGATTTTGATAACTATTCTTAACACCTTTATTTATTCTATCATGATTAAAATTTTGAGAATTAAAATTTTTATTTTTATCATAAAAAAAATTTTTTTTATTATTACTATTATTGAGATTTGAAAAGTTTTTTCTATAATTATAATGAATCACTTCTTTTTCATCTAGTAAACATAAATCGTCAAAAACGTTAAATATTTCATTTAAAGACATTTTACTTTTTATATTAATACGATAACTACCAGTTAACATATCTTTTATTATATCAACCAAGTTTTGATCATTACAACTTGGTTTATAATTTTCTGGTTTGTTGTCATCGTATTCGTACAATTCGTTTAATTGACTATTAATAATCTTAACTTTACTAAATTGTTCTCTTAAATTACTAACCTTGAGATTTCTGCATTCGTCCATTAGTCTCTTATAACTCTGCCTTGGTCAGAATTCTGCTTTTAATTCAATTTTTACAGCATCCCAGGTCAAATTATCACCTAGTCGTTGAATACATTTTTTTGGCTCTCCTTGTAATTTTTCTTTAAATACAATTTGTAGACCAAACTGCAACAGATGTACATTGTTTCCACATAGTGCTCCTACATTTTCTACGGCGTTGATAAATTCATTTAAACTATAATCATTGTTTGCTGTGAAGGTTTTGATATGTTGGAATCTGTTAAGTATCTGATCCTCTGTTAAATTGAACCTTGTTTGCGGTATTTGTTGTCGCAAACTTTCTATTTCTTGTTGGTGTTGTAATTCCATAAAGCGGATTTGTTCTCTTAATTCTTCAATTTCTGCTGCCATATTATCTGCTGGTATATTTCTATTTTTGTCGAATGTTAACACTCTTTTTAATCTCATAAATTTCACTTTTAATAATAATTGTTTATTTTTAAAACTGTTTTTATTATATTGATTTTATTACTAGATATATTTTCATTTATTAAATTGTTTATGTATATAGACACCATATATAAATATATTTTTCGTTAATTTCTTTTTCCAATGTTTTTAATTTATTGATAGTAATGTGAGTTTTAATTTTAAAATTTATATAAAAAGTTATTATAGATGTTATATTAATTATTTATTTTATTAGATATTTTGTTTCTGCGCCGAAAACTGATTTTATAGTCGCGACTTCGTTTCAATATCTTATAAATCTTTATAGTACAACGGTTCGTTTTACACACTGGATTCTTATTCTTTGAAAAAGAATCCTACCGACTGCGTCAATTAAATGATAATTATACAATTATCATAAAAAAAATAATAATTTAGATTATTATTCAAATTAAAACACTATAGTAATTAAATTTTAATATTTATTTATTTACTTCCCCTGTTACAATTTCGGTCGCGGTCTTAAGACTAAATTTTATATTTTACAATTGGTTTTTATAAATTACAAAATTAGCAAAATAAGCAAAATTACAATATATTGAACTTGTTTGCCAAATATTACTTTCGTACAAAAATATGCTACGTTTATTTAATTGATTACATTTACACGTTTTTAACTTAAGTTCAATAAAACATTATTTAGATTAATTCATTTAAAATATCGAATTACAATTTAAGTTTAATAAAATATTATTTAAGTTCATTTAAGTTCAATAATTTACATTTTTACTTCAATATTATTTATTAGGTCATTAATCTTATTATCAAAGGTGGATGGATTAAAATTATATAATGAATTACCAAATAATTTAAAAAATAAAATTTTTTTTTTGATCTTCAAAAAGAATTTAAATAAGTATGTTCAATTAAAAAAATAAATGTTAACATTTAATATTAAAAAAAAAACAAATCAGTTGATAAAAAATAATGTAATGAATTGTATATAATAGTAAGAAATTACTAAATAAATAAATAAAATAAAAAATATTTCAGATGAAGAAAACATTCAAATTTCACCTAGTATATTTCAAAAAAAACCAAAATATCAAAGTTCCTAACCAAACATCATTTTTATTCAGCCACAAGAATCGCGACATCTACCGTAATTATCCAATACTTAAATTTATCTAGTTGAGACACTCACCACCCATTTAAAATACAGAGCAAAGACGATTTTCCTCATCGCCTCACATATCAGAATCCCCACATCCTAACTACTTTTGTTGTATCTTCTAAAAGCAGCAATTTTCCATTTTTATTCACCAAATATGATTCTCTTTTTTCGAAGTTTTCTATGTTTGTATCTTCATCAAAGATTTTAGCGTATATGTCCGAGGCAAAAATGATGTAATTTTGGGTTTCAATAACCGACTTTTCTTTCTTTGCTTTTGTTATGTTTTTCCTAATTTTTCAACAATATAGAACCGATTATGTATTACTTAGGATTGGAACATGCTAATGAATTCTTGAACCATTTTGCCTTTTTTAAATATTGAATTGAACTGTAACTATTATACAAAATTTCACTGTAATATACAAAATTTCACTGTTTTTATACTAATTTAAAAATGTTTAGAAGAATGGAAGAGAGATACAAGATTACATGTTTTTAAGAACTAATTAATTGAAATCACATTTAGACATTCAAACATTCATTTAGATATTAATTCTGATCCATTTTGTAAACACTGCGTAACTTTTTATTTTACAAAACAGCGATAAATTGTTTTCCATTTTAAGTAGTTCAATTTCACATTTATATACATTAGATCGCAATCCGTATAGCGGTAAATTAAATTTGCATAAAAGACTATCCGATTTCCAATGTCGGCAAAATGTAAGATCAGCAGTTTCCATAGGTATGTACCGATCATGATATTTATTTACAAGTAGGTATGTACTTGAAGGTTCAATGTACACAAATTGTTTAGAATTATTCATAGGAATTGATATTAATCGATACATTTTATTACATTCTGCATCAAATAGCGGTATTTTAATTTCAAAGAGTATGTTATTAGTATCGAGTTTTCATCTTGATCTCCAGGAATCCTCAAATTTCTAGGAATATGATCTCTAATGATTTTAAGTTGAGAAGAAAGTTGTGTGGGTGTTAATAACAAAGAGCTGATTTTACCATGATGAATATCTGAAATAGCTCCTGTAAATAGCTTGTTGAATATGCCTGATACTAGTATAATATTAATCCTAGTAGAATCGAACTCAATTGATTTTAAATTTGTATCACCTTATTGATTCTACCTATTTTTTAATAATATTTTTATATAATAACAGATGACAAAATTAATAAATAACACAATATTATTTTGAATTTAAATTTATCATTATTTTATTACAATTAAAAATTATTAATTATATTATGGATGCATTTTGAGCATAGCCCATCTTCAGCACTGCACGATTGCAATTATATATATACATATATGTAATATTATATTAGAGAACCCATATAAATCTTCTATGTAAGTGTCATAAATCAATTAATTCCAAATATTTGTCAAAAAATAAATAGTAAATTGAACGAAATTAAAACGAAATTACAAAAAACAAATAAAAATAATAAAATATTAAAAAGTCCAAAAAAAGAAATTCTAAACATTCGTCAAATTAAATCAAAAAAATATAAGAAATAAAAAATTAAATAATAAATTTAACGAAATCAAAAAAAATTATTTCAAAAACAAAAAATAAAAAATGAAGGTAAAAATAATAACAACAAAAATATAAATAAAAAGCAAATTAAAAGTCAATTTAGAAAAAAGCAGAAACAACAACAAACAATTAAAATAAGTAATAAACAATTAAAGTCATAAAAATTAAAAAAAGAAAAAATAAAAATTTAACTTAAGTATTAACGAATGCTATCAAATAAAAACGTATCATATGCATGTATCATACGTACGTCTTATGCATATATTGATACTCCAGATGTTTTATGTTGGCCATTTTTTATATAGCTTAAATGTTCTTTAAATCTATCACCTATTTTTCTTTTGGTTTGTCCATAATAATTTAAATTGCACTCATTACATGTACTTTTATATATAATTGTTTTATTTACATTTTCAGGTTTGTTTTTAGTTGATTTAAATTAATTACAAATTTTATTATTATTTTCATACACAATATCCATATTAAATTTTTTATAAATGGGTATAAGATAATTTGTGACCTGTGGAATATAATTGAAAGAAACCCTTTTTCTTTGTAAATTGTTATGTATATTTAAATTTTGTCGAAATAGTGTTGTCATATTATTTTTCTTATTGCGTTTAGAATGTATTGCATTGCAATTAATTCGTCAACTAATGTTTCTGTGTAACCATTAACATTAGCAATTTCTTTTATGTAATTGTATTCTATTTGGAGATTATTAATAGTTAAAGGTAAATTACATAAACGATGTACCATTGAATGAAAACTAGCAACTTTATGTTGAATTGGACAGTACGCATCTGAAGTTATATATCTCATAGTTGATGTTGGTTTATGATATATACTGAAATCAATTTTTCTCCCATTTCTCTTCAGTTCCAAGTCTAAAAATTGTAGTGTATTGTCTTTTTCCAATTCATATGTAAAATTAATGGTTGTATATTGCCGATTGATAGTATTTAAAATGTTAAGATACTCTGTTTTTTTGACAATGGCGAAAATATCGTCCACATACCTCAACGAAATTTTAAGGAGTAAATTTAATTTACTTAAATTTATCTAAAATTCAGCCATAAATATTTCAGCAATAAACGAAGAAAGAGGATTTCCCATGCTGGTACTATGTTCGATTTTATAAAATTTGTTTCGAAATTGAAAAAAATTTTGGTTTATGCATGTGTGTGCAGCTTTTAAGTATATTCTCCTTTTTTGTACAGGAACATTGATTTTCCTTAAATAGTTTCCATAAAAACATAATGCATCGGATACTGGAATTGACGGGAAGAGTGATTCAATATCAAATGAAATCATAATTTCATCGTCTTCAATTTCAACTTCCTTCATTTTATCTACGAATTCATATGAGTTTATGACAGAAAGGCTTTCAAAAGGTGGTAGATTTTTCATTTCATTTACTAACCATTTCGCTATTTTGTTGGTTGGGGCATTAATATTAGAGCAAATAGGTCTCATTTTGTTGCCTACTTTATGAATTTTTGGTAAACAATATAAAGTAGGGACAATAGGATTTGAAACTATTAGTGCCATCTTAGTTCTATAGTTGACAGTATCAGCGATAGGTTTTAAAAATTCATTTGTTTCCTTCAACATTTTAGGTAATGGGTCCATTTTAATTTCAACATATGGACCTTCCCTGATAATTTTTAGAACTCTTTCATCATAATCCTGTTTATCAATGATTACTATTTTATAACCTTTGTCAGCATTTAAATAAAAACAATCTTTTTCATTTAAACTTTTAACAATCTCAAAATATTTTTTATCTGAATTGTATGATATAGTTTTATTATTAATAGGTAGGATTTCTTTCACCTTATTTCTGATTTGTTGCTGGACGATTTTTGTCTTATACTTAATGGATGTCTCAATATCTACAATTGCATCAACTAGTGGAATGACCTTTGGTTTTATGGAAAATTTTAAACCTTTATTTAAAAAGTGTAATTCTTCTATACTAAAATTTTGAGTTGATTGATTAATCACAAAATTATCTATAAACTTAGGTTCAGATTTTTTATTATATGGTGGGTTTTCTACAATTAGTTTATTCGATTTTCGATTTAAATTTGAAACCTTTCTATCAACTAGTTTTTTAATGTTTAAAATTAAAGTGTGATTATAATATTCATTAAATTTATCTATTTCGAACGCATTAAAAGTTTTGGTTAATTGGAGATAGAGTGAGTATGTTTCTAATTCTATTGCCGCTAGTCTTGAATATTGGTGTTTAATTTCTAGTTGAAGCCATAGTTTTTGTGATTTTTAATTACTAATTTTGTTCTTGAGTTATTGACTGCACATTTAATTTTAATAAATTTTGGAAACAATTTTTTATTTTTACACTCTTTAAGAAAAGCTATATCTTCTTTAATAAAATATATTTTGGTTTGCAATCAAGCAAAGCGGATTAAATTTGGTTTGGTTGCCATTTTTATTAGTACTAGTATTTGCCCGCTGCTCGAAAATCGAGCGATTCTAGATTAAATTGTAGTTATATACTAAATTAACACTCTTTATTTAGCCTGAAAGATGTTCAGTTTCCCAGTGGTCACCCCGTGGAGGTATAATGAGCACTTGATTGTAGTTGGTATAGTTTTGGTGCTGGAATGATCCGAGGTACAGACAGTTAGCACTTTAACTATCGCTTCTACATCCGACCACCTCGCGCGCGTTTATTAACGATTTTTACCTTGACACGATGTTTACCTTGACACGATTTTTACCTTGACACGATTTTTACCTTCACTCGATTTTACACGAATTTAACAGTTCAGTAATAATTCCTTATATACAATATTTTTCGTAAAAACCCTCTCATTGTTTAATAAATGTCCTTGCTCTGAATTAAAATCGTCGATATAAAATTTCAGTCCATCAAAAGAACGCACCCTACTTGCAGCAACATATAGCTGTCCGTGAGAAAATACCGGTTTACGTAAAAGAACACCTACTTTATTGAATGTTTGTCCTTGAGATTTATTTATAGTCATTGCGAATGCAGGAATGATTGGAAACTGGGTACGTTGAAAAGAAAAAGGTAAAAGAGTATCAGAATAATTTAAATGAATTCGAGGAATTAAAATTCGCTTATTCCTTGCAGTACCTGTTAATATTTCACAATCCAAGGAATTTTTATGCATTTGTTGTACTCGCATTCGAGTACCGTTTACTAAACCCCTCTTTGTATTTAAATTTCGAATTAGTAAAACGATGCAATTTTTTTTTAATACTAATTTATGCGGGGATTTCCTCCCGAACCGACAGAGAATTTAAAAATTCAATAGGATAATTATTTTGTTCCAAAATTTCTTCCGAAATAATTTTATCAATGCTATGGTATAATTTTTGCTCACCAGGCAAAAGATTAAGAATTTCTGAATTTACCAAATAGCAATCTTCATTTTTTGGAGCTAATATTACAGAATTTAAAATTTCTGAAGATTCAATAGTTTCTGTTATATTTCCGTAAATATCATGTATGATATTTGAAAATGTACCTATTAATTGCGTTGGAATTTCAATTATATCAGGGCCTAACTGAGGAAAATGCGGAATTTCACCATTTCCATGTATTTTCAAAAAATTTACAAATTCAATTTCACACGGAAGAGCTCTCATATTTTCTCTTAAATTAAATTTATGAATATTTGAAAACTCATTCCATGATGTAATGCAGTTTTCTATAAGTGTAACTCGTGATCCATGGGGTACAACTGGCAAAGTTTGCCGAAAATCTCCACACATAAGAATTGTTTTTCCTCCGAATAATCTATCTCCATTTTCATTCCCACAAATATCTCTTAACAACCGATCAATTAATTTTAAAGCTAGTAGTGGACACATTGAAACTTCATCGATAATAATTAAGAACGCCGATTTCAGAATTTTACCTTGTGAACTATTACCGGAAATTCTTGACACCGAATTCTCCAATACTGGAATAGGTAATTTGAAAATATTGTGCAAAGTTTGCCCACCAATTAAAAGTGTTGATGCTATACCACTAAAAGCACATGGTATACATCGAAGATTTAACGAATTTAATTTATGAATTATCGCTGTTTGCACAAACGTTTTACCGCAACCCGATGAGCACTTAGGCAAAACACATTACTACCAGTATCATTATATAATACTTCGCGAAAAACTGAATCATTCACATTACGCTGTTCTTCATTAGCCCTCTCATACATTTGATTAAAAGTAAGCTCCTCTTCTACTGAGTCGGAATTAGAAATATTGGAGGTTATATAAGACGTGTATATTCAAACAATCACGCCATTCATTATCATTAGATGCAATGCCTCGTGCATAACATCCAGCTAAAAACGTAGTGTACACCACACAATCATACGCACGCAAATCTTCAAAACACTTTGGTCCTCGAACATGTAATAAAAGTAATCGTAAGTGAAATAGCTCAATATCTTTCGGTGAAACAGTATACAACCGAGAAATAATCTTTTCACCACCACGTTGTCTTCTCATCCATTTTTTATCTTTGTCATTCCACACAAAATGAAGTGGTACGTCAGTATACAACAAATTATTTGCGAATAAATCATTTGCATTTAAGTTAAAGAACGCGAGTAGCTTTGTTTTTCGGTTATTTGAAACTGCCTCCTGTTCATTACCTTCTGTAAAGAACACAGTTTGCCGTTGAGGCAAGTGACAATCAAGACGAAAAATTACATGCGACTGATAGTGCATAGGATATTGATTAATTCTCCAATTAGCTTCAGTCAGTAGAACCAACATAGCGACCATTCAAAAAATTTTGTATTTCATCAATTTGCATTTCACCATTCATTTCATCATTTACTACACCAAATTCTACAGACGCACAATCATATCCTTTACATACATATTTGTATATATATTTCACACTCTTAACAGTACTACAAACCTCAACATTAAGATGACAGTTAAATTTGGTTAAAAGATATGGATTAAAAGGAACCACATAACGATTATGAACGGATTTTCCTCGTATGTTTATAAACGGGATATCCATTTACATTATCAAAAGTTCTATCAGAGAAATCCTTTGGGAATTTTTTAGAACACTTTTCATTTCTCATGCAAGGAGAATTTGAATTTAGTGAACAACATGGTTCTGGCCAATTGGTTTGCACAATTTTTTGGCCAATGTGGTTTGCACGTCATTGTCAGAAATAATGAAGGTTTTCCGAAATGTTGTACAATAGACATCGCATCTAAATAATTTTGGTACATGTTTCGTGGAGAACCAATACAAGAAGATGGTAAAATTAATCTTCGACCAATTCTATCATTGCCCGTATTACCATTTGAATGTACAATTAAAAAATCAGTTAAATTATTGTATAATTCGGCCCGAATGTTGGCCTGATTTTGACGAATATAATGCAACCGTGAACCTTCGATTCGAACATAAATATCGACAATCCATTGCAAAAATAATTTTTGGGATCGATGCAAAATACTGAACTCATCCCGAATTGCTAAACGATATGATGCATATTCCAACATTGTTATTTTATTTCGTGGAATAGATGAAGAAGATGTGGAAGCTATGTTGTGAGTCATATTTACATGCCAGCCAGTATCACCGTTTGGAAATAATAATGGATAGGCAAGGGGATCTAATGAGGAATCTAACACAGAAATACTTCGTACTGTATTAGAATTTTTTGAAAAAACGACCATATTTCTTTCAAATGGTGGTTTTCCGTTTTCACTTCTGAAGATTTCCGCCATATCTGTTTGAATTGCGTCATTATAACGCCGAAGGTCCTTGTCTCGGTTAACCTTAATAACCATACATACTTCTGCACATTCATTTTCAGTTTGTTGACAATATTCAGCCATTGTTCTAAATGATCGTATAAAAACATTAACACAATTCAATTCAGCAGCCAATTCTCGCATTAAATTGCCATCACATCTACCATTTGTTCTTTCACGCATTCTATATTGCACCGCAGTTTCCATATCATAAAAATAAAGTTGTGCATAGCATGGTGCACGAACGTTAGTAGCAGTTAATGAACCAGCTCGATGATAAAAAATATTATGTGATGATACACCCCATTCAAAGTGGTCTCATCCAACTGAGCTTCGGAACTATTGCAAAAGAAGAATTGTATGCTCGAATATTTTAAAAATAATCTTGCGAGCGCTTCTTAATTGCAGAATTAGACGATGAAATATTTTCGCAAAGATTTTGCAAAAAAGGATTTGCAGTTAAAGAAGGAATTACAACTTTTCCCTTGTGGCAACATAAAGTGAAAAGGGTAACATTTCGATCTATTATTTCAGATCTGAAATGTTTTCCACCGCATAACAAACAACGTAAATTCATGGCACCTAAATTATGAAATTCAAAGTTTCGCGGAATTATATTTAGAGCGCATTTCAAAGTTCCATCCAAGTTATCTAATGGTATGTTGCTGAAATTTGAATCCATGTTATTACTTCTATGATATTCATCCCGTCTTCCTTTACGTTGTGTTTGGTTCGTGAACAAAGCTCTCCGTGGCATTTTTTACAAAAAAAAATGTTATTAAAAAAAATATTTAAAAAAAAAATGTTAACTTACCGGAAAAATTAAAAATAAAAATACAGAAAAAAATTTAAATTATAAACTACACAATTCAATTTAAAATTTTTCGCAATATTTTTCAACTCCAAAATAAGTATAAAAATAAAAATAGGTATGTACAGGAAAAAATTTCAATTAAAAGCTATTCTATTCAATTTATTCAATTTAAAATTATAAATAAATTTTTATTTATTTCACAATATTTTTGAACTCTACCACTATCTACTAAACTCTTAAGGTATTCAACATTTCAAATAAAAAGTCAAAATTATCAACATAAGTAGGTAGGTAGGTATATCGTCTTAATATAAAAATTAATGAAATTGCAAAAAAACTAAAGTAAAATTTTTAAATTCTAAATATCCAATGAAATTTTTTTTTTGTTTAGTTGTGGTTGTAATTACAACCTAAATTTTTAAATTTATATAAATAATATAATTTTTTATATTATACATACATAGGTATATATATATATACTTTCTATAATAATATAAATTTTTCAAAATATGTTTTTATTACAAAACTCTATACTTAAAATTTTTTAAATTTTGTATCTCCTATATTTTCCAACACAATATAAAATTTTTAAATCAAGTGCACGTAATATATGTATAAAAAGTATAAAGCTATACTGATTAATTAGATTGATTTTTTATTTTTCTAAATTGCATTGCAATGTTTGCCTCTGATTTAACAGTTGGGCTCCAAACATTTTTTTGTTAAATTCAATAATGTTATTATTGCATATTTATATTTTTATTATACACCTGTTCTTTTTTTGTTCTTCGTTTCTTTTATACCTATACCATAAAGAAACTATACTACCTATATAAAATAATAATAAGTACACATAAAAAAAATAATAATAATAATAAAAAAAATTATAAAACTTTCAAAATACATATTTACATATATACGAACATTCATTCAAAAAAAATTCATTTAAAAGCATGCATACATTTTTATTTTTTAAGATATGTGCCTATTTGTACTCTTTGCCTATGCATTTCTATTTCTACTTCTTTTCTCTGTTGGATGTGTTACTTAATTTTATTACTATGGTATACAATACAGTCACACAAAATATTCCAGCTAATGCATAATTCTATAAGCAAATTTGAATGTTTCGTGTGATTGAATTTATTATTTAACTAAATATGTACTAAAAATATCAAATAAAATACACAATCGCACGAAACATCCCAATTCCCAATGGGATGTTTCAAAATCGTTGAAGAATGCTTAATATTTTTGTTCTATGTGAGTTCTCTATATAGTATAGTGTCTTTATTATATAGTATAGTTTCTTTGTGCCTATACATACATAATAAGTATAAGTATAAAAAGAAAAATTCAGTTTTCTTATACATATTTGTTTGCATAATCTGTTATTCGTAACATCATCGCAAAAACAAAACACATAAAAGTTCAAATACAAATCTTATAACAAAACTTTCTTTTCATAACATAACATTTTAATAATTTATTTTTTATCTGTTATGTACGGAAATATCAAACGTATGTTTCTTTCTTTTAAAATCATAACATTTTAATAGTTCTTTTTTTCTATCTGTTATGTCTGTTTATCTGTTATCTGTTATGTCTGTTATCTGTTATGACATATACATAAGAAATTACCTTTAAAAATATTTAAAAACAATCAAAGTAACATTTTTTGTTCTCTTTTTAACAGCTTTTTATTATCTTGGTTGGGTAAAGGATGGAATCTTAGAAGCCATTTTAAACACACTTCCCGTTGAGCTAGAGACTTGATCAGATCCCGATGACAATACATGATTTTAAAATAATAATATCGAAAAACTTTAGAGAAATTAGCTTAATTTCAAAATTAAATTTTCATACAAAGGTATAACAGAATTTTTAACAGAATTATTACAGAACCAAAATAAAATATTTTATCTAAATTTACTAAACTCATCAATGCCAATACCAATACGTATACGTAGTCCATAAATGTTTTTTTTTTTCTATAAAAGACTATTGTTTTTTATGTAGCTATTGTATTTTAAGCGTACATATACATAGGTACATACTTCAAAATATGTAATAATATGTGCTTCGAAAATATTTTTGGTTTGAAAGCGATGAATTTGAAAGATATGAATGTGTAAACAAATTAATGTGCCGCATTTGAGAACACAGTGTAAAATTTAATATTCATTTACTTTGTAAGTAAGCAAGTGTTAAATTTAAGTTTTTTTTCATCAAATCAATTGATTTTTAGTATACATTTTTATTTATAAAAGCAATGTGTTTATTTATAATATTTATATAGATACGTGTTTTTATACCCGTACGATAGGATCGGGTATAATAAAATTACTCCTCCGTTTGTAATATCTCGAAAGAAGCGAGCTAGATATACCTTCAAAGGTATGGATCGGATCAGAAAAAAATTCTAAGACTTTTGAGCCATGTCCGTCCGTCCGTCCGTCCGTACGTCCGTCAGCACGCTAACTCAAAAACTAAGAAAGCTAGAATCTAGAAATTTACACAAAATATTTTGGGAGTAATTTGTAGGTTCCATATTTTTTTTGGTTGAGTTTGGACCAAGCCTTAGGGTAGCTCTCGAACACCTAACTTTTAGATCCCCACATTTTTTTTGCAATAGAGCTATGAAATTTTAACTACTGATAGAGCTCACAAAAATATTAATTTTATTTTTAATAACTTTTTTTTGTAGCCCCACCCGTTACGGAGCTACAGCTCCCCAAAAGTTCAAAAAAGCTCTATATTTAAATTGTTATAGCACAAGTTGTATAAGGTATATCTCCATTTTGAAAACGCCAAACGATTACTACTTTTATTAGCTTTAAAAGTATATATACAATTAATATATACTTGTGGCATACGGTGTCTTAATTTGCCGTTATGCGAAACTAAAATTTTGCAAAATCCTTTAACCTTTCTATTTTCTAAACGGTTTAAGTTGGAAACTTGTAATTTTGACAGAAGTTAGATCTTTGAAAATAAGTATGAGTCATTTCAGAAATTTTTTTTGTATCACCCCCCGTTTAGGAGCTGTAAGGAGTCAAAAACTGAAAGTTTCCTATTTTTAAACACCTGTAACTTGAACACCTGTTAGAATTTTTTTGAAGTAATACACAAAAATTAAAACTTCAACATCATACTCTTATTTCTGTTAACAACTATTTTTAATAATATAGGGTTACTTTATAATTGACGAAAGTGTTACTTGATTTTTTCAAATTTTCTAACAAATTTCTTCAACAAATTTTTTGCATTTGTTTTATTCGATAATTTGAAATTGTTGAGGATATAATGCGCAGTACATAAAAATGTAAATAAATATACAACATAACGGTTGCTTGAAGAATTTTTATTTATATGATATTGATATACATACATACTTATATAATATCATGTTTATTTACATATCATATATGTCACTAGTGAATGAATGATAAGAGTATATATGTATATTATATAGCGCCGTATTTATATACATATATGTATTTTATTGTACTTATAAGAAATTATTCTGTCAATGGAATATTTAAATATAATATAATATAATATTTAAAATTATATTTACTATTTTGTACTAAGTAAATTTAATATACATTTACCGCTTAGTATTAAATGGTACTATAGAATATTTGAAAAAGTTTTGGATTGATAATCGTTATGTGAAAGGTTAGATTCTGCTTTCGAAGAATGAACATATAAACATATAGTTTGAATATATGTACAACCCATAGTTCTAGAAATTATAAAATTCACCCAAATTATTTTAAAATACTAAAATATTAAAAAAATAATATTGTGAGCAGAGTGACAGGCTGTTAACATACTAACGGTTCGTACGGGTATCTAAGAGTTGACAAAAGCAACTGTATTCTTCCTCGTTTAATTCAAAAATATTAGTATTTAGAAGTAAGCAATTTAATATATTCTCAATTACATACTTTTAAAACCAAATTTTTTTACTACATACATATGTAGGTTCAAACATGTACAAAAATGGTATGCATATTTTTATGTGTGCTGTACTATTAAAAACCTGCTAACGCAGTCACACCAAATTCCCAACTATTATTATTTAGTTGATTCATCGATTTATTATTTTTTAATATGTATGCAACAGTTATATTTATATGAATGGACGGTAAACATAAACGAACAAAAAAAAATTTTATGTATGCATATGAATGGACGGTTAACATAAAAAAATTCAGAATGTTCTATAGCTAATAATTTCTATTTTTTAAATAGAATGCATGTATAAATTAAACATTTAAAAAAAAAAAAAAGAAATACTTAGCGTACCTAAATAACAGAAAACAAAAAAAAAGGAAAATGTAATACTGGAAGAAAAATAAAAACGAATAGCAAAAAAAGAGAACAAAAAATGTTACTTTGATTGTTTTTAAATATTTTTAAAGTCATAAGAAAAAGACATAAGAAATAGTATATTTTATGTAAAATTGTATATATACTATTTTACATAAGAAATAGTATATGTGCACATATGATATTTACCTACATAACAGATAGAAAAAAAGTACTATTAAAATGTTATGATTTTAAAAGAAAGAAACATACGTTTGATATTTCCGTACATAACAGATAAAAAAAAAAATATTAAAATGTTATGTTATGAAAAGAAAGAAAAAACAAGGCAGTGTATGAATCAAAGTTTTTAAAGGGTCGCATTTTAAGTGGAAATAAAGAACATTATAAAATTGCAATATTTTTATTTAAATTTTGACGTTTTCTTAATTTTTTAAAAATTTTGCCGCATTATGATATAATGCAACACTGAGAAGTTCAGCACATAATATAGATACTATGTATATGAATGAATATATGGCTATTTATGTATGTAGTTATAGATTTATTATTTTTTAATATGTAAGCAACAGTTATATTTATATGAATGGACGGTAAATATAAACGAACAAAAAAAAATTCAGAATGTTCTATAGGTTATAATTTATATTTTGTAAATAGAATGCATGTTTAAATTAAACATTTAAAAAAAAAAGAAATACTTAGCGTACCTAAATAACAGAAAACAAAAAAAAAGGAAAATGTAATACTGGAAGAAAAATAAAAACGAATAGAAAAAAAAGAGAACAAAAAATGTTACTTTGATTGTTTTTAAATAATTTTAAAGTATATTTCTTATGTATATTTTGTGCACATCTGATATTTACCCACATAACAGATAGAAAAACAGAACTATTAAAATGTTATGATTTTAAAAGAAAGAAACATACGTTTAATATTTCCGTACATAACAGATAAAAAAAACAATATTAAAATGTTATGTTATGAAAAGAAAGAAAAAACAAGGCAGTGTATGAATCAAAGTGTTTAAAGGGTCGCATTTTTAAGTGGAAATAAAGAACATTATAAAATTGCAATAACAATTTTATTTAAATTTTTAATTTTGCTATGCAATGTTTCCTTAATTTTGTAAAAATCTTTCCAACATATATAATACAACAATCAGAAGTTCAGATCATTATATAGTACCCATACTACTATAATATGTATATGAATGAATATATCAGTATATAATGTGTGTAGTTATAGATTCATTATTTTTTAATGCCAACAATTATATTTGTATGAATGGACGGTAAACAAACGAAAAAAAAAAATTTTATGTTTGCATATGAATGGACGGTTAACATAAACGAACAAAAAAAAATTCAGAATGTTCTATAGCTAATAATTTCTATTTTTTAAACAGACTGTATGCATAAATTTAATATTAAAAAAAAAATAAGTTCTTAGCGTACCTAAATAACAGAAAAAAAAGTAAAATGTAATACTGCAAGAAAAATAAAAACAAATAGAAAAAAAGAAAACAAAAAATGTTACTTTGATTGTTTTTTAAATATTTTTAAAGGGTATTTCTTATGTATATGTGCACATCTGATACACACATAACAGATAGAAAAAAAAAATATTAAAATGCCATGCTATAAAAGAACGAAAAAACAAGGCAGTATATAAATCAAAGTTTTTAAAGGGTCGCGTTTTTAAGTGGAAATAAAGAACATTATAAAATTGCAATATTTTTATTTAAATTTTGAATGTTATGTTATGTTATGTACGGAAATATCAAACGTATGTTTCTTTCTTTTAAAATCATAACATTTTAATAGTTCTTTTTTTCTATCTGTTATGTAGGTAAATATCATATGTGCACATATACTATTTCTTATGTAAAATAGTATATATACTATTTTACATAAAATATACTATTTCTTATGTCTATTTCTTATGACTTTAAAAATATTTAAAAACAATCAAAGTAAAATTTTTTGTTCTCTTTTTTTTCTATTCGTTTTTATTTTTCTTCCAGTATTACATTTTACTTTTTTTTTGATTTATTTAGGTACGCTAAGAACTTATTTTTTTTTTTTTAAATTAAATTTATGCATACAGTCGATTTAAAAAATAGAAATTATTAGCTATAGAACATTCTGAATTTTTTTTTTGTTCGTTTATGTTAACCGTCCATTCATATGCATACATAAAATTTTTTTTTGTTCGTTTATGTTTACCGTCCATTCATATAAATATAACTGTTGCCTATATATTAAAAAATAATAAATCGATAAATCAACTATATAATAATAATTGGGAATTTGGAAATTTGGTGTGACTGTGTTAGCAGATTTTCATTCCCTAATAGATCTTTATTTAAAGGCGGCTCCCAATTTAGATATCAATGTTAGGGCCATAATATGCGATTTTAATATGTTAAGAGTTTCGAAAGAAAAGCCCTATTTTAATCATAATTAAGAAAGGAAAAACACATATCTATATAAATATTATAAATAAACACATTGATTTTATAAATAAAAATGTATACTAAAAATCAATTGATTTGATGAAAAAAAAATTAAATTTAACACTTCTTTACTAAATTTTAAGTAAATGCATATTAAATTTTACACTGTGTTCTCAAATGCGGCACATTAATTTGTTTACACATTCATATCTTTCAAATTCATCGCTTTCAAACCTAAAATATTTTCGAAGCACATATTATTACATATTTTGAAGTATGTACCTATGCATATGTACGTATACAATGCAATGGTCTACAAATATACAATACTAAATCATTAATTAAATTATAATATATGCGAGAGCAACCACAAATTCATATTTACATTCTGAAGTATATAAATAAGTACCTATCTCAAAAAATACTTCTACGATTTACCAACTAATAAAAATCAAAGTACTAAAAAAAAAAAGAAAATTAATATGTAAATACATAGAAAGTCGTGTAAAGAAATACATATGTGTCAAGAAAGTTTGATAAGCTGTATTTCCTAAACTACCAGCCCGATGAAAAAGGTAAAAACATATTTTGTTTTTCCTCTCCTCATTCTTTCTAATGATGCATAAACCATGTAAATCGGCCCAGTAGTTTTCTATAAAAAGGAACCCATAAAACAATGCTGGCGTATTTATATAATGATGATGATAATATTAATCCTAGTAGAATCGAACTCAATTGATTTTAAATTTTTATCACCTTATTAATATCAATAATATTTTTATATAATAACAGATGAAAAAATTAATAAATAACACAATATTATTTTAAATTTAAATTTATCATTATTTTATTACAATTAAAAATTATTAATTATATTATGGATGCATTTCGAGCATAGCCCATCTTCAGCAATGCACAATTGCAATTATATATATACATATATGTAATATTATATTAGAGAACCCATATAAATCATCTATGTAAGTGTCATAAATCAATTAATTCTAAACATTTGTCAAAAAATAAATAGTAAATTGAACGAAATTAAAACGAAATTACAAAAAACAAATAAAAATAATAAAATATTAAAAAGTCCAAAAAAAGAAATTAAAAAATAAAAAATGAAGATAAAAATAATAACAAAATCAAAAAACAAAAATATAAATAAAAAGCAAATTAAAAGTCAATTTAGAAAAAAGCAGGAACAACAACAAAAAATTAAAATAAGTAATAAACAATTAAAGTCATAAAAATTAAAAAAAGAAAAAATAAAAATTTAACTTAAGTATTAACGAATGCTATCAAATAAAAACTTATCAGTATTCCCTTTGTCTAAATTCATGTTGTTGTTGTCTTTATTAATGTAAAAGGTTTCGTATGCATCTAATTTTGCTGGGTTCCTAATATGTTTAATTAGAGTAAGTTCATATGAGTTTAGATTAAGATGTAGTTTGTCATATGCATGTATTAATACTCCAGATTTTTTATGTTGGCCATTTTTTATATAGCTTAAATGTTCTTTAAATCTATCACCTATTTTTCTTTTGGTTTGTCCATAATAATTTAAATTGCACTCATTACATGTAATTTTATATATACCTGTTTTATTTACATTTTCAGGTTTGTTTTTAGTTGATTTAAATAAGTTACAAATTTTATTATTATTTTCATACACAATATCCATATTAATTTTTTTATAAATGGGTATAAGATAATTTGTGACCTGTGGAATATAATTGAAAGAAACCCTTTTTCTTTGTAAATTGTTATGTATATTTAAATTTTGTCGAAATAGTGTTGTCATATTATTTTTTTTATTGCGTTTAGAGTGTATTGCAATTAATTCGTCAACTAATGTTTCTGGGTAACCATTAACATTAGCAATTTCTTTTATGTAATTGTATTCTATTTGGAAATTATTAATAGTTAAAGGTAAATTACATAAACGATGTACCATTGAATGAAAACTAACATGTTTATGTTGAATTGGACAGTACGAATCTGAAGTTATATATCTCATAGTTGATGTTGGTTTATGATATATACTGAAATCAATTTTTCTCCCATTTCTCTTCAGTTCCAAGTCTAAAAATTGTAGTGTATTGTCTTTTACCAATTCATATGTAAAATTAATAGTTGTATACTGCCGATTGATAGTATTTAAAATGTTAAGAAACTCTGTTTTTTTGACAATGGCGAAAATATCGTCCACATACCTCAACGAAATTTTAAGGAGTAAATTTAATTTACTTAAATTTATCTCAAATTCAGCCATAAATATTTCAGCAATAAACGAAGAAAGAGGATTTCCCATGATTTATAAAATTTGTTTCGAAAATGAAAAAAATTTTGGTTTATGCATGTGTGTGCAGCTTTTAAGTATATTCTCCTTTTTTGTACAGGAACATTGATTTTCCTTAAATATGAAAATAATTATATTGATTACAGAAATATTGATTTTCCTTAAATATGAGTTTATGACAGAAAGGCTTTCAAAAGGTGGTAGATTTTTCATTTCATTTACTAACCCTTTCGGTATTTTGTTGGTTGGGCATTAATATTAGAGCAAATAGGTCTCATTTTATTGCCTACTTTATGAATTTTGGTAAACAATAAAGTAGGGACAATAGGATTTGAATGTATTCATAGGATGAATAGGATTTTGAACAGTATCAGTGATAGGTTTTAAAAATTCATTTGTTTCCTTCAACATTTTAGATAATGGGTCCTTTTTAATTTCAACATATGGACCTTCCCTGATAATTTTTAGAACTCTTTCATAATCCTGTTTATCTATGATTACTATTTTATTACCTTTGTCAGCATTTAAATAAAAACAATCTTTTTCATTTAAACTTTTAACAATTTCAAAATATTTTTTATCTGAATTGTATGATATAGTTTTATTATTAATAGGTAGGATTTCTTTCACCTTATTTCTGATTTGTTGCTGGACGATTTTTGTCTTATACTTAATGGATGTCTCAATATCTACAATTGCATCAACTAGTGGAATGACCTTTGGTTTTATGGAAAATTTTAAACCTTTATTTAAAAAATGTAATTCTTCTATACTAAAATTTTGAGTTGATTGATTAATCACAAAATTATCTATAAACTTAGGTTCAGGTTTTTTATTATATGGTGGGTTTTCTACAATTAGTTTATTCGATTTTCGATTTAAATTTGAAACCTTTCTATCAACTAGTTTTTTAATGTTTAAAATTAAAGTGTGATTATAATATTCATTAAATTTATCTATTTCGAACGCATTAAAAGTTTTAGTTAATTGGAGATAGAGTGAGTATGTTTCTAATTCTATTGCCGCTAGTCTTGAATATTGGTGTTTAATTTCTAGTTGAAGCCATAGTTTTTGTGATTTTTTAATTACTAATTTTGTTCTTGAGTTATTGACTGCACATTTAATTTTAATAAATTTTGGAAACAATTTTTTATTTTTACACTCTTTAAGAAAAGCTATATCTTCTTTAATTAAATATATTTTGGTTTGCAATCGAGCAAAGCGGATTAAATTTGGTTTGGTTCCCATTTTTATTAGTACTAGTATTTGCCCGCTGCTCGAAAATCGAGCGATTCTAGATTAAATTGTAGTTATATACTAAATTAACACTCATTATTTAGCCTGAAAGATGTTCAGTTGCCCAGTGGTCACCCCGTGGAGGTATAATGAGCACTTGATTGTAGTTGGTATAGTTTTGGTGCTGGAATGATCCGAGGTACAGACAGTTAGCACTTTAACTATCGCTTCTACATCCGACCACCTCGCGCGCGTTTATTAACGATTTTTACCTTGACACGATGTTTACCTTGACACGAGTTTTACCTTGACACGATTTTTACCTTCACTCGCTTTTACACGAATTTAACTGTTCAGTAATAATTCCTTATATACAATATTTTTCGAAAAAACCTTCTCATTGTTTAATAAATGTCCTTGCTCTGAATTAAAATCGTCGATATAAAATTTCAGTCCATCAAAAGAACGCACCCTACTTGCAGCAACATATAGCTGTCCGTGAGAAAATACCGGTTTACGTAAAAGAACACCTACTTTATTGAATGTTTGTCCTTGAGATTTATTTATAGTCATTGCGAATGCAGGAATGATTGGAAACTGGGTACGTTGAAAAGAAAAAGGTAAAAGAGTATCAGAATAATTTAAATGAATTCGAGGAATTAAAATTCGCTTATTCCTTGCAGTACCTGTTAATATTTCACAATCCGTTTACTAAACCCCTCTTTGTATTTAAATTTCGAATTAGTAAAACGATGCAATTTTTTTTAATACTAATTTATGCGGAGGAAATCCGCTAACCGACAGAGAATTTAAAAATTCAATAGGATAATTATTTTGTTCCAAAATTTCTTCCGAAATAATTTTATCAATGCTATGGTATAATTTTTGCTCACCAGGCAAAAGATTAAGAATTTCTGAGTTTACCAAATAGCAATCTTCATTTTTTGGAGCTAATATTACAGAATTTAAAATTTCTGAAGATTCACACGGAAGAGCTCTCATATTTTCTCTTAAATTAAATTTATGAATATTTGAAAACTCATTCCATGATGTAATGCAGTTTTCTATAAGTGTAACTCGTGATCCATGGGTACAACTGGCAAAGTTTGCCGAAAATCTCCACACATAAGAATTGTTTTTCCTCCGAATAATCTATCTCCATTTTCATTCTCACAAATATCTCTTAAAAACCGATCAATTAATTTTAAAGCTAGTAGTGGACACATTGAAACTTCATCGATAATAATTAAGAACGCCGATTTCAGAATTTTACCTTGTGAACTATTAGCGGAAATTCTTGACACCGAATTCTCAAATATTGGAATAGGTAATTTGAAAATATTGTGCAAAGTTTGCCCACCAGTTAAAAGTGTTGATCGAAGATTTAACGAATTTAATTTATGAATTATCGCTGTTTGCACAAACGTTTTACCGCAACCCGCATGAGCAGTTAGGCAAAACACATTACTACCAGTATCATGATATAATACTTCGCGCAAAACTGAATCAATCACATTACGCTGTTCTTCATTAGCCCTCTCATACATTTGATTAAAAGTAAGCTCCTCTTCTACTGAGTCGGAATTAGAAATATTGGAGGTTATATAAGACGTGTATATTGGTATTGGAAGACCAAGAAGTTCACACGAAAGATTATGTGTGTGAAGTATATCTTCAATTTCGAGTAGAGCTTTATTATGGGATATCTCTTCACTTAATTCTTGCAAAAATCTTCTGTCATATGCATTTTGAATTCATCCCATTAGGCCGAAGCATTTGTTGGAATATTCATGGAACAGATAATGGCAAACAAATCGCGCAATTGTTTCGGAGAATGAGTATTTTTTGCTTCATTCAAACAATCACGCCATTCATTATCATTAGATGCAATGCCTCGTGCATAACATCCAGCTAAAAACGTAGTGTAAACCACACCATCATACGTACGCAAATCTTCAAAACACTTTGGTCCTCGAACATGTTATAAAAGTAATCGTAAGTGAAATAGCTCAATATCTTTCGGTGAAACAGTATACAACCGAGAAATAATCTTTTCGCCACCAGGTTGTCTTCTGATCCATTTTTATCTTTGTCATTCCACACAAAATGAAGTGGTACTTCAGTATACAACAAATTATTTGCGGATAAATCATTTGCATTTAAGTTAAAGAACGCGAGTAGCTTTGTTTTTCGGTTATTTCAAACTGCCTCCTGTTCATTACCTTCTGTAAAGAACACAGTTTTCCGTTGAGGCAAGTGACAATCAAGACGAAAAATTACATGTGACTGATAGTGCATAGGATATTGACTAATTCTCCAATTAGCTTCAGTTGAACCAACATAGCGACCATTCAAAAAATTTTGTATTTCACCATTCACTTCATCATGTGCTACACCAAATTCTACAGACGCACAATCATATCCTTTATATACATATTTGTATATATATTTCACACTCTTAACAGTACTACAAACCTCAACATTAGGATGACGGTTAAATTTGGCTAAAAGATATGGATTAAAAGGAACCGCATAACGATTATCAACGGATTTTCCTCGTACGTCAACACTTCTACCGTTATCACGCCGTTTATGAACGGGATATCCATTTACATTATCATAAGTTCTATCAGAGAAATCCTTTGGGAAATTTTTAGAACCCTTTTCATTTCTCATGCAATTTGAATTTAGTGAACCACATGGTCCATGAATCATATGACATTGTACTAAGTAATAGAGTTTTGGATGAGTGTTTGTATCAGAGATTTCAGCTGAAACAATTTTATCAATGTCACTAATTGCTTCAATTCTATCATTTGTTTTCAAAGTGATTAAAATATGAGCATGAGGAAGACCACGTTTTTGAAATTCAATTGTGTAAATTAAAGCGTTTACATTTCCGAAAATTTTTTTTTAACAATTGAATCTATAAGTTCTTTGAGTTTACAGCGAAATACACGTACAACAATGTCAGGACGATTATGAGGATATTCGCCTGAAGCAATGTTGTTCACAATTTCTGGCCAATGTGGATTGCACGTCATTGTCAGAAATAATGAAGGTTTTCCGAAATGTTGTACAATAGACATCGCATCTAAATAATTTTGGTACATGTTTCGTGGAGAACCAATAAAAGAAGATGGTAAAATTAATTTTCGACCAATTCTATTATTGCCCGTACTACCATTTGAATGTGCATTTAAAAAATCAGTTAAATTATTGTATAATTCGGCCCGAATGTTGGCCTGATTTTGACGAATATAATGCAACCGTGAACCTTCGATTCGAACATAAATATCGACAATCCATTGCAAAAATAATTTTTGGGATCGATGCAAAATACTGAACTCATCCCGAATTGCTAAACGATATGATGCATATTGCAACATTGTTTTTTTATTTCGTGGAATAGATGAAGAAGATGTGGAAGCTATGTTGTGAGTCATATTTACATGCCAGCCAGTATCACCGTTTGGAAATAATAATGGATAGGCAAGGGGATCTAATGAGGAATCTAACACAGAAATACTTCGTACTGTATTAGAATTTTTTGAAAAAACGACCATATTTCTTTCAAATGGTGGTTTTCCGTTTTCACTTCTGAAGATTTCCGCCATATCTGTTTGAATTGCGTCACGCCGAAGGTCCGTGTCTCGGTTAACCTTAATAACCATACATACTTCTGCACATTCATTTTCAGTTTGTTGACAATATTCAGCCATTGTTCTAAATGATCGTATAAAAACATTAACACGATTCAATTCAGCAGCCAATTCTCCCATTAAATTGACATCACATCTAACATTTGTTCTTTCACGCATTCTATATTGCACCGCAGTTTCCATATCATAAAAATAAAGTTGTGCATAGCATGGTGCACGAACGTTAGTAGCAGTTAATGAACAAGCTCGATGATAAAAAATATTATGTATCTTAAAATGATACACCCCATTCAAAGTGGTCTCATCCAACTGAGCTTCGGAACTAACCATTGCAAAAGAAGAATTGTATGCTCGAATATTTTTAAAATAATCTTGCGAGCGCTTCTTAATTGCAGAATTAGACGATGAAATATTTTCGCAAAGATTTTGCAAAAAAGGATTTGGAGTTAAAGGAGGAATTACAACTTTTCCCTTGTGGCAACATAAAGTGAAAAGGGTAACATTTCGATCAGTTATTTCAGATCTGAAATGTTTTCCACCGCATAACAAACAACGTAAATTCATGGCACCTAAATTATGAAATTCAAAGTTTCGCGGAATTATATTTAGAGCGCATTTCAAAGTTCCATCCACGTTATCTAATGGTATGTTGCTGAAATTTGAATCCATGTTATTACTTCTATGATATTCATCCCGTCTTCGTTTACGTTGTGTTTGGTTCGTGAACAAAGCTCTCCGTGGCATTTTTTACAAAAAAAAATGTTATTAAAAAAAATATTTAAAAAAAAAATGTTAACTTACCGGAAAAATTAAAAATAAAAATACAGAAAAAAATTTAAATTATAAACTACACAATTCAATTTAAAATTTTTCGCAATATTTTTCAACTCCAAAATAAGTATAAAAATAAAAATAGGTATGTACAGGAAAAAATTTCAATTAAAAGCTATTCTATTCAATTTATTCAATTTAAAATTATAAATAAATTTTTATTTATTTCACAATATTTTTGAACTCTAACACTATCTACTAAATTCTTAAGGTATTCAACTTTTCAAATAAAAAGTCAAAATTATCAACATAAGTAGGTAGGTAGGTATATCGTCTTAATATAAAAATTAATAAAATTGCAAAAAATTTTTAAATTCTAAATATCCAATGAAATTTTTTTTTTTTTAGTTGTGGTTGTAATTACAACCTAAATTTTTAAATTTATATAAATAATAATATAAATTCTTATATTATACATACATAGGTATATATATACTTTCTATAATAATATAAATTTTTCAAAATATGTTTTTATTACAAAACTCTATACTTAAAATTTTTCAAATTTTGTATCTCCTATATTTTCCAACACAATATAAAATTTTTAAATCAAGTGCACGTAATATATGTATGAGAAGTATAAAGCTATACTGATTAATTAGATTGATTTTTTATTTTTCTAAATTGCATTGCAATGTTTGCCTCTGATGTAACAGTTGGGCTCCAAACATTTTTTATTTAAATCAATAATGTTATAATTGCATATTTATATTTTTATTATACACGTTCTTTTTTTGTTCTTCGTTTCTTTTATACCTATACCATAAAGAAACTATACTACCTATATAAAATAATAATAAGTATAGATACAAAAAAATTTAGTATTGCACTTTTAAGCACTTAAAATTTTTAATACCAAACAAAAATTACAACAAAGAGAAAAAAAAAGTCCGCTCAAATAAAAAAAATTATAAAAATATATACCTACTTTCAAAATACATATTTACACATATACGAACATGCATTCAAAAAAAATTCATTTAAAAGCATGCATACATTTTTATTTTTTAAGATATGTTCCTATTTGTACTCTTTGCCTATGCATTTCTATTTCAACTTTTTTTCTCTGTTGGATGTGTTACTTAATTTTATTACTATGGTATACAATACAGTCACACAAAATATCCCAGCTAATGCATAATTCTATAAGCAAATTTGAATGTTTCGTGTGATTGAATTTATTATTTAAATATATATGTACTAAAAATATCAACACAATCTCACGAAACATCCCAATTCCCAATGGGATGTTTCAAAGGCGTTGAAGAATGCTTAATATTTTTGTTCTATGTGAGTTCTCTATATAGTATAGTGTCTTTATTATATAGTATAGTTTCTTTGTGCCTATCCATACATAATAAGTATAAGTATAAAAAGAAAAATTCAGTTTTCTTATACATATTTGTTTGCATAATCTGTTATTCGTAACATCATCGCAAAAACAAAACAAATAAAAGTTCAAATACAAATCTTATAACAAAACTTTCTTTTCATAACATAACATTTTAATAATTTTTTTTTTTATCTGTTATGTACGGAAATATCAAACGTATGTTTCTTTCTTTTAAAATCATAACATTTTAATAGTTCTTTTTTTCTATTTGTTATGTGGGTAAATCTAAATACCAAATGTGCACATATACATAAGAAATAGCCTTTAAAAATATTTAAAAACAATCAAAGTAACATTTTTTGTTCTCTTTTTTTCTATTCGTTTTATTTTTCTTCCAGTATTACATTTTACTTTTTTTTTCTGTTATTTAGGTACGCTAAGAACTTATTTTTTTTTTAATATTAAATTTATGCATACAGTCTATTTAAAAAATAGAAATTATTAGCTATAGAACATTCTGAATTTTTCTGTTTATGTTAACCGTCCATTCATATGCATACATAAAATTTTTTTTTGTTCGTTTATGTTTACCGTCCATTCATATAAATATATATAACTGTTGCCTATATATTAAAAAACGAGGAAGAATACAGTTGACTTTGTCAACTCTTAGATACCCGTACGAACCGTTAGTATGTTCACAGCCACTCTGCTTACAATATTATTTTTTTAATATTTTAGTATTTTAAAATAATTTGGGTGAATTTTATAATTTCTAGTACTATGGGTTGTACATATATTCAAACTATATGTTTATATGTACATTATTCAAAAGCAGATTCTAACCTTCCACATAACGATTCTCAATCCAAAACTTTTTCAAATATTCTATAGTACCATTTAATACTAAGCGGTAAATGTATATTAAATTTACTAAGTACAAAACAGTAAATATAATTTTAAATATTATATTATATTATATTTAAATATTCCATTGACTGAATAATTTCTTATAAGTACAATAAAATACATATATGTATGTAAATACGGCACTATATAATATACATATATACTCTTATCATTCACTCACTAGTGGCATATACGATATGTAAATAAACATGATATTATATAAGTATATATATCAATATTATATAAATAAAAATTCTTCAAGCAACCGTTATGTTGTTTATTTATTTACATTTTTTGTACTGCATTATATCCTCAACAATTTCAAATTATCGAGTAAAACAAAGTGCAAAAAATTCGAAGAAATTTGTTAGAAAATTTGAAAAAATCAAGTAACACTTTCGCCAATTATAAAGTAACCCTATATTATTAAAAAAAGTTGTTAACAGAAATAAGAGTATAATGTTGAAGCTTTAATTTTTATGTATTACTTCAAAAAAATTTTAACAGGTGTTCAAGTTACAGGTGTTTAAAAATAGAATTTAAATAAAATTTTCAGTTTTTGACCCCTTACAGCTCCTAAACGGGCGGTGATACAAAAAAAATTTCTACACAAGAAATGACTCATACTTATTTTCAAAGATCTAACATCTGTCAAAATTTCAAGTTTCCAACATAAACCGTTTAGAAGACAGAAGGGTTAAAGGATTTTGCAAAATTTTAGTTTCTCATAACGGTAAATTAAGGCACCGTATGCCACAAATATATATTCATTGTATATATACTTTTAAAGCTAATAAAAGTAGTAATCGTTTGGCGTTTTCAAAATGAAAATATACCTTATATAACTTGTGCTATAACAATTTGAATATAGAGCTTTTTTGAACCTTTAGGGAGCTGTATCTCCGTAACGGGTGGGGCTACAAAAAAAAGTTATTAAAAATAAAATTAATATTTTTGTGAGATCTATGAGCAGTTAAAATTTCATAGCTCTATTTCAAAAAAAATGTGGGGATCTAAAAGTTAGGTGTTCGAGAGCTACCCTAAGTTTTGGTCCAAACTCAACCAAAAAAAATAGGGAACCTACAAACTACTCCCAGAATATTTTGTGTAAATTTCAAGATTCTAGCTTTCTTAGTTTTTGAGTTAGCGTGCTGACGGACGGACGGACGGACATGGGTCAAAAGTCTTAGAATTTTTTTCTGATCCGATCCATACCTTTGAAGGTATATCTAGCTCGCTTATTTCGAGGTGTTACAATCGGTGGAGTAATTTTATTATACCCGATCCTATCGTACGGGTGTAATAGTAAATCGATAAATCAACTAAATAATAATAGTTGGGAATTTGGAAATTTGGTGTGACTGTGTTAGCAGATTTTCATTCCCTAATAGATCTTTATTTAAAGGCAGCTCCCAATTTAGATTTCAATGTTAGGGCCATAATATGCGATTTTAATATGTTAAGAGTTTCGAAAGAAAAGCCCTATTTTAATTATAATTAAGAAAGGAAAAACACATATCTATATAAATATTATAAATAAACACATTGCTTTTATAAATAAAAATGTATACTAAAAATCAATTTATTTGATGAAAAAAAACTTAAATTTAACACTTCTTTACTAAATTTTAAGTAAATGCATATTAAATTTTACACTGTGTTCTCAAGTGCGGCACATTAATTTGTTTACACATTCATATCTTTCAAATTCATCGCTTTCAAACCAAAAATATTTTCGAAGCACATATTATTACATATTTTGAAGTATGTACCTATGCATATGTACGTATACAATGCAATGGTCTACAAATATACAATACTAAATCATTAATTAAATTATAATATATGCGAGAGCAACCACAAATTCATATTTACATTCTGAAGTATATAAATAAGTACCTACCTCAAAAAATTCTACTACGATTTACCAACTAATAAAAATCAAAGTACTAAACAAAAAAAAGAAAATTAATATGTAAATACATAGAAAGTCGTGTAAAAAAATACATATGTGTCAAAAAAGTTTGATAAGCTGTATTTCCTAAACTACCAGCCCGATGAAAACGGTAAAAACATATTTTGTTTTTCCTCTCCTCATTCTTTCTAATGATGCATAAACCATGTAAATCGGCCCAGTAGTTTTCTATAAAAAGGAACCCATAAAACAATGCTGGCGTATTTATATAATGATGATGATAATATTAATCCTAGTAGAATCGAACTCAATTGATTTTAAATTTTTATCACCTTATTAATATCAATAATATTTTTATATAATAACAGATGACAAAATTAATAAATAACACAATATTATTTTAAATTTAAATTTATCATTATTTTATTACAATTAAAAATTATTAATTATATTATGGATGCATTTCGAGCATAGCCCATCTTCAGCAATGCACGATTGCAATTATATATATACATATATGTAATATTATATTAGAGAACCCATATAAATCATCTATGTAAGTGTCATAAATTAATTAATTCTAAACATTTGTCAAAAAATAAATAGTAAATTGAACGAAATTAAAACGAAATTACAAAAAACAAATAAAAATAATAAAATATTAAAAAGTCCAAAAAAAGAAATTCTAAACATTCGTCAAATTCAATCAAAAAAACATAAGAAATAAAAAATTAAATAATAAATTTAACGAAATCAAAAAAAATTATTACAAAAATAAAAAATGAAGATAAAAATAATAACAACAAAAATATAAATAAAAAGCAAATTAAAAGTCAATTTAGAAAAAAAGCAGAAACAACAACAAAAAATTAAAATAAGTAATAAGCAATTAAAGTCATAAAAATTAAAAAAAGAAAAAATAAAAATTTAACTTAAGTATTAACGAATGCTATCAAATCAAAACGTATCAGTATTCCCTTTGTCTAAATTCATGTTGTTGTTGTCTTTATTAATGTAAAAGGTTTCGTATTCATCTAATTTTGCTGGTTTCCTAATATGTTTAATTAGAGTAAGTTCATATGAGTTTAGATTAAGATGTAGTTTGTCATATGCATGTATTGATACTCCAGATTTTTTATATTGGCCATTTTTCATATAGCTTAAATGTTCTTTAAATCTATCACCTATTTTTCTTTTGGTTTGTCCATAATAATTTAAATTGCACTCATTACATGTAATTTTATATATACCTGTTTTATTTTCATTTTCAGGTTTGTTTTTAGTTGATTTAAATAAGTTACAAATTTTATTATTATTTTCATACACAATATCCATATTAATTTTTTTATAAATGGGTATAAGATAATTTGTGACCTGTGGAATATAATTGAAAGAAACCCTTTTTCTTTGTAAATTGTTATGTATATTTAAATTTTGTCGAAATAGTGTTGTCATATTATTTTCTTATTGCGTTTAGAATGTACCTATTGCAATTATTTCGTCAACTAATGTTTCTGGGTAACCATTAACATTAGGAATTTCTTTTATGTAATTGTATTCTGTTTGGAAATTATTAATAGTTAAAGGTAAATTACATAAACGATGTACCATTGAATGAAAACTAACATGTTTATGTTGGATTGGACAGTACGAATCTGAAGTTATATATCTCATAGTTGATGTTGGTTTATGATATATACCGAAATCAATTTTTCTCCCATTTCTCTTCAGTTCCAAGTCTAAAAATTGTAGTGCATTGTCTTTTTCCAATTCATATGTAAAATTAATGGTTGTATATTGCCGATTGATAGTATTTAAAATGTTAAGATACTCTGTTTTTTTGACAATGGCGAAAATATCGTCCACATACCTCAACCAAATTTTAGGGAGTAAATTTAATTTACTTAAATTTATCTCAAATTCAGCCATAAATATTTCAGCAATAAATGGAGAAAGAGGATTTCCCATGCTGGTACCATGTTCAATTTTATAAAATTTGTTTCGAAATTGGAAAAAATTTGGTTTATGCATGCGTGTGCAGCTTTTAAGTATATTCTCCTTTTTTGTACAGGAACATTGATTTTCCTTAAATAGTTTCCATAAAAACATAATGCATCGGATACTGGAATTGACGGGAAGAGTGATTCAATATCAAATGAAATCATAATTTCATCGTCTTCAATTTTAACTTCCTTCATTTTATCTACGAATTCATATGAGTTTATGACAGAAAGGCTTTCAAAAGGTGGTAGATTTTTCATTTCATTTACTAACCATTTCGCTATTTTGTTGGTTGGGGCATTAATATTAGAGCAAATAGGTCTCATTTTGTTGCCTACTTTATGAATTTTTGGTAAACAATATAAAGTAGGGACAATAGGATTTGAAACTATTAGTGCCATCTTAGTTCTATAGTTGACAGTATCAGTGATAGTTTTTAAAAATTCATTTGTTTCCTTCAACATTTTAGGTAATGGGTCCTTTTTAATTTCAACATATGGATCTTCCCTGATAATTTTTAGAACTCTTTCATCATAATCCTGTTTATCTATGATTACTATTTTATAACCTTTGTCAGCATTTAAATAAAAACAATCTTTTTTATTTAAACTTTTAACAATCTCAAAATATTTTTTATCTGAATTGTATGATATAGTTTTATCAAAGATAATGTACTATATAGATGTTTCAACTTATGGAAAATTTTGTGCGAAAGCTTTTATTTTAAAATTCCCTTCAACGGGGCTATTATTAGAACATAATGTTCTAAATATTTAACTTGTGTACTAATATGAGAATCTATTATGTTCTAATTATTAGATCATAAGTTAAATAATAAGAACATAAGAACAAATATAATTTTTTTTTTTTAAATAAAAAAAAGTAAGAATTTGGAATTTCTCAATAGACAATAAATACATATAAGAAAAGAAGAAAAATATTAATTCATTTTTTATATTAGAAATAGATGAATTGCATTGTGCATTATGTTTAAATTTTTGTTCATGTTAATTTTAACTTTTGTCACTTTCTCTGTGCGTCGGCTTTAAAATTAAATTATATTTTTTTTTGTTTAAGTCATTAAGAATGTGTTTTTTGTATTAAAAATCCTAATTAAGATATAGTATGTACATACAAACATACACATTTTAAAAATAACTTATTTTAATATAAGTTAATATTAAATTAAATACAACAGGTACAATAGCATATCTAGAGGTACTTCGAGGGGGAAATCTGAAAAATTTTAAATTTTCAACTCGGGATGTGCTTCGACATGAACTGATACAACAAATACGAACAGCCGGTATAAAGTATAAAAAAAATAAATGTACATACATACATATTTCATAAAAGACTAATCGTCAATCGGTAGTTACTTACTATTAAAATTAAATTTAAATCAAAAATCACGCATAAATGTATGTACCTACATTATTATGCAAAAACTATAAAATCAATAAAGCACTTTATTAGGTACTTTATCAAATGATTTTTTATTGAATGATGCTAAGTAGTGAAAAAAAAACAAAATAAATTTAAAATTGCTTTATTATTATGGAAGCATATAGAATAGATTATATGTAGATTATTTGGATTATTGATAGATTTGGATAGATTATAGAATTGGATATATACATATAAAGCAACTATATATGTACATACATATACATGAATATATTTTCTTTATTGCATAATTATTTATTGTATTTCCTTATCTAAAAAATATAAAAACATATTAATTCATTTTTTTATATTAGTGTTAAATTTTGTTAGATATGTATTAATTACTTTATAACTATATATATATATCCACAAATATAATATACATTAACATATATATAATTTACATACATACTATGTAATATGTATACATAATACATATTATCTTTGTTATCCGTTTAGTACACGATGACGATCTGCTGATATTAGAAATTTTATGTTTTAATATTCTTAATTCTATTGAAGCTACGTAAAGCTTTTTTTTGTTATTATGTTATTGTTTTGTTGTCTTTTACAATTTTTTAATAAATTTTAAAGAGCTTGAATTTTTAAGATTTTTATTTTATACAGCTTCGCAACATCTATATAGTATATTATCTTTGGTTTTATTATTAATAGGTAGGATTTCTTTCACCTTATTTCTGATTTGTTGCTGGACGATTTTTGTCTTATACTTAATGGATGTCTCAATATCTACAATTGCATCAACTAGTGGAATGACCTTTGGTTTTATTGAAAATTTTAAACCTTTATTTAAAAAATGTAATTCTTCTATACTAAAATTTTGAGTTGATTGATTAATCACAAAATTATCTATAAACTTAGGTTCAGGTTTTTTATTATATGGTGGGTTTTCTACAATTAGTTTATTCGATTTTCGATTTAAATTTGAAACCTTTCTATCAACTAGTTTTTTAATGTTTAAAGTTAAAGTGTGATTATAATATTCATTAAATTTATCTATTTCGAACGCATTAAAAGTTTTGGTTAATTGGAGATAGAGTGAGTATGTTTCTAATTCTATTGCCGCTAGTGAATATTGGTGTTTAATTTCTAGTTGAAGCCATAGTTTTTGTGATTTTTTAATTACTAATTTTGTTCTTGAGTTATTGACTGCACATTTAATTTTAATAAATTTTGGAAACAATTTTTTATTTTTACACTCTTTAAGAAAAGCTGTATCTTCTTTAATTAAATATATTTTGGTTTGCAATCGAGCAAAGCGGATTAAATTTGGTTTGGTTGCCATTTTTATTAGTACTAGTATTTGCCCGCTGCTCGAAAATCGAGCGATTCTAGATTAAATTGTAGTTATATACTAAATTAACACTCATTATTTAGCCTGAAAGATGTTCAGTTGCCCAGTGGTCACACCGTGGAGGTATAATGAGCACTTGATTGTAGTTGGTATAGTTTTGGTGCTGGAATGATCCGAGGTACAGACAGTTAGCACTTTAACTATCGCTTCTACATCCGACCACCTCGCGCGCGTTTATTAACGATTTTTACCTTGACACGATGTTTACCTTGACACGATTTTTACCTTCACACGATTTTTACCTTGACACGATTTTTACCTTCACTCGATTTTACACGAATTTAACAGTTCAGTAATAATTCCTTATATACAATATTTTTCGTAAAAACCCTCTCATTGTTTAATAAATGTCCTTGCTCTGAATTAAAATCGTCGATATAAAATTTCAGTCCATCAAAAGAACGCACCCTACTTGCAGCAACATATAGCTGTCCGTGAGAAAATACCGGTTTACGTAAAAGAACACCTACTTTATTGAATGTTTGTCCTTGAGATTTATTTATAGTCATTGCGAATGCAGGAATGATTGGAAACTGGGTACGTTGAAAAGAAAAAGGTAAAAGAGTATCAGAATAATTTAAATGAATTCGAGGAATTAAAATTCGCTTATTCCTTGCAGTACCTGTTAATATTTCACAATCCAAGGAATTTTTATGCATTTGTTGTACTCGCATTCGAGTACCGTTTACTAAACCCCTCTTTGTATTTAAATTTCGAATTAGTAAAACGATGCAATTTTTTTTTAATACCAATTTATGCGGAGGAAATCCGCTAACCGACAGAGAGTTTAAAAATTCAATAGGATAATTATTTTGTTCCAAAATTTCTTCCGAAATAATTTTAACAATGCTATGGTATAATTTTTGCTCACCAGGCAAAAGATTAAGAATTTCTGAATTTACCAAATAGCAATCTTCATTTTTTGGAGCTAATATTACAGAATTTAAAATTTCTGAAGATTCAATAGTTTCTGTTATATTTCCGTAAATATCATGTATGATATTTGAAAATGTACCTATTAATTGCGTTGGAATTTCAATTATATCAGGGCCTAACTGAGAAAAATGCGGAATTTCAGCATTTCCAAGTAATTTCAAAAAATTTACAAATTCAATTTCACACGGAAGAGCTCTCATATTTTCTCTTAAATTAAATTTATGAATATTTGAAAACTCATTCCATGATGTAATGCAGTTTTCTATAAGTGTAACTCGTGATCCATGGGGTACAACTGGCAAAGTTTGCCGAAAATCTCCACACATAAGAATTGTTTTTCCTCCGAATAATCTATCTCCATTTTCATTCCCACAAATATCTCTTAATAACCGATCAATTAATTTTAAAGCTAGTAGTGGACACATTGAAACTTCATCGATAATAATTAAGAACGCCGATTTCAGAATTTTACCTTGTGAACTATTAGCGGAAATTCTTGACACCGAATTCTCCAATATTGGAATAGGTAATTTGAAAATATTGTGCAAAGTTTGCCCACCAATTAAAAGTGTTGATGCTATACCACTAAAAGCACATGGTATACATCGAAAATTTAACGAATTTAATTTATGAATTATCGCTGTTTGCACAAACGTTTTACCGCAACCCGCATGAGCAGTTAGGCAAAACACATTACTACCAGTATCGTGATATAATACTTCGCGCAAAACTGAATCAATCACATTACGCTGTTCTTCATTAGCCCTCTCATACATTTGATTAAAAGTAAGCTCCTCTTCTACTGAGTTGGAATTAGAAATATTGGAGGTTATATAAGACGTGTATATTCAAACAATCACGCCATTCATTATCATTAGATGCAATGCCTCGTGCATAACATCCAGCTAAAAACGTAGTGTAAACCACACCATCATACGTACGCAAATCTTCAAAACACTTTGGTCCTCGAACATGTTATAAAAGTAATCGTAAGTGAAATAGCTCAATATCTTTCGGTGAAACAGTATACAAACGAGAAATAATCTTTTCGCCTCCAGGTTGTCTTCTCATCCATTTTTATCTTTGTCATTCCACACAAAATGAAGTTGTACTTCAGTATACAACAAATTATTTGCGAATAAATCATTTGCATTTAAGTTAAAGAACGCGAGTAGCTTTGTTTTTCGGTTATTTGAAACTGCCTCCTGTTCATTACCTTCTGTAAAGAACACAGTTTGCCGTTGAGGCAAGTGACAATCAAGACGAAAAATTACATGCGACTGATAGTGCATAGGATATTGTTTAATTCTTCAATTAGCTTGAGTTGAACCAACATAGCGACCATTCAAAAAATTTTGTATTTCATCAATTTGCATTTCACCATTCACTTCATCATTTACTACACCAAATTCTACAGACGCACAATCATATCCTTTAGATACATATTTTTATATATATTTCACACTCTTAACAGTACTACAAACCTCAACATTAAGATGACAGTTAAATTTGGCTAAAAGATATGGATTAAAAGGAACCACATAACGATTATCAACGGATTTTCCTCGTACGTCAACACTTCTACCGTTATCACGCCGTTTATAAACGGGATATCCATTTACATTATCATAAGTTCTATCAGAGAAATCCTTTGGGAAATTTTTAGAACACTTTTCATTTCTCATGCAAGGAGAATTTGAATTTAGTGAACCACATGGTCCATGAATCATTGAAACATTTTACTAAGTCGTAGAGTTTCGGATGAGTGTTCATATCAGGGATTTCAGCTGAAACAATTTTATCAATGTCACTAATTGCTTCAATTCTATCATTTGTTTTCAAAGTGATTAAAATATGAGCATGAGGAAGACCACGTTTTTGAAATTCAATTGTGTAAATTAAAGCGTTTACATTTCCGAAAATTTTTTTTTTAACAATTGAATCTATAAGTTCTTTGAGTTTACAGCGAAATACACGTACAACAATGTCAGGACGATTATGAGGATTTTCGCCTGAAGCAATGTTGTTCATAATTTCTGACCAATGTGGATTGCACGTCATTGTCAGAAATAATGAAGGTTTTCCGAAATGTTGTACAATAGACATCGCATCTAAATAATTTTGGTACATGTTTCGTGGAGAACCAATAAAAGAAGATGGTAAAATTAATCTTCGACCAATTCTATTATTGCCCGTATTACCATTTGAATGTATTTTTAAAAAATCAGTTAAATTATTGTATAATTCGGCCCGAATGTTGGCCTGATTTTGACGAATATAATGCAACCGTGAACCTTCGATTCGAACATAAATATCGACAATCCATTACAAAAATAATTTTTGGGATCTATGCAAAATACTGAACTCATCCCGAATTGCTAAACGATATGATGCATATTGCAACATTGTTATTTTATTTCGTGGAATAGATGAAGAAGATGTGGAGGCCATGTTGTGAGTCATATTTACATGCCAGCCAGTATCACCGTTTGGAAATAATAATGGATAGGCAAGGGGATCTAATGAGGAATCTAACACAGAAATACTTCGTACTGTATTAGAATTTTTTGAAAAAACGACCATATTTCTTTCAAATGGTGGTTCTCCGTTTTCACTTCTGAAGATTACCACCACATCTGTTTGAATTGCGTCATTATAACGCCGAAGGTCCGTGTCTATATTGATTTTTATGAAAATAAGCATTTCTCTGTAATTACTTTTCTTTGTAATAATTTGTACTAAATTGAATTATTTTAAATTGTTGATTTTTGTAAAATAAACATTTCTTTGTAATAATTTCATTTTCTTTGTTTTAAGATTTCGAAATAGGGAAATATAAAATCTTAATGTAAACTTATTAACTAGAAAAACATATTTCGAAATTAAGTTATGACTTTGTAAGATAAGGAAATGAAATTAATTTTGAATTCTTGGACTAATTTGTGAAGTATAAATATTGGTAATATTATAAGATTTTTGGTATTCTAAATTTGGAAGTAGAAGAATAAAGTTAAATTAAAATAAAAGAAAACTTATTTTTTATTTAATTTTTTAAAGAAATTATTATTATTATTTTATTTGAAATAAAACGGTAAAGTCGTTTAACTTATACAGTACAGCCACACAAAATATTCCAGCTAATGCATAATTCTATAAGCAAATTTGAATGTTTCGTGTGATTGTATTTATTATTTAAATATATATGTACTAAAAATATCAACACAATCGCACGAAACATCCCAATTCCCCATGGGATGTTTCAAAATCGTTGAAAAATGCTTAATATTTTTGTTCTATGTGAGTTCTCTATATAGTATAGTTTCTTTATTATAGTATAGTTTCTTTGTGCCTATACATACATAATAAGTATAAGTATAAAAAGAAAAATTCAGTTTTCTTATACATATTTGTTTGCATAATCTGTTATTCGTAACATCATCGCAAAAACAAAACAAATAAAAGTTCAAATACAAATCTTATAACAAAACTTTCTTTTCATAACATAACATTTTAATAATTTTTTTTTTATCTGTTATGTACGGAAATATCAAACGTATGTTCCTTTCTTTTAAAATCATAACATTTTAATAGTTCTTTTTTTCTATCTGTTATGTGGGTAAATATCAGATCTGGGGAGACTTCAAGAAGTAATAAAAGTGATATAATTTGTAGTAAGAATTGGATTTGAATATTGAAATCCTGAATCCTGAATCGTCGCCCGATGCGGTTCTATTCTAGCTCATACTAAATTAAAAATAAGTAAAACAGACTATTAAAACTCAAAATTCAAAAAAGAATAAATAAAAAAAAAACATAAGTTTGATACAAAATAATAACATTGAAAAAAAATAAAATTTTATAAAAGCGTGCAAAACATTTTTTGATTGCATCCTCTTAAAGGATTGCAATCATGCCTCTTAAAAGTAATGTGAAAAAAAAAATCCACTAAAAGAATCGATAAATGATAAACTATGCAATATCTCGGTTAACCTTAATAACCATACATACTTCTGCACATTCATTTTCAGTTTGTTGACAATATTCAGCCATTGTTCTAAATGATCGTATAAAAACATTAACACGATTCAATTCAGCAGCCAATTCTCCCATTAAATTGACATCACATCTAACATTTGTTCTTTCACGCATTCTATATTGCACCGCAGTTTCCATATCATAAAAATAAGGTAATTATGCATAGCATGGTGCACGAACGTTATTGGCAGTTAATGAACCAGCTCGATGATAAAAAATATTATGTATCTTAAAATGATATACCCCATTCAAAGTGGTCTCATCGAACTGAACTTCGGAACTAACCATTGCAAAAGAAGAATTGTATGCTCGAATATTTTTAAAATAATCTTGCGAGCGCTTCTTAATTGCAGAATTAGACGATGAAATATTTTAGCAAAGATTTTGCAAAAAAGGATTCGGAATTAAAGGAGGAATTACAACTTTTCCCTTGTGGCAACATAAAGTGAAAAGGGTAACATTTCGATCAGTTATTTCATGTTTTCCACCGCATAACAAACAACGTAAATTCATGGCACCTAAATTATGAAATTCAAAGGTTCGCGGAATTATATTTAGAGCGCATTTCAAAGTTCCATCCAAGTTATCTAATGGTATGTTGCTGAAATTTGAATCCATGTTATTACTTCTATGATATTCATCCCGTCTTCGTTTACGTTGTGTTTGGTTCGTGAACAAAGCTCTCCGTGGCATTTTGTACAAAAAAAAATGTTATTAAAAAAAATATTAAAAAAAAAAAATGTTAACTTACCGGAAAAATTAAAAATAAAAATACAGAAAAAAATTTAAATTATAAACTACACAATTCAATTTAAAATTTTTCGCAATATTTTTCAACTCCAAAATAGGTATAAAAATAAAAATAGGTATGTACAGGAAAAAATTTCAATTAAAAGCTATTCTATTCAATTTATTCAATTTAAAATTATAAATAAATTTTTATTTATTTCACAATATTTTTGAACTCTAAAATTATCAACATAAGTAGGTAGGTAGGTATATCGTCTTAATATAAAAATTAATAAAATTGCAAAAAAACTAAAGTAAAATTTTTAAATTCTAATTATCCAATGAAATTTTTTTTTTGTTTATTTGAGGTTGTAATTACAACCTAAATTTTTAAATTTATATAAATAATATAAATTCTTATATTATACATACATAGGTATATATATACTTTCTATAATAATATAAATTTTTCAAAATATGTTTTTATTACAAAACTCTATACTTAAAATTTTTTAAATTTTGTATCTCCTATATTTTCCAACACAATATAAAATTTTTAAATCAAGTGCACGTAATATATGTATGAGAAGTATAAAGCTATACTGATTAATTAGATTGATTTTTTTATTTTTCTAAATTGCATTGCAATGTTTGCCTCTGATTTAACAGTTGGGCTCCAAACATTTTTTTGTTAAATTCAATAATGTTATTATTGCATATTTATATTTTTATTATACACCTGTTCTTTTTTTGTTCTTCGTTTCTTTTATACCTATACCATAAAGAAACTATACTACCTATATAAAATAATAATAAGTATGCATACAAAAAAATTTAGTATTGCACTTTTAAGCACTAAAAATTTTTAATACCAAACAAAAATTACAACAAAGAGAAAAAAAAAGTCCGCTCAAATAAAAAAAAATAATAAAAATATATACCTACTTTCAAAATACATATTTACATATATACGAACATTCATTCAAAAAAAATTCATTTAAAAGCAAGCATACATTTTTATTTTTTAAGAATGTGCCTATTTGTACTCTTTGCCTATGCATTTCTATTTCTACTTCTTTTCTCTGTTGTATGTGTTAACGATGTTTGTAATTTTAGTAACTAATTTACTTCAACAAAATGTTGTCAACTAATTTACTTCACCAATGTTTCTCAACAATGTTTACAATACAAATGTTATGATGTTGCTCATTGAAAAATAATGTAAATAATTTTATTAAATATATTTCCCTAGTAAGCATAATTAGTAATTTTATAATTTATGACATAATTTTTATTACGGTTCAATATCAATATTGTTATTATGAACTTAAAATTTTAACCGTTAAAATACTACAAATAGTAATTTTTAAAAAATAAGCATTTCTTGTAATAAATTATTTTATATTGATTTTTATGAAAATAAGCATTTCTCTGTAATTACTTTTCTTTGTAATAATTTGTACTAAATTGAATTATTTTAAATTGTTGATTTTTGTAAAATAAACATTTCTTTGTAATAATTTCATTTTCTTTGTTTTAAGATTTCGAAATAGGGAAATATAAAATCTTAATGTAAACTTATTAACTAGAAAAACATATTTCGAAATTAAGTTATGACTTTGTAAGATAAGGAAATGAAATTAATTTTGAATTCTTGGACTAATTTGTGAAGTATAAATATTGGTAATATTATAAGATTTTTGGTATTCTAAATTTGGAAGTAGAAGAATAAAGTTAAATTAAAATAAAAGAAAACTTATTTTTTATTTAATTTTTTAAAGAAATTATTATTATTATTTTATTTGAAATAAAACGGTAAAGTCGTTTAACTTATACAGTACAGCCACACAAAATATTCCAGCTAATGCATAATTCTATAAGCAAATTTGAATGTTTCGTGTGATTGTATTTATTATTTAAATATATATGTACTAAAAATATCAACACAATCGCACGAAACATCCCAATTCCCCATGGGATGTTTCAAAATCGTTGAAAAATGCTTAATATTTTTGTTCTATGTGAGTTCTCTATATAGTATAGTTTCTTTATTATAGTATAGTTTCTTTGTGCCTATACATACATAATAAGTATAAGTATAAAAAGAAAAATTCAGTTTTCTTATACATATTTGTTTGCATAATCTGTTATTCGTAACATCATCGCAAAAACAAAACAAATAAAAGTTCAAATACAAATCTTATAACAAAACTTTCTTTTCATAACATAACATTTTAATAATTTTTTTTTTATCTGTTATGTACGGAAATATCAAACGTATGTTCCTTTCTTTTAAAATCATAACATTTTAATAGTTCTTTTTTTTCTATCTGTTATGTGGGTAAATATCAGATCTGGGGAGACTTCAAGAAGTAATAAAAGTGATATAATTTGTAGTAAGAATTGGATTTGAATATTGAAATCCTGAATCCTGAATCGTCGCCCGATGCGGTTCTATTCTAGCTCATACTAAATTAAAAATAAGTAAAACAGACTATTAAAACTCAAAATTCAAAAAAGAATAAATAAAAAAAAAACATAAGTTTGATACAAAATAATAACATTGAAAAAAAATAAAATTTTATAAAAGCGTGCAAAACATTTTTTGATTGCATCCTCTTAAAGGATTGCAATCATGCCTCTTAAAAGTAATGTGAAAAAAAAAATCCACTAAAAGAATCGATAAATGATAAACTATGCAATATCTTAGATAAAAATGAACAAAAAGTGAATGAATTGAAAGATTTAGTTATTAAACTGCAAAAAGAAAATGCAGAATTAAAAGAAGCTATGAAAAAGCTCCTTCCAAATACTTCAAATGAAAGGATTGAGAAGAGCATCAATTATTCTAACCCCCTGATGGATACCTATTGTGAGGACAGTAAAAGCGAATCTGAACAACAACGTGAAAAAATCGAAGAAAATGAAAGTATGGAATATAACCTCATAATTCCAGAAAAAAAAAATTATAAAAATAAAAAAAATTGGAATTCCAATAAAAAAGTCGAACAAACCCCTGATACGGAAAATAAAAAGAATGCCACCAATAAATTTATTTAACACTAAGGTTAACCGGCTAAAAGAACTCATGAAAGATAAGCTCAAGGTGAAAAACTTTTTTGTGAAAGAATATCCAGTCAACCAATCAGCAGCACTATATACCTACAATATAGATGATTTCACTAAAACCAAAGCATTGCTGAATGAGGCAGAAGTTAAACATTACACATATACTCCAAAAGAACAAAAAAAATTACCATGATCCTGAAAGGTTTAAACAATATGTATTCACCTGAAGAAGTACTTCATTATCTAAAAGAACATGAAACTGAAAACACCAAATTTGAAAAAGTAACACGCTTAACAACTAAACACTCAATAAATAATAATATCGTACTACCACATTATATTATCCAAGCAACACCAGGTAGCTTAAAAGAAGAGATAATAAAAATAAAAGCCATTGACTACCAAATTGTACGGTGGGAAAAAATAATTAAACGAGATTTAGTACAATGCACCAAATGTTAGCGGTTCTCGCATTCTTCAGCAAATTGTTCTATGGAACTGCGTTGTGTTAAATGCGGCCAAAACCATGCTCCAAGCCAATGTTCAATTACACCGGATGATCCTAAAGAAAAGCTATATTGCATATTGTGTGGTAAAAATGGACACCCAGCTTCTTACGCAAAATGCTCCGAATATCAAAAGAAATTGCAGTTTCGTAAAAAAACCAAAGAAACACAAAAAAATAAAATAGTAAGTAAATATAATATGTCACATAGTTTTATTAATAAAAATATATCTTATGCTAATGTTTTAAGCAATAATAATAATTATACTAACACTAATCTTAGAAATAACAATATTTGTAATAGCATTAACACTGATTCCATTAATAATGGCACTGATTCTTATTTAAATATTTTATTAGAAATAAAAAATTCAATTTTAAAACTAGAAAAAGAAAGTATTGAAAACAAAAACAATTTTAAATCAATTTTAAATTAATTTAAATTTAAATTAACATGAAAACTAACCAACAACATGTCACATTTAGCAAAAACAAATAAATTAATTTCAGTAAATGTCAATTCTTTAGTCTCTTACAATAAAAAACTTTCTCTTTTACACTTTCTTGATAATTATAAACCTGATTTCATGTGTCTGAGCGAAACAAAGTTAAATGCAAACAACAATATTAATATTGACAATTATACAATAATTAGACGAGATAGAATATGCAATATAAAAGGGGGTGGTGTTGCCATATTTATTAAAAAAAAATATAAATATCACTATGTCAACAACAAAATTTTTGAGGAATTTAAATGCATTGAAGTGTGTTGAACATTTATTAAATTAAAAAATGGAAAAAAATTATTTATTATTTCTGTTTATGTGCCAGATGGAAACAATGATAAATTTATTGAAGAATTGGAAAAAAATTTTGTTACACAGAGGTGATTTCAATGCGAAACATAACAACTGGTCTAATACATATAATGACACAAGAGGGAACTTATTAAATAATTGGATAAAAAATAACGATATAAAATACAAATTAAAATTACATAAAACAGACGGCCCTACTTTTGTCAGAGCTAACTCCTATATTGATTTAGTAATAACCGATGTTCGACTTAATTTTTTTTACAAAAATGCCTATAATAAATTATCAACGATGGCATATGATAGCGATCACAATGCGATTAATTTCGAATTTTCAATAACAAATAATGATTTGAGTATCCAAGAATTAACAGGACAACATAAATTTCTTTTCAAAAACACCAACTGGAATAAGTTTAAGAAAAAACTTGACAAAAATCTTGATAACGAATATCTAAATCCCAGAAATCAGATCTGTGATAATAGCACTTTAAATATAAAAAATATAAATTATCATTTAATTAAAATAGACGAAGTAATTATAAAAACTATAGATGAAGTAGTCCCAAAACAGGAACAATTTAATAACATGAACAAAATAAATTCTCCGATAATTAAAAAAGTAATTACAAAAAAAACAGCTTGCTTAACGATCTTCATCGAATAAAATAATAAAATAAATGAATTTAAAAATATGAACAAAATCAAAAACAAAATAATGTAATAATATGTAAATTTAGTGTTAACAATAAATCTTCACAACAAAAAAAATAGGAACAATTATTTCACAGATTTTGATGAATTAAAAAATATAATGACAAATTTAAAAAACAAAATCTCACAAGGTGCAAATAGAATTCCGAACCTTGTTATAAAGAATTTGAGCGATAAAATAATAAATAAATATGTGATGTTATTTAATAACGCGCTAAATCACTCGTATTATCCAGCAACTTGGAAACTAGCTCGTGTAATGGTATTTAAAAAAACCGGGCAAAGATCTAACTAACCCCAGTAATTACCGGCCGATAAGCTTACTACCAAGCATAAGTAAAATTTATGAAGTCCTAATAAATGGTAAAATCATAAACCATCTTAAGACAAAAAACATTATACCCAAAATCCAATTCGGATTTCGATTCAAACATTCAACAATACATGCAGTAACAAAATTAAAGCCCAGAATGAAGCCAAAGGTGTTGTTCACGAAAGGGATCTAGAGGACAAAAAGCGATACAGCGAGGTTGTACGAGCGTATGAGTCGCGCAACTCAGGTAAAGACTCGTCCTCGAAAAGAAATAGGTCGAAAGATGTACCCAGTCCGGGTACAGAAAGAAGTAAGTCTCCACAGCAGTTTGAAAACTGCAGCACATAAAACTTACAATGATATTGTAAAAGATTGTTTATGTGTTGCAGTTGTCAACGAAAAAGCCACAGATCGTAAAGTATCAAGCGATCTGTGGGTTAAACTTGAGGTTAAGTTGTCAGAAATGGTGAATGAGCACATTCTAGGAGGGGCTGGAGGGACTCTTCCGTGCTTTGATTCATCCGAAGTAGTCAGGGGCTACAGGGTAATTCGATGTGAGGATCAGTTCTCTTTGGATTTCTTTAGCAGCAGCATCGCTAAGCTAGGCGATGCTTGGGAGGAAGCCAAAATTAGCCTAATCCCAGCTAGCGAAATCCCAAGACGATCTAGAGCCCGCATCTGGTTGCCTAGGATGGAGATAAGCGGGGAAAAGCTTCTCGAGTGCCTCCGAATCCATAACCCGACGGTTCCAATGGGGAACTGGTCGGTGATAGTGAAGGAGAAATCATCAGAAGAACTGTTGAAGAACAGTATTTCGTTTCTCCTTCTTATCAGCGAAGAGAGTCTCGAACCTCTGGAGAAGCTGGGGAACAAGCTAAGGTTTGGTATACGTCATACCAAACTGAAAATATTTAAGTCAGGTAGTCCAGACGTAGACTACGTTGACGAGCTGAACGGGCTGCTAGAAGAAATGTCGGTCGACAAAGAGTCTACAGTAGCCAGTGGAACAAACGATGCGGGTGGTGCAGATTAATCTAAAGCACTCAAAGTGTGCCTCGGATAATCTGCTGGTCCTTCTTGGCGAGGACGACCTCGACATAGCCCTCATTCAGGAGCCATGGCTTAACGCCTCCAGGATCAGGGGGTTAAACAACGGTAACTACAATCTATTCTACAAGAATGTAGGTTTAGAAAAAGGTAAGCCAAGAACTTGTATTCTGGTAAAAAAACACATCAATGCACATCTCTGTTCTAATTTCAGTTACGAAGATTTGACAGTTGTCAAACTGGAGATGAAGAACGATGTGAGCATGTACATAAGTTCTGTGTACATGCCACATGATGAACACGCTCCACCCACCCGCTTTAATCAGTTGGTAAATGCCACAGGTGGCAAGCTGATTGTTGGCTGCGATGCTAATGCTCGGCATACCATATGGGGAAGCTCGGAAACAAATGAACGAGGTGGGTCATTGTTCGATTTTATTCTAAACGCTAACCTTAATATATGCAACAGGGGAAGTGCCCCCACATTCACATTCCCAAGCTCGGATAGTTTTTCGGGCTGGGCGGATGTGATAGATATTACATGTATAGGTACCGATGAAACCCTAAAAATAGAAAAATGGAGAGTATCGGAGAAGGGATCTTTTTCGGATCACAGCTGGATACTCTTCAATGTCAATCATAAGCCTGAAAATCCCCAGCCCTATAGAAATCCTAGAGCTACTAACTGGAGAAAGTTCAGAAAGATAGCAACAAAAAAACTTTTGGTAGTAGCTAACTCAGATATTGTGAATAAGAATGAGTTAGAAAAGAGGACTGATATGTTTACAAAGGCCATGGAGGTCTCATTTAAGGTGTCATGTCCTGTCAAACGTAGCAAAAAAACATTCCCGGTTTGGTGGAACGAGGATTTAACTAGCCTAAGGAAGGAGATTAGAGATGCCTATAATATCTGCTATAAACAGAATAATTGGCAACTCTACAAGGACCAACTTAGGAAATATAAGAGAGAAATCCGATTGGCCAAGACACGGTCATGGAAAGATTATTGTGAATCCATAGAGAAGACTAGGGACTCAGCTAGACTTAGTAGAGTCTTATCCAAAGAACATTCCAATCCATCCTTCCTTAGAACGATGGAAGGAACATGGACTGACTCAACCGCTGAAACCCTAGATCTTTTAGTGCATACTCATTTTCCAGGGTGCACAAAGGACGCTCATGTGATCAACCAAGCGGTTGACACAAAGGTCCAAAGAGGCCCTGATGAATGGGTCAACTCAGTTATAACGGAACGAAAGGTTGCCTGGGCAATTGATAATTTTTCTCCATACAAAGCTGCAGGTTTGGATGGTATTTTTCCAAAAATGCTTCAAGAAATTAAGGAACTTGTGGTTCCCTTAATCACGAAACTATTCAAAAGTAGCCTCTTGCTAGGCCATATTCCTCTGCTATGGAGGCGGGTGAAGGTGGTCTTTATACCAAAGGTTGGAAAAAGAGGTCATGAAACCGCTAAGGACTTTAGACCGATAAGTCTATCATCCTTCTTACTGAAAACTCTCGAAAGAACACTAGAGTTAGAACTTCGAAGAGTACTAGAGAGTACTCCATTATGTAAGTATCAACATGCTTACTGTAAAGGCAAGTCAACCGAGACGGCACTAAGTGAATTAGTACGGAGCGTTGAGCAATCGATACAATACAAAGAATATACGTTGGCCACCTTTCTAGACATAGAAGGTGCCTTCAACAATATTCATGTATCGGCTATACAGGATTCACTGGAAGATCTAGGGGTAGAAAATGCCCTTAGACAGTGGATTATTAATATGTTGCAATCAAGAGAGATTCAGTCGGAACTCGGTAACCATAAGATTACTAGAAGAGTAAGCAGGGGTACACTCCAGAGTGGGGTGCTATCACCACTACTGTGACTTTTAGTAATGAACAGAATTCTTAAAGACCTTCGGGATGAGGGAATCAAAGCCATCCCATATCCAGATGATGTAGCAGTATTAGTGTCTGGGTAGTATCTTGATATAATCAGTGGAATTATGGAAAGAGCTTTAGCCAGCGTTGGTGAATGGGCTAATGGTTGTGGCCTACGTATCAATCCGAGTAAAACAGAACTAATGCTATTTGCAACCAGAACCAAGATTCCGGAATTCACTAAGCCAAAATTGGATGGTGTGTATCTGAATCTAAGCTCGAATGTTAAATACCTAGGAGTGGTACTTGACCCAAAATTGAAATGGAAAGCTAATACCGAAGAAAGAGCCAAAAAAGCCTATGTAGCCCTGTATTCTTGTAGGGAAATGTTAGGTAAAAAATGGGGATTAAAGCCAAGAATGACTTTATGGATGTACACAGCTATAGTACGCCCCATCCTTACCTACGGGTCACTAGTGTGGTGGCCAGCACTGGAGAAGGAGTATATTCGAACCAAGCTTGGTAGAGTACAGAGGAGTGCATGTGTAAGTATTACGGGTGCGTTAAGGTCAACGCCAAGTAATGCACTGGATGCACTTCTATACCTACTCCCGGCTGACCTTCATATTAAATATCTAGCCTGTTGTAGTGCAATCAGACTTCGAGAAAATGGATACTGGCGTGCAAAACCCTATGGACACAGCAGTATTCTAAGCTCGATATATCATGATCTGCCAGATTCCACAGACTACGTAATTCCAAGTTTGGAAATTACTAAGAACTTTAAAGTCAAGATTCCATCAAGAAGGGAATGGAAACAGAAAAACCCCTTGGGAGAAATTGACACCGCACTCTTCACTGATGGTTCAAAGATGGAGTGTGGTGTTGGTGCGGGTGTCTATTCGGAATCACTAAAAATAGAACATGCTTTCCGTCTGCCAGATAAAGCGAGTGTATTTCAAGCTGAAATGCTAGAAATCTTGAAAGCATGCCAAATACTAGGGAACAATTCTTCTCTGGGAGGAAGCATTGCAATTGTTACGGACAGCCAAGCAGCAATTGCGGCTCTCAACTCTGCAATAATAACATCTAAGCTCGTCAGAAAATGTTTTGACGAGCTTAAGAATATAAGTAATCAATTCGATGTTACATTACTGTGGGTTCCGGGACATAGGAACATCGCAGGAAATGAACATGCTGATGAGTTAGCAAGGAGGGGTTCCAGCCTAAATGCTTCACTGGCGGAACAGGTAGAGCCCCCGCTAAACAGCGTTAAGAGAGATATCTTCCTCCACTTTTTGTTCTTAGCAAATAGAAGGTGGAACGAACTAGCCACATGTTGTACGGCCAGGAAAGTCTGGCCATCGTATAATAAAAAAAGAACCGAAAATCTATTGAAGCTATCCCGACGGAACATAGCCAGAACAATAGGTGTGTTCACGGGCCATAGGCCAATTGGTGAACATGCGGCCAGAATAGGTATCCCATTCAATTCATCCTGTCGCAGCTGTGGTGAACAGAATGAGAAAGAATCCATTACACACTTCACCTGTAAGTGCCCAGCGCTGGCGAGGGCCAGAATAGCAATTCTGGGTAGCCATCAATTCAACGATCTTAGTGATCTAGCGGTTAAGCAACCTGCAGAAATGGTAAGCTTTCTTAACGCAACGAAATGGATCTAAAATTAAACTAATATAGCTATATTATAAGACTTGTGGTCACGGAAGTGGTAGCAAAACGGTGCTAACGCGCTAATTGGGGTCACTGCCAGGAGCGGCGGTGGCCAGCCACTCACACCAACCAACCAACAAAATTAACATCTGACATCTGTTGGCATAGAAACAAAAATTATGGAGTAGGAGCGTGTCTCATCGATCTAGAAAAAGCTTTCAACTCTGTTTGGATTGATGGCCTAATGTACAAGCTGCTATACAAGTATAAATTCCCACAACATCTAGTAGCTTTGATACAAGATATGATTAGCGACAATAAATTTTATATAGAAATACATGAAACCGAAATTGCTCCAAAAATTAGTCAATTATGCAATGGACTTCAACAAGGCGCAGTAAATTCATCGATTCTATTTTCGATTTGTATCATCGACATGTTAAAAATGATAGAATTTTCTAAAGGGTGTAATTATTCTATAGCTTTTCGGATGACATAATTATTTATTCTGCCAGTAAGCGGGTAGATGAAGCTCAGCAAGGGGTTCAAAAAATGTTCAACATCATCATAGATTTCTGTAAAGTATGGCTGTTAAAAATTAATTTTAATAAGTGCGAAAGCATATTATTTAGAACACGTATAATAACCTTAATTACAATTATAAGAAAAACTGGAAAAGGTTCATTATAAAAGCACCTAACAGTAACACGATAGCAAACAAAAAAAGGTGAAGTATCTAGGAGTTCACCTACATAGAAATCAACATAATTACATACAACAAGTAAAAAGCGCAACAGAAAAAGGCACTAAAGCTATGCATGCATGTAAAAAACTATTTTATAATAAGGCACTCAACAATAAAATGAAAATCATTGCATACCTTACATTGATCAGACCAGTATTATCATATGGTATACCAGTATGGTATAATATAAGCGCCAGTTTCATGGAAAAAATCAGAAAATTTGAAAGAAAGTGCATAAGAGTATGTATTAACAAATTACACAAACCAGAATCTGACTACAAATGTTTTTATTCAAATAAATATTTGTACAAAGAAGCAAACATAAACAGAATCGATAATTTTATGATAAAATTAATTCGAAATCATTATGTTAGAGCAACAAATACTCCAGAAAATGGTCTAATATCCCATATATTTTACCACAATGAGGAGTACATTAAAAAAACTTTGCTCTCGGGTTTTATAGCCCCTGACCATTTTATATATCTAGATTAAAATTGTTATATTCAAAACCTGAATCGTGTCCCTATACTATATCACTATAGTAGACGGGATACATGTAAAACTATTGAATATGATCCTGGTAACATTAACAGAGATCTCCTGAAGTATGACATGAGTATTCCTCATAAGGATACATTAATTAGGCAAAACTGTTGGTGGTTAGGTGCAGCATGAAATATATGGAAACATATTTTTAGTATATATATTAGTGTAAGGTAGGATAAGATTTCAAATTATGGGTTAAGTTAGTATAGGCTTGTTTTATAAAAATTAAAAAGAAAAAAACATTGATTTTTAAAACAATTTTTTCAATGAAAAGTTAAAGAAGATATGAAATTATATAAATGTATGTATATTAAAAATAAGAAAAAGCTAATTTAACATTGACATAACTTAACATAAAAAAAAAAATTAATTTTTAGATATTAAAAAAAAAAAATATTGAAAAGAAACGTTTCTTTTTGTAAACTTTTTTAAGTTAAGGTAAATTTGATAAATTGGATAAAATATATAAATAAAGTTTAATAACAAAAAAAAAAAAAAATATCAGATCTGGACATATACATAAGAAATGCCTTTAAAAATATTTAAAAACAATCAAAGTAACATTTTTTTTTTTTTTACATTTTATTTTTATTACATTTTATTTTTTTTTTTAATATTAAATTTATGCATACAGTCTATTTAAAAAATAGAAATTATTAGCTATAGAACATTCTGAATTTTTTTTTTGTTCGTTTATGTTAACCGTCCATTCATATGCATACATAAAATTTTTTTTTGTTCGTTTATGTTTACCGTCCATTCATATAAATATAACTGTTGCCTATATATTACAAAATAATAAATCGATAAATCAACTAAATAATAATAGTTGGGAATTTGGAAATATGGTGTGACTGTGTTAGCAGATTTTCATTCCCTAATAGATGTTTATTTAAAGGCAGCTCCCAATTTAGATATCAATGTTAGGGCCATAATATGCGATTTTAATATGTTAAGAGTTTCGAAAGAAAAGCCCTATTTTAATTATAATTAGGAAAGGAAAAACACATATCTATATAAATATTATAAATAAACACATTGCTTTTATAAATAAAAATGTGTACTAAAAATAAATTGATTTGATGAAAAAAAACTTAAATTTAACACTTGTTTACTAAATTTTAAGTAAATGCATATTAAATTTTACACTGTTGTCTCAAGTGCGGCACATTCATATCTTTCAAATTCATCGCTTTCAAACCAAAAATATTTTCGAAGCACATATTATTACATATTTTGAAGTATGTATCTATGCATATGTACGTATACAATGCAATGGTCTACAAATATACAATACTAAATCATTAATTAAATTATAATTTATGCGAGAGCAACCACAAATACATATTTACATTCTGAAGTATATAAATAAGTACCTACCTCAAAAAATACTACTACGATTTACCGACTAATAAAAATCAAAGTACTAAAAAAAAAAAAGAAAATTAATATGTAAATACATAGAAAGTCGTGTAAAAAAATACATATGTTCAAGAAAGTTTGATAAGCTGTATTTCCTAAACTACCAGCCCGATGACAAAGGTAAAAACATATTTTGTTTTTCCTCTCCTCATTCTTTCTAATGATGCATAAACCATGTAAATCGGCTCAGTAATTTTCTACAAAAAGGAACCCAAAAAATAGTGCTGGCGTATTTATATAATGATGATGATAATATTAATCCTAGTAGAATCGAACTCAATTGATTTTAAATTTTTATCACCTTATTAATATCAATAATATTTTTATATAATAACAGATGAAAAAATTAATAAATAACACAATATTATTTTAAATTTAAATTTATCATTATTTTATTGCAATTAACAATTATTAATTATATTATGGATGCATTTCGAGCATAGCCCATCTTCAGCAATGCACGATTGCAATTATATATATACATATATGCAATATTATATTAGAGAACCCATATAAATCATCTATGTAAGTGTCATAAATCAATTAATTCTAAATATTTGTCAAAAAATAAATAGTAAATTGAACGAAATTAAAACGAAATTACAAAAAACAAATAAAAATAATAAAATATTAAAAAGTCCAAAAAAAGAAATTCTAAACATTCGTCAAATTCAATCAAAAAAATATAAGAAATAAAAAATTAAATAATAAATTTAACGATATCAAAAAAAATTATTACAAAAACAAAAAATAAAAAATGAAGATAAAAATAATAACAAAATCAAAAAACAAAAATATAAATAAAAAGCAAATTAAAAGTCAATTTAGAAAAAAGCAGGAACAACAACAAAAAATTAAAATAAGTAATAAACAATTAAAGTCATAAAAATTAAAATAAAAATTTAACTTAAGTATTAACGAATGCTATCAAATAAAAACGTATCAGTATTCCCTTTGTCTAAATTCATGTTGTTGTTGTCTTTATTAATGTAAAAGGTTTCGTATGCATCTAATTTTGCTGGGTTCCTAATATGTTTAATTAGAGTAAGTTCATATGAGTTTAGATTAAGATGTAGTTTGTCATATGGATGTATTGATACTCTAGATTTTTTATGTTGGCCATTTTTTATATAGCTTAAATGTTCTTTAAATCTATCACCTATTTTTCTTTTGGTTTGTCCATAATAATTTAAATTGCACTCATTACATGTAATTTTATATATACCTGTTTTATTTACATTTTCAGGTTTGTTTTTAGTTGATTAAAATAAGTTACAAATCTTATTATTATTTTCATACACAATATCCATATTAAATTTTTTATAAATGAGTATAAGATAATTTGTGACCTGTGGAATATAATTGAAAGAAACCCTTTTTCTTTGTAAATTGTTATGCATATTTAAATTTTGTCGAAATAGTGTTGTTATATTATTTTTCTTATTGCGTTTAGAATCTATTGCAATTAATTCGTCAACTAATGTTTCTGGGTAACCATTAGCATTAGCAATTTTTTTTATGTAATTGTATTCTATTTGGAAATTATTAATAGTTAAACTAATGTGAAATTAGTTCCGTTGTCATTTTAAAGATTTGAAACAGGGCCTCTTCGAATAATGAAGCTTTTAAAAGTTGCTAGAAATGCAATGGAACTTAGACTGCTCACCACTTTTATATGAATAGCCTTTGTACTGAAGCAAATAAATAATGTAATATATCCTTTAAAAGTAGTTGTACAACGCCCTTCTGATGATCTTAAGGTAAATTCTCCAGCATAATTAACACCGAAATTAGTGAAGGGTTTTGCTATTGTTAATCTGTTTTTTGACAAATTTCCTATTAGTTGATGTTTTAAATCGATGACAAACTGTACAGCGATGAATTTGACCTTTGACTGCCTTTAAGTCGTTTAAAATTCAATATTTTTGTCTTATATATTCCAGAGCCTTTGAATTTCCGCCATGTAAAGTGTGTTTATGAACCCAATTTATTATAAGATCGGTTAAGATGGATTTGTATAGTAAAATAAATGGATGTTTTCGGTTGTAGCTAGTCTCAAATTCTATAATTCTTTCTCCGACACGAAGAAGATTGTCTTCTTCTAAAAATGGATTAAGTTGCTATTGTTCTGCATTGGACGATGATTTAAAAGACATTCGATTTCATCTTTAAAATATTATATTTGTGTAGCTTTTACTATATGTATCGTTGCCGATTTTATTTCGATAGTTGTTCAATTTTCTTATTACGATCTTAATTTTTTGATTTTTTGAATTTTGATAATGCTCGTGATATTAAATCTGCTGGGTTTGTTTGTGCGCTGACGTGATGCCACTGTCCGACATGTAATATCGATTATATTTCTGATACTATATTGCCAACAAATGTTTTCCAATAGTGTGAATCTCCGTGTAGCCACGTCGATAAAATAATTGTAGAATCTGTCCAAGCATTGTCAATATCTAAACTCTGTTTGACTTCTTTCATTAATCTGACTAATAATAATGCGTCAGTTTCTACCGAATTTTCATAATCAGTTCAACGTGAAGGTTAAAATTTTTCAATAGATGGTAAACCTGTTTTAATCTTTTACCATTTCTTTAATACTTTATCAGAAACTGCATCATCCCAATCCGATTGCTCTAACCATATTTCTTGAAACAATAATTTTATTTTAATGGTTATAGGAGAAAGTAATCCTATTGCATCAAAGATTCGCGCAGCTTCAGCCAATATCCATCGTTTAGTAATAATTTCTGGATCTGGTTTAATGTTAATATTGAATTTTAATTTGTTGGAAGTCGGTACACAGCGAAGTCCTAATGCTTTTATTAATTCACCATAATCTAAATTGATACTGTTTGCAGATTCTCTTAGCTCTGCTGTGTTCGTCGTAATGGATTAGGATGGTTAGTGCTCCATTTTCTGAGATTCAGCTTGCCGTCTTTAAGAAGTTGTATAAGTTGAGTACATTTTTTCAAAGCAGTTTCATAATCATCTGCTTCTGAAACAACATCATCCATATATGTATCATTTAAAATTGCTTTAGCTGCCAATAGAAATAAGTAACCGTTATGGCATAATGTTTTAATTGCTAGATAAGGTGCTGCGGCAGTTCCGTATGTAATCGTTGTTAATTTATACTCCTTAATTGGCTCTCTTGTTGAATTTCGCCAAAGAATTTTTTGGTAATCTTGATCCCTGCTATCATATATATTTGGCGATACATTTTCTCAATATCAGCTGTCAAAACAATTTTATATTTTCGCCATCTTAATAAGATTTCTATTAAGTTTTATTGTAAATTAGGTCCGGTTATCATAAAATCATTTAAGCTTTTTGTAGTGCTACGTTTAGCGGAGGTGTCGAAAACTACTGAATGATGTGGTACTTAATATTTTAATACTGAATAATGTGGTAAGTAATATTTAATCTGATTGTCATCTTCTGCTAGTACCATATGACCGAGTTGCTAATTCATTCATGAAATTTTATATATTTTTTCAAGCAATGAATCATATTTAAATTTGCGTTCTACTTGATATAATCTTGTCATGGCTAATTCTTTGGAACCATTAAAATCTGATCTATTTGGTTGTTTCTTGAGTGGTAATCGAACCGTATAATTTCCATCTTCCGCACAACGATCTGATAGAATTCCTCACATTCAATTTCTTCAGTTGAAGACAACTTTTCTGGGCTAACCCCTTCGCTTTCCCAAAATTTTGAAAGTTATTTTCCGATATCAATTTCACTAACATGACACTTATTGAATTTGTTGGTTTCTCATGTCAGCATGCATCCCAACTCTGTTTTTTGAGTGATTGGCGTACCCCTTTTTCCCTTAATTACATGGTTTAAAATTAATATAAAAAACTTTGAAGGTAATTGGTATGATAATAATTTACATGAGTTGAAGAAACAAAGAAACATCCAATATAAGATGGCTTTATGGACAAATAGTACTGATGACTGGGAAAAATATAAACGATTAAGAAATAGATATAAAAATGAGATTAACTATACGAAGAATATTTATATAAAAAATAAAATTAATAACTCCAATGATCAGAAAGCGATGTGGAAAAACGTAAAAATGTATTGTATTGAAAAAAATTGAAAAATATGTGTTGAAAAAAAATAAAAGAGAAATAAATGAAATTAGCTTTAATAATGAAATAGTAAATGATAAAAAAATAATAGTAAACAAATTAAATGAATATTTCGTATTGTTCCGTCAGCGCATTACATGGATTTACCTACAATTGAAAATAAGAAAACACAAAGAAACACATCAACAAAATATTTAAATTTATACTTATCTGAAATATGGGAGTTGAATCGTCACCATGTCACCGAGTCACCAAGTCATCTCTCACCAACAATATAATGTATTAATATTCTGAAATATAATAATACAATATAATAAGATTCTGTAATATAATAATATAATTTAGTATTTTGTTTATTACTTACGTGTTTATTGTTTACTTACCTTAAATGTATGTGACAAATATTGTTATGTCACATATTAATTCACAATAATTACTTTTTTTTAATAATATTTCATTTCTATTGTTTCACTTAGTTAAATATTAAAATTGAATTATAGAAATAAATTATTAAATTATATTTACATTAATTCTAATAGATGGCTCTGATCCATAATCATGGAATATTATTATAGAACATAATGTTAATTATTTCTGCACACTTAAAACTTATAATGTTAATTATTTCTGTAAACTTCAACTGGAATGTGAAACTTTAAATAATTGTATATAAAAATGTAAACTGTTAAAACAGATGCGATTAATTATATTTTTTTTTTTATGTACTTTAAATTATGTACTTTGAAATGATTTAAATTTTAAACAAAAGTCATTGACCTCGAACGGTTATATTTTAAACAAGTTGTAAAGATAAGTTTAATGTTAGATTGTTTTAGAATTTTTTAAATCAATCGTTCATTAACTTTCGAAAGGAAAACATGTAAATTGTAATTTAGAAATAAAAAAAAATAAAGTTTTTTTATTACGTATAAAAACATTTGGTCCTTCGAACCGGATTTCTGAATATAATGAATATTGTGAAGGTGATATTTCAAAGTGCGATATTTTAAACCGTCTATTCTAACACAGAATAATGTTTAAAATAAAATAAAAAAAAAAAAAACTTGTGATTTAAGGTAAAAAGTGTGATATTTTAAACCGTCTATTCTAACACAGAATAACGTTTAAAATAAAATAAAAAAAAAAACTTGTGATTTAAAGTAAAAGGTGTGATATTTTAAACCATCTATTCTAACACAGAATAACGTTTAAAATAAAAGAAAACCTTGTGATAATAAAATTTTTATGCCAGAATATTTTAAGTAAAACATATTGAAAAACTTGTGGTTTAAAATAAAGGGGTAAAGAACTTGTGATTTACATTAAAGAGTGTGATATTTTAAACCGTCTATTCTAACACAGAATAACGTTTAAAATAAAATAAAATAAAATCTTGTGATTTTAAAACCGCATATTCTAACACAGAATAGCGTTTAAAATAAAATAAAGATAACTGGTGATTTCAAAATTTCCATCACAGAATATTTTAAAAAATAAAAAAAAAAGGAAAAAAAACCCAATTTGAAAATTAAATAAAAAAAATAAAAACTTATGATTTTAAGTGCTTCTGCTTTAAAAAAGAATTAACCTTTATTTGAATATAAATCAAAATTGTGTTTGAAATTGGAAAAAATTGTTTGATCAAAAAAAAATCAAAGAGAGTGTGTGATTAATAAAAAAATTACTTTGAACTAAAACTATTATAAAATTAAAAACTTATAAACTATCTGAACTTATAAACTTACATAATAATAATATATAACAATAATTATTTATAAGTAATAATATAAAAACTAGATTTAAACATAATATAATTTAATATAATAATACAAAAAGCGCGCGCGGTATAACAAACGGTCTTGCGAACAGTAAAGGGCAGCATCAGGTCGGATTGGTAAGTGTGTTGTTGAATTTTCAAATCTAAAAAAAAAAAAAAATATTTTTTGTATTAAACATTAGAAATTTTCATCTTGAATATATTAAATTATTAAGCTAAAAGATATTATATCAAATTACCAATAAAATTATAAAAAAAAAAAAAGGGAATCAATCATAATTTAAATTCATTGCATTATACAAATACATTATTAAGTTAAATTCTATTATATTTATTACGTTATTATATTCTATTATATTCACTATTATATTCAAATTCGTTATAAAAAATGGCCGACGCAAAAAGAATAGAGCAAATGATCGTCAAACAAAAGGTTCAAAAAATGCTAATGGAAAAATTCATAACTAACTATAAGAAAGATGGCTCAGTGAGGAAAACGAGACCATACTACGAAAAAAAATTAAAGGATTTCCAGACAATGTGGGACGCTTTCGAAGAGGGTCATAGATCCATTCTATTCTTCAGTGTGAGCGAAGAACTAGAAATTAACCATGAATATATTGAGAATGACGTGCATGCGGAGACACAGAGTTTTTTTGACAACAATTATCATGCCATGTTGGAGAAATACCAAGAGGAGGTGAAGAGAGATACGACTTCTGTCGAAACTCCAGTAACCATAGCAAACATATCGAAGGAGAATCGGAAATACATTGATAGCGGAATTCAACTTCCAAAAATTTCATTTGAAAAATTTGGCGGGGACTACACGAAATGGCCAACTTTCCATGATCTATTCACAACAATGATACATAATAATGAATCGCTATCGGATGTACAAAAACTTCAATATCTGAAAGTACAGCTAATCGGTGAACCTGAGCAATTACTTCGTCATTTTCAGGTTACCGAAAGGAATTATGTGGCTGCATGGGAATTGTTGATGGAGAGATATGATAATAAGAGGGTGCTCGTCAACAATCAACTAAAGAGGCTTTTGAACCACAACACGACCATCAATGAGAATGCACAGGGCATTAAGGGGTTGTTGGATACAACATTTGAATGTTTACAAGCTTTAAATAATTTAGATATAAACACAGAAACATGGGATCCAATAGTCACGTTTATCGTCACCCAAAGATTGCCGCAAGCAACTCATCAGTTATGGGAACAAGAAATAAGCAAAACTAAAACAATTACCAGCCTTAAGACGTTAAAGGAATTTTTAGAAGCCAGATTTAGAGCGTTGGAAGCTGTAAATTCAAGAGGACCAATAAAAGCAGAATTCAAAAATACAAATAGTAATATCAAAGTTAAATCAACAATCAAGAATTTCCATTTACAAACAAATTCGATGTGCTCGTTGTGCAATGGCCACCATGTTATAAGAAGATGTCAAAAATTTTTAGCATTAAATCCTTTAAAACGGTCAGAAATTGTACGAGAAAAACGACTATGTTTAAATTGTTTGGGAGCTGGGCATATGCTGAAAGACTGTTCAAGTCAGCATACATGTGTTCATTGTAACAAGCGTCATCATACTCTCATCCACTTCAAAATGAATAATGTTATAGTGGACAATCATTCCAATGGTGACACCAGAGCAGTCTCCAGTCCTTCCACATCACGTCAAAATGACACAGTTATAGCGACAAACCACATATTAAATGTTGATAGTCCAGAATTTATACCGTCAGTTCATCACAATCGCACAAATGACAATAACTCATTTGGGTATAAAGGTCGAGCTCATCAAATTCTACTTGCAACAGCATTATTAAGAATTCTAAGCCCAACCGGAGAAGAAGGTGTAGTGAGAGCCCTGATAGATCAAGGATCACAGGCTTCATTCATAACAGAGAAGGTGGTTCAAAGGTATAGATTAACAAAGAAAGCAATCAACGCTACAATCCAAAGTATTGGTCGAGAAAAAGTACACTCTGTCAAGTCACGTGTTAGATTTACTTTGAAATCTCTTCATCAAGATATTGACATCAATGTGGAAGGTTTGGTACTACCGAAACTTACAAATTTGTTACCTCAAACTGATATACAAAATAGACATTGGAAACACATAGAAGGTTTAGAACTAGCTGATCCGAAGTTTTACGAACCCGGTCAGATCGATGTACTTTTGGGTGCTGACGTGTTCAGTCAAATTTTGTTAGAAGGTTTAATGAAGGGGGAACCAGGTATGCCGATCGCACAGCAAACCATATTTGGTTGGATTTTATCAGGCAAGAATCATGAATCCGCACCACAAAATGTAACAATAAGGAATTTTCATTTATCTTTAAATCTAGAAAAGCAGCTAAAATCTTTTTGGGAGGTGGAAGAAGTGCAAAACACTGTTTTGCAAACAGAAGAAGAGAAAGAATGTGAAAGGATATATACCGAAACAACAACGCGGCGTGCGGATGGTACTTATGAAGTTCAGCTACCATTTAGAACAACGACACATAGTGACTTTTTAGGTCCATCTAGAAACATAGCACTACAAAGGCTATACCAATTAGAAAAGCGTTTTAAAAATAATGTAGAGTTGAAATCAGAATATATTAAATGTATCAATGAGTACAAAACATTGGGTCACATGAGTCTAGTTGATCCAGAAGAGCTCTTTCAAAACAGTGGGCCAAACATCTTGTCGTATAAAACCAGCTACCTGCCTCATCACGGGGTTATTAAAGATACGAGTACCACAACAAAACTTCGAGTAGTATTCGATGCTTCTAGAGCGACAAAAAGTGGCAAGTCCTTAAATGACATGTTGTTAAAAGGACCAACGATTCAAGATGAGTTGTTGACAATATTGATCAGATGGCGAAAACATCGAGTTGCCTTCACGGCCGACATCGAAAAGATGTATCGTCAAATATGGATAAAGAATGGGCACACGGAATATCAGAGAATAGTGTGGAGGGAAGATCCATCCCTTGAAATTCGAGATTACAAATTATTAACAGTCACGTTTGGCACAAAAAGTGCACCATACTTAGCAGTGAAAACTCTAAAAAAACTGGCACATGATGAAATGGATAATTTTCCTGTAGGATGCAGAATCATAAACAATGACTTTTACGTCGATGATCTGTTGTCGGGAGCAGATGACGTTGAAACAGCATTACAGGCTCAACAACAGATCATAAGCGCCACAAGATCGGCAGGATTCTCATTACGAAAATGGATGTCTAATAGTAACAAATTATTGCGATCATTGCCACTAGAAGATTGCGAAAAATTACTTCCAGATCAAAACAATGACGCAGAGACTACTCGAACTTTGGGTATACATTGGAATCCAAAGAACGATTCTTGTGGATATTCCATCAACCTTGAAGAAGCTCCTGTGACTTGGACTAAAAGAAGCATATTATCACAAATCGCAAAGTTATTTGATCCTATGGGATCCCCAATTATCATATCGGCCAAAATTATCATGCAAAGGTTATGGCTATCAGGGTTACAATGGGATGATGAAGTAACAGCTGATTTAAGAAGGGAATGGATTAAATACTTTCAAAATTTAGAGAAAATTAAGAGAATTTCCATTAAAAGATGGATCGGATATTCCGAAAAAGATACAGCTATTGAGTTACATGTCTTTTCAGACGCTTCTACAAAGGGTTACGCAGCTGTCGTGTATATGAGTACGACAGATTCTAATGGCACAAGATCAACATCGATTATCATTTCTAAGACAAAGGTTGCACCAATAAAGACCATATCGTTGCCACGACTTGAATTATGCGCTGCCGTATTAGGAGCCAAACTCTTAAAATATACTCTACAGGCTCTACGAATATCACAACCAATAAAATTATTTGGATGGACAGATTCCGAAATTGTACTCGCATGGCTTGAAAATCACCCAACAAAATGGACAACATTCGTCGCCAACAGGGTTTCACACATTCACGAGCTGGTTGGTCAAAATATTTGGAATCATGTACCGACAAAACAAAATCCCGCAGACGTCGCGTCAAGAGGTTTATGTCCATCTGAACTTGAAAACCATCCCTTATGGTGGCATGGTCCAGACTGGCTAATGAAATCATACACACATTGGCCAAATAAGAGGGAAGCCCATACCAGCCTTGAACAAAGAAAGCTTCAGATAAATCTTGTATTACCAACATTGAATAACGATATAATCGAGAACCAATTTTCGTCATATACAAAATTAATTCGCGTGCTAGCATACTGTCACCGATTCATTGCAAATTGTAAACTCAAAGAGAAAGATAGGAGAGAAACCCACTATTTAAAATCAAATGAGATTAAACAGGCGTTCAAACATTTAATAAAGCGGGCCCAACAAAGGACATTTTCAAGAGAGGTAGCTATGTGTAAACGAAATGATAATTTAAAAAAGGGTACTTTAATAAAATTAAATCCGATTTTAGATCAAGAAGGTATCTTACGAGTGGGGGGTCGTCTTAAGTTTTCAGAACTTCCGTATTCAGAAAAACATCCAATCATTTTATGCGACAAAGATATTTTCACAAAATTATTAATTGAAAAGGTTCATAAAGAGTGTCTACATGGTGGACCACAACTGATGATGTCCATACTAAGAAAACAATTTTGGATTATTAATGCTCGGAATACGATCCGTTTTCAAATATACAAATGCATTCCGTGCTTTAAACAAAGGGCTGAAACACGAACTCAACTAATGGGCGAGTTACCAAAAAGACGAGTGCAGATGGCCAGACCATTCCTACATTCTGGTTTAGATTATTGTGGCCCATTCGAGTTGAAAACCCACAAAGGAAGAGGTGCTAAACGGTATAAGTCATATGTAGCTCTTTTCATTTGTATGTCAGTCAAAGCTATTCACCTGGAATTAGTAACAGATATGTCAGCAGAAGGATTTATAGCTGCTTATCGAAGATTTTGTTCTCGTCGTGGATTCTGTACCGATCTATATTGCGATTGTGGTACTAATTTTGTAGGCGCACATAAAATATTAAAAAATCAAACACATTTTATGGTAGGAGATATAAAAATGGAAGTTGCTGAATTTATGGAAAATGTCGGAGTTAATTTTCACTTCAATCCCCCTGGTTCACCACACTTCGGCGGTCTATGGGAAGCTGGAGTTCGCTCAACTAAACATCACTTAAAAAGAGTGTTAAATAATATCACACTAACATACGAGGAGTTCGCCACGGTATTAACACAAATCGAAGCATGCTTAAATTCAAGGCCACTTTGTGAAATGACAAGTGATCCTCAAGATTTATTACCGCTAACCCCAGCTCATTTCTTAATTGGTGATAGCTTGTTATCTACACCCCAACAATGTGTTTTGGACTTGAATGTGAATAGACTGGATCGTTGGCAACATTTGCAACATATCCTGCAGAGTTTTTGGCGACGATGGAATACCGAATATTTAAGCCGTTTACAACAACGCCCTAAATGGAACCGAACACGCGAAAATTTAAAGATAAATGATTTAGTCATAGTAAAGGACGAAAATCTTCCACCGAGTAAATGGCTTCTCGCTAGAGTTATAGATACTCATTCGGGCTCTGATGGATTAGTACGAGTAGTGAGCGTTCGCACGAAAAATTCAATTTTCAAACGACCCATTTCCAAATTATGTGTTCTTCCAATCGGAAACCAACCGCTTGACCAAACTGATCATAATTCGCAAAATCAAACCGATTCTAAATTAAAATCAAACTAAATCATTCATATAATCAAACATTCAAAATCACATACAATTCAATAGCACACTTATAAAACTATCAAATTCGTTTTTTTTCCTATACAACTCATACACAAAATTTCTAAATTTATAACACACTTAAAAAAAAATAATATCATATTAACAATTTCTCACCATTACGTTCCTAGTTAGTTGAATGCGCAGTTCCAGATAGTGAGTAAGGGGCACTATATCCTCTATCTTCGGTGTCAGCGATCGTTCCGGTATAGACGTTGTCGTTTCAAGGATGATAACAATTTCAAAACAACCTAAAAACCTAAAAACCAAATGGCAGAATAAGTTTTTTTGTTTATCATATAAAAGTTGTATATAATTTTATTAAAATTTTTTTTTTTTTTAGTTTAAAGAGAAACCTGAATTGATTTTAGATTTAGATATTCCTACGTAATATCAAGGGGGGGAGAATGTTCCGTCAGCGCATTACATGGATTTACCTACAATTGAAAATAAGAAAACACAAAGAAACACATCAACAAAATATTTAAATTTATACTTATCTGAAATATGGGAGTTGAATCGTCACCATGTCACCGAGTCACCAAGTCATCTCTCACCAACAATATAATGTATTAATATTCTGAAATATAATAATACAATATAATAAGATTCTGTAATATAATAATATAATTTAGTATTTTGTTTATTACTTACGTGTTTATTGTTTACTTACCTTAAATGTATGTGACAAATATTGTTATGTCACATATTAATTCACAATAATTACTTTTTTTTAATAATATTTCATTTCTATTGTTTCACTTAGTTAAATATTAAAATTGAATTATAGAAATAAATTATTAAATTATATTTACATTAATTCTAATAGATGGCTCTGATCCATAATCATGGAATATTATTATAGAACATAATGTTAATTATTTCTGCACACTTAAAACTTATAATGTTAATTATTTCTGTAAACTTCAACTGGAATGTGAAACTTTAAATAATTGTATATAAAAATGTAAACTGTTAAAACAGATGCGATTAATTATATTTTTTTTTTTATGTACTTTAAATTATGTACTTTGAAATGATTTAAATTTTAAACAAAAGTCATTGACCTCGAACGGTTATATTTTAAACAAGTTGTAAAGATAAGTTTAATGTTAGATTGTTTTAGAATTTTTTAAATCAATCGTTCATTAACTTTCGAAAGGAAAACATGTAAATTGTAATTTAGAAATAAAAAAAAATAAAGTTTTTTTATTACGTATAAAAACACGTATCAAGTATTATGGATATCATAAAAATATACTATTCCTGCCATACTATAATGCAATTGTCGATAAAGATTACGTTTTTAAATTCAAGAGCATTAATTTAAATGAATTGAAAAGTACATTAAAAAATATGAATAAGAAAATGGATAACAATTTAGTTAAAGCTGAAATGTTAATTGATTCATTTGACCTGATAAGTGAAAATCTACTATCAATTGTCAATAAGTCATTAGAAATTGGCTGTTTTGCTAATAATTGGAGGAAACTGTTATTGTACATGTAGAAAAGATTAAGGGAACTATAAAATGCGTGGAGTTTCGACCAGTTAACACTGTAATGATGGTGTCAAAAGTAATAGAGAAAATAGTAAATAGCTAACTTGAAGACTATCTTACAAAATTTAGTATGATCTATGAAAATCAATCTGACTTTAGAAAAATCTTAGTTGCGAATCATTATTAAATCTGGTAGTTAGCAATTAGAAACTTGATATTCATGATAGAAAAATTATTATAGCAGTTTTTATAGACCTACAAAAAGCCTTCGAAACAATCGATCATTATATTTTATTACAGAAACTTGAGAATTATGGAGTAAAAGGGCTGGAAAATAAATGGTTCCAGTTATATTTGCAAAATAGAACGCAGAGAACAAAGTTGGGTGATTGTATATCAAGTTCAGAAAAGTTGATCTAGGAGTGCCTCAAGGGAGTATAATAGGTGTACGTCTGTTTATAATTTTTATGAATGATATGCATAAGATTATTACTAAATCTAGGTTAGTTTTGTTTGCAGATGATGCACTGTTGTACGTATCTTGTGATAGTATTGATGGATTTAAAAAATATATGTGATTGGCTAAAGAGAAATAAACTAAAACTAAATGTTGAAAAACTAAATATATGAAAATTAACTGCAATACAAATATAGACTTAAAATTAGATAATGATAAAGTAGAAGAAGTTGATGAAATGAAATATTTACGTGTGATGTTAAATAATAGAATGAATTTTAGAAGGCATATCGATTTTATACATAAAAAAATTTCGAAAAAAATATACTTTTTCTCAAAAATAAGATCAAGGGTTTCCTACATGACGGCAATAAAGATATACAGTGTAATGATCAAGCCGCACTTTGAATACTGCTCGTCCACACTTTTTCTAGCGTCTTTGGATGAATTTAATAAATTACAAAAATGTCAGAATTGTGCAATGCGAATAATTTTGAAAGTCAACAGATACACCGCATTAAGCTTTATGCTACAAACTTTATGTTGGATGTCCGTATACCACAGAATAATAATGAATGTCTTAGTTATTGTTTTTAAAATGAAGCATAAGCTGTATCCGGATTACTTGTGTTCAATAGATTAGTATACGCCAGTGATATTCATAACTATAATTTAAGAAATATAGGGAGTTTTAGATTAAATTACTTTAGAGATGAAAAACTAAGAATATGCTACTGTATAAAGGTTTAAAACTATTTAATAATTTACCAAAATACAAACGTATTTTCGTATATGTAAGTATTTGGTTTAAGTTTTGAGTTTGTAAGAGTTTAAGTTTGTTTAAGTTTGAGTTTGTTCTCTGAGTTTAATGTAAGAACCGTCTTTTCTTCCTTTCTTTCGCCTTCTACGAGTACTTGCTATATGACGAATTAGAAGACAAGTGTACTGATATTTGAACGTCTCTAGATTGTTCTTTTGCTATCCTTGGTTTGTTATTGGCAGTTATATCTCTATGTAAACTTGTATGATGACGCTTGTTGCATATCTTCCATGTAAATGAAGATTTACAGTTTATTGTAAAATGTTCTGGCATTAAACAGTTTTTGCATAATTTATGTTTTGTAACGTATTCGAATTTTTGTTGTTCATTATAATTCTTGAACTTTTCGCACTGATAAATTTTGTGGTTTTCATGACACACAGCACATTTATGATTAATAGAACTTCCATAATATGTTCTTAATTTTTGCTCCGTTGAAGGTTTACCTTTTGAAATCAATGTTTGGAATCGACTTTCCAAAAACGCGGAAAAATGTTTTAATGTTTGCAATTCTCGAGGTGAATGTAATGATTACTGATATAGTCTATAAGACTCTTTATCTAATTTCTCCACAAGTACATGTATTACTAGTGGATCCCAATTTTCTACTAAAATTCTAAGTTTTCAATAGCTAGAAGATTCATTTGTAATGTCTTATAATTTCTTAATGCGCTTGCCGACTCTTTCAATATGTTGGGTTGATTCAGCAGATTTTTTAATTGATGTGCAGCTAGTAATCTTATATTATTGTAATGTCTGTCCAAAAGTTGCTGTGTCATAGTTTTCAGCAGTAACTTGTAAATGCTTGATCAATTCGAATATCTTTTCAGTAAAGTATTCATGTGCCTGTTCATCTTTGCTTGCAATTGCAATGTGGTTTTCGTTGACTTCATTTCAAGCCCCGCTCAATGTTCTTAAATTTTCATAAATTTATGTAGTAGATAACTCTGTTGCAATTTTATATTGAATTCGCATACTTTTTCCTTTTAATATTGTAATCAAAATGATTTACTTACTCACAAGATCATTTCTTTCTTTAAGTGATTCTGCCGTTTCTTCTTGCTTTATTGCATTAAAGAATTTTATCTAATTAATTTTTTATCTGCTCCACGAGGATTTTCATCTTAGCGAAATTTTCCGTTTTAAAATATGCAATGTTGATGATTAAATACTTGAATGTTCGTGTCATTTTCTACAGCCTTTGCCATAGTTCATCTAGTTTTTTAAGTCTCTCTGATGTGTATTGTCTTGTTTTTCTACTTAAATAATCTTTTTTTAAAATTAGTTATCATCTTCTTGACATCTATATATAATAACTTCTGATCCTTTATAAGTTGTTCTATGTTTAAAATTTTTTCTTTTAAATGACAGCTGAAACTAAATTAAACTCCACCTGCAACGCTTTAGATAATTGATTTGTAGTTGTAGTAGTGGCAGCAAACAACTGCAGATATGGTAGATTTAGAAGCAAACACAGTGGATTTATAATTAATTGTGCAGCAAGTAGTTAATTTGCTGCTTTATAATACAGTTACTAAACCTGAAATTTGACTATAGACACTTGTTCTATAGCGCAACCTTTTTATTTATATATCTCTATAGACACTAGTTCTTTAGATAGTATTGTAAAGTTTTACAATAAATTATTGAGTTTTAAAGACACTTTTTCTTGTTCTTTTTTTTTTAAGGCTCGAAGGACCAGTGTTTATTCTGATAAAAGAATAAATAAAACAAATTTTACATTTGTTGATCATAGAATATTTTAATATCTTTAATTTGAATGATAATTTTAGATAAAACGTTGTAAAAAAAAAATTTTTAATATTGCATTAATTAAATAAATAAAATTTAAGATACAATACTAATTATTGACCTACAATTTTTAAATAAAATTATAACTTAACAAAAATTTGATTACATAGCAAAATTAATAAAAACAATTAAAAGTAGTTTAAAGTAAAAGTTATATTGAAGTAAATTATATTCTAAGTAAGTGAAATTAGCGCTTATTTAATGTTATTAAAATTAAACATATTTTGTTGCATAAACATACACTGCTGCAACTTCTAATTTCAATTCCTTTCTATTTTGAGATAATTTATTAGCTATAATTTATTTTTTATTTTGCTAAGTTTAGGATTAAAAACATTCCAATTACATTGTTGCAGAGTATTTTTCGATTAATTTTTCTATTTTAAGAAACGCGTAACATAATTTATTAAAATATCTTTTGCATACAGCGGTGCTTTACAAAATTTCTATCTTTTATTTAAGACAGAATTATAGGAGTGCTTTACACTTAGGGGAAATATAAGTGTCTAAAGTGCATTCCAATTACATTGTTGCAGAGTATTTTTTGATTAATTTTTTATTTTTTTTATTTTTATTTTAATATTTTAATACATTTAATTTTAAACCAAAACAATGTCCAAAAAACTTATTCTCCAAAAGTTTTGAATTTTTCCGAGAAAATAATGCGTTACACAATTGAAAGACACTTGACACTATAGACACTTGTACAGAAGTCGTTAAAAGATTTAACGTACGTAAAATCAAATTTATTATAAGACCAGTACCAAATAATGTGGAACCCACCAGCTGGATCAAAGATGGATCAGTGTATGAAATTATAAAGTATAAAACAGGTGATGTAAGTTCTATAGACATCTTTCATATTTATATATTTATATTTATATTATTATTCATCTTTTATATTTTAACAAAAAAATTATTTTTCTTCTTTTTGTTAAACTTTTGTTAAAAAAGAAAAAATTAAATTAGAATCAGCTGTTTTTAATTTACTTATTTACTTTTTTTTAAATTATTGTATATTCTGCTAGTACTTTCGCTAAAAACTTTGAACTCTTTTTAAATTGCCGTTTTTTTTTTAATTGTTAAAGTAAATATTATTTATATAATCAAAAATGAATTCGGTTAAATGCAATAGTTCAAGCAGCACAGTTTATGACGCAAAAACCGAAACTGTTACATGCAGGAGTTTTTGTACGAAGCGCTTCCACGAAGTTTGTTAAAACGCTCCAAGAGTGTGGTATTCTAAATTCCTGGTTCAATACTTTGTATGTGATGAATGCTTGGATTATCACTCCATCATTAATATGTTGTTGGATGAAGTCAAATCTTCGATCAATAACATTAAAGATGAGTACATAGGACTTGATGCAAGACGTAACGACACAATAAAATACAACTCCGCGTCATTTAATGAAATGGCCAAAGATTATGAAGCCTTCAATAATTCCTTGAGCAGAAAGTCATTAAAGCAGAGTGATCATTTGAAGCAGAACGCGGTGTTCAATAAAGATGAATTTATTTCTGCATTAAATTCTACCAATGAATCTATCAAATCAATAACTAATGAGTTAAGATTAGATTAGGTTAGGTTAAGGTGGCTGCCAAAAAGGCACACTTAGACCGTATTTGGTCCATTGTGATACAACATAGAAGCTTTTCTATCCCACTCGTTAAAACCAGTTTGAGCTTTTTGCAAAGCGAAGAATACTCTTCACATTTTTACCTGCCAGATCGCTAAGGCTGTCGAAGAGATATTGCCCCAAATGGGTATTCCTTCAAGGCCGGGCATGTGCAAAGGAGATGGAGAGTAGTTTCCTCCTCTTCTTCATCCTTGCAGGCTCTACAATAGTCGTTTGCGGATAAGCCAAGTCTTCTGGCATGCTTCCCTATTAGACAGTGACCGGTGATTATACCCATTGTCGTTCCAATGGCTGCCTTTTTGAGAGAAAGCAGATCATTGGATCGTTTTAAATCGGTTTTGGGCCATATCAATCTTGTGGTATTGCACGAGGTCAAGTTTGACCATTTGTAATTTACCATGTCCGTTATTTCCTTTCGAAATAACGTTTTGCTTGTAGATAGAGGTACCCCTAGTCCTACCCTATCCGGCAAAACTTGTAAGGTTGTACCAATTCTTGCGAGTTCATCAGCTTTTTCATTTCCCGGAATACCCCGATGAGCTGGTACCCAGCAAAGCTGAATGCTAAACTGCCTGGCCATTTCGTTAAGAAGTTTTCGGCAGTTTATTGCAGTCTTTGAGGTTGTGCATGTTGATTCCAGAGATTTTAACGCAGTCTGACTGTCTAACAGAATACGTAATTGCTTCATAGTCAAAACGCTTCTATTCAGATGAATCAAGGCTTCTTGAATTGCCATAATTTCCGCTTGGAAGACACTACAATGGTCTGGTAATCGGAAATTATGACTGACATTCAGATTATCTGTTTATTTTTGAACCATGAGTATAGAATTGTACCGCTTCGAAGGTCATCACTGTGCTCGAGTTTCAACCCTCACGGCTTGGGATGCTCGTCACATGAAATTTCCCGAAGAAGTAAGTGGGGGACGTGTAGTCCATCAAGGCGGGAGTGGACTTGAATTGGTTTATGATATCCGGGTGACCTTCTCGTGAATTGATCCACTGGGATGTAGCTTTTAATCTCACAGCAGTGTTTGCGGCTGCAAATTTACTATAATATTCTACAGGCATCAGATTTAGATCCTGGATATTTTTAGGAATTCGAGGTGTTAAGGAGGGAAGCGTTGACTTAAAGTGCTCCCTATATTTGTTTCAGTCAGTTCTCTTAGAATTTCAATAGACTGACTTTATTGGAGAACTTTCGTTCAGACTGAACTCAAGGTATCTGTGATCTGAGAAGGAATGCTCATCAGAAACTTTCCATGAGTTTATTTTAGAATAAATGAAGTCAGAGACTA